>CM022764.1:12966107-13481107 GCA_012411365.1 Ameiurus melas
TATCCAGGCTGTAATAACAAATGACGTTGTGAGGCATAGACCACCCTGCAGCCGCACACACATCCTGCAACGAAACCCCTTTGGACAAAGCCTTCAACAATCCCAGTAGAGATGCACTGCTTTGACACAGCATCACTTTTCCTGTCGCTGCCAAAGCAGACTAGTAGCTGCTCTGACTTACGCCACTGGCCGGAGCGGTGGACGTATGAACAGAGAGCGCTTACTGGACACAGAGGTTGCATCCTCTCTTGTTCTGGTCAGAGGACAGAGGAGGGGAGAAAGCCTGCAACACCACAGGGTGGGCAGCCAATGTAGGCACTTTAGGAATATAATCCGGCCTAGGATAGAGGAAGGACTTGGCTTATCTAGGGGTAAAATCAAGGCAGGAGGGGCAACAGGGAGAGCTTGTAGACCTCCCACTCGTTTGAGAGATGTCAGGGCCTGTAAAAGACACTACGCCTGTTGGGGATAGAAACGCCCTCATCGTAGTAGAATCCTATAACCCCTAGAAAAGTTGTCCACTGCACCGGGGAAAGCCAACATTTCTGAGATTCAACCTGAGCCCCCAGTTCTTCACGTGGGCGAGAACAACATCTCAATGTTGAACCGCCAGCTCCCTGGATCGTGCTAGAATTAACCAGTCGTCCAGGTAGCTTGGTACACAGATGCCCTGGAGTCCCAATGGAGCCAGAGTGACATCCATGCACTTTGTGAAGGTGCGAGGGGATAAAGCTAGCAATATTCCTATGCGGAAACATGCACCTTTTAGACCTATCGCCACAAACCAGTTCTCGAACTGGATCTGTGGCACGATACGTTTGAACATCAGCCTCTGAACCTGTATGTCCGAAGAGTACGGTTCAGATGATGCAGATCTAAAATTGGCCACATATTCTCAATTTTTTGCGGAACAGGAAATAAAGGCTGAAAACCTCCCTCCCTGAGGGAACGGGGTACATGTTTCAGGACCCCATTGTCCAAAAGGGAGCTTACTTCCTGCGCTATCGTCGGGCTCTGGTCTGTGCTGACTTCTGTGGTGAGCACACCTGTGAACAGGGGGGGGTCGAGCTATAACTGGACCCGGTAACCCTTTCTATGGTAGACAGAACCCATGGAGACCCATTTGGCCGTAGCTTGCCCGATGGTCTTCTAGTGACGTTAGCTATTCCACATTCTATTGGAGAGAAGCATCAGATTTTCGTTGCCCTGTGACAGCTTGCTGACCAGGGAACACGAAAACTTGGGGACCACCTTGGCTAGGGGAGGCCCTACAGTAGCATTGGGAGCTACCTGCTCTAACAACCTCATGTCCCCGGATACATCCCTCCACAGCCCCTCAGGACCGCTCATCCTTGTCTGCTTGGCCTTTATGACCATTCTCAGATCAGGCCTAACAGCAGACTGCAACTGTGGCCGCCCGGTTCCCCTGGCTGTCTGCGGGGGTTGGCAGGCTGCCATACTCGCCTTCTGGGTTTCCCCCATACTAGTGCTGGCCCAGGCTCCACTCATGGACACCCGGATGAGCTTGGGACAACTTTTTTTTTTTTGCCATAAGTCGAGCTCACTCAGCAGGTCTGCTTGGTAGGCCTGCAACCCTATAATTGTCTGCAGTGACCCACAAGCAAGACTACTACTGCATAGGCTTGCCCATCAATGCTCCTTTTAATTTGGTTCCACCTTAGATGCAAGCCGGCCCCTGTAATTATCTGCCGTCGGTGGAGAGAGGAAGCTAGCAAGCGCCTCCTCCACCTCAAATGGCTAAATAGCCATGCCATTCATTCCTACAATGGCAGAATAATCCAACATCGTGGGGTTATGACTATGGCTTAAGCATGGTTTTAACCCAGAAGTTTGAGATTTTGTCATAACTTCTGGAAGACAGGGGAGTTTCTGCAGTGTGAAGTATTTACTTTCACTAGGTAATCACTTCAAGCAGCTCTTCATATGCTGCTCTTAGTTTTTAACACATCCTTCTAACTCTTCGGAGTCAGAGAGGGATTATTATCCCTTTGGCTTTCCATAGCGGGAGGAGAAGTCGCGACACAAACTCCAAAATCCAGCGGAGAGCTGAACCCGGAAGACAGAGAGAGAGATAGAGCAGCGCTCGTCTCCGGCTCCTCTTCCGGATTTAAAAAATCCCCCGAACCTGAGACGATTGGCTGCCTCGGCAGCGGCCGGCCCAGATCCGCGAGGCTTTGAAACAGCTGCTTAATGTAGCGTTACCATGCGCAGCCTCTCGAGGTTGCCATCGCATACTACACCACCAACACTTCACCCAGAAAGTGTGCACTTTTCCTCCGTGATGAAACGGGAGCACGTTACACACATCTATAACTCTTTCTCGCTCATTACTTACCTCTCCTTTTCTTTAAAAAGGGATAGAAAAAGTTAAGAGATTTTGAGAAAATATAGAGTAGAAATGAAGCTTTTTTGTCACACAAACAACAGACATGCAGTCTCGCTGAAGATAATAAGGCTGGCGGCGTGGTTCACAGGTGCCATATATATATATATATATCATGCGACACGCTTAATTGCCACCTCACCTGATCATGGCAGGCCTATAAGTAGAGGCATGATTTTACACAAGCTTCAGATACCGGTCACGCGCACAAGGCGTTCCCATACTGCTAAATGCAATGTCGAAGTTCCCTTTAAACAGGAACAAAAGTATATACAAACATATTTAGAGCTTATACTGTACACAAATACATGTAAATACTACACATGTTGGACATGTTTGAAACACAAAAAAGTGGCCCTTATCGCACAACATTGAGGAAACAAAAAGAAAAACTCAATTTCTGAACATGAAAATTAAAAAACAAACTTTATAAAACCTGACAAAAGGCTTCTCTAAAACTTCATACACACAGACATTTTTTATTTACAGTCACTGATTACTTTTACATGGACAGCAGTAATCTAATTATTGACCTTACGCTAAGTAAGTTAATAATGTGATTAAGGTGTTTATAATTAAGGTGATTAAGGTGTTTTAATACTCCTTTCATGTACCCGTTTTACATGTTATATAACATAACTAGATTAACAGCACACGTCATTACGTCACTGCTCCATGCCATCCGACGTCCCTCCAGAATTTCACGTATTAACATACAGTTCATCTTCATTAACGTACCATGTATATAGTTTTGGGTGTTATAAATTTTTTTATTTTTATTTTTACGAATGCTTCCAGTGCAGTTAATTATTTGTAATGCTATATGCGCTAATAGACGACTGCTTGAAGCCATGGGCTGCATCCCAAACCGTGTACTTACCTACTGCATAGTAGCTGAAATAGTTTGCCATAAAATGTTGAGCACTATCGTGTGTGTACGTGTCCTGTCGCAAAATGTGGTGAAAACTCTCACGCAACATTAATAATGCGACTAAAACAGAAATACTCCACATGTTTTAATTCGATTTGTGTTTACTTACGAGTATGACCTTAATCGGATTAAGGTAATTAAAAATTGCTGTTTACATGGTAGTTTCTTAATCCGAGTATTGTCTTAATCGGGTTAATAGTGGATTATTGTTGTCCATGTAAACGCCCTGAATGTAATTTTAAATAAGAATATTAAAGCAAATAATCTTACCTTCTTCTCTCACCATGTGCTCATATGACCATACATCAGAAAAAGTCCCGCCTTCAAATCATGTTTGATAGTGACTCCCACTTCTTATTGGACTGTTCGTTGATACTTTTTTTAATCTTTCAGGTTATTTGCAATAATTTAAAGAAACATGCACTGGACATGGGGCTTAAGAAAATGTTCTGTTCCCGTGGGCAATGCTGTGCAGTAAAAAAGATCATTGGCCTGCTCAGATTTAAAAAGATAGACTTACTTTCTAGACTTACTTTTTTTAGACTTACTTTCTACATGACTTGATCATTACGTACGAGTCATTGGTAAGTCAATGTGTGCTTGAGGAAAAAGTGGTACAACATTTTACTATCTAGATGAGTCAGCATATATTGCAGAACTGCTGTAAAGAAACATATCGGCTTATTGCAGTGTGTTGCCATCTTTCAGTCACTGGCTCTTCTTGCCTCTGTGTTACTTAGATTACTTAATGTGCTCAAAACTCACATATGTAGAAGGCATAGCAAAAGTAGCCATAGTACAGGTCCAAGTCAGACACACATTTCATTTAAATGTAGTTTGTGTAGATTTGATCAATTTCTTGAGTCTGTAAATTTTATTCACCTTAGATGCCATCTTAATTGTCATGAAACTGTGGTTTGTCCATAATAGAACTGCAATTATAGCACCAAGGTGTATTCATCTTTCAGCTCACCCAAGAGTGCAATACACCAGGCTATCTCTCAGATCTCCAAGAGGCTGTTGGCTGTCCTGAAATTCAACCCCTTTCCACTTCTGATGCAAGTCATAATACAGATGAACACTCAATTGATGACACCGATATACAGGACAGTAGTCAATATTATACCGATGCACTGAGAAACCAGCTTAAGCATAACACAGCCTCTTTATTTCTCAAGATGCAGTGTATTTGTCCAGATAACCAAAGCTGACCGTGACATTTATGCTGAAAGTGCAGTGCAAAATTACTTTGTCAACAGCCATTATGGATTGAAGTGAGACTGTGTTTTAAGTGAGTCACTAACACATTTCCATCTCAATACTTGTTTTCCCACCTGATATTCTTCCCGATCTTTTGGAGGGTATTGTGCCAATTGAATTGAATTGTTGCATTAAAGAGATGATCCAGCTCAAATACTTTGCCCTAGAGTGTCTGAATCAAAAGTTAATGTTATTCCAATGCGAGTTCATAGATCAGGCTGACAGACCTACGTCAATCCCCAAAACATTGATGTCTAAAGGCACCATAGGAGGTAATGGGCATGAAAATGCCACTCTGCTGAGGTTGCTTCCTTTACTTGTAGGCAAAGCAGTACCAGTGACAAATGGTCATTGGGGAGTGATAATGGAGCTGAAGGATTTGGTTGGATTTGCATTGTGGCATCCAGTGTTCACTGATGAATCATTAGACTATCTGGGTGTAAAACTGTTGACCACATGCAAGCATTGAAATAAGTATTTCCTGAGTATAGGCTATTGCCTAAGCATCATTATGTTGAACACTATCCTGACCTTATAAAGTGGTTTGGCCCCTTGGTGCACCTGTGGACCATGCAGTTTGAAGGGAAGCATAATTTTTTTTTAAAAAGAGTAGTGCATGACGCTCAGAACTTTAAAAACATTCTGAAGACTATGGGAACAAGACATCAACACATGACTGCTTACCATGTCAGTTCACACAAATTTTTTCAAGCCTAATTTACTACATGTTGTGTCAACTAACTTTGTGTGTCAACCCTTCCAGAAATAGCCCAGAATGGAATAAAAAAACAAACACTGAGTGATTCAATTTAAAGCATTTTGAAAGTCATAATTAATGGGACAGAGTATGCCAATTGCATGTTTGTATCATGGGAGAAAGTGGGGGATTGCCAGAATTCAGTAAAATAGCACAGATTTACTTAGTAAATAATGAGGTTTCTTTCCTCTGTACTGAGTATGACTCATGGTACGTAAAACATCTTTGTTGCTACAAACTGCCCCCCCCCTCCCAATTTGGACTAAGTTTGACTTTAAACTAGCAACTAAATGATACTGTCACATTGTGTGCCTACAGAAATGATGGCCGCTTATTGCTGAGTATGAAGAGATTCTTACCTCATCAAAGTACACAAAATGGTGACCACTGAAACATGAGTTAATGTGTATTTGAGTTTTATGACTTGTGAGAATAAACAGTTCATAATTGTGTTTTGAGACATTGAGACATTGATGAGTTATTGCTAATAATGTTGTGTCCATTTTTTTTTAAAGCACAATGCAAACCTCAATGTCTTCAGCAATGATACTATGTATTGCTGAACCTGACCATGGAAGGAAACTTAAACTAAGTGCCTGGCCATCCTCTGTCAATGAACTGATTAAAATTGTGAAGGACCACCTGGAACTGGACCTTAATTTCAATTTACAATATGAACACACAGATTTTGATGCAAAGCTAACTTCCCTGGAGGACATGTCAGAGTTGCCTCAAAAAGCAGATTCTATGCACAGTTGGACCACTGCTTGCCTTGCTTAATAACCTTTTTTTTTTTTTTTTTTGTTGCAAAAAAGCATCTAGGATAGGCAAGACAGCAGAATCAATGGTAAATGAAAGTCCATGATGAGAATGGAAATACATACCTTGTGAACTACATGACATCAACACGCAGTGTACCACTGATAATCGAGCTCTTCCCATCTTGCATCATGACAAAGACTTGGGATTTTTCAGGACCTCCCTTATAAGTGTTCACAAGTTTACTTACTATGAGGCCCCTAAGACTGTAGAAGTTTTGCCCTTTGCTCCTATTAACAGCATATTCATCCTTTACTGCACAACACTGCTGAAAGTTGACCTGTATTTGTTGCTAATATTATTTGAAATGTTTTTCTGCTATACTTTTTGTCTCCTCTTTCAAAAATGTAGGATCACATGAAAGAATCTAGCAATACTCTTACATGTGATCATTTTCATTTACATTTATTACTTTTTGAAGCAAACACTTTCCTTCATATTTGAAACATTTCTTGCTTTGTTGTCAAAACATAAATATCACTAATACTGATAAGTAATTAAAGTGATATTGGTACAATAATAACAATGCTGTAATGTTCTCTCACTTTTCTGAATTCATGTGTCTCTATCAACTTGATGATTCCCAATTTGACCTTGAGGATGTTCCAGTGGCCCTATTTACCCTTGTCCAGAGACAAAACTATGCTCCGATACATTACGACCCAATGAATGTTTCAGTTGTTCTTATGAATGGTCACCACCCACAGCCAACTTCCTGATGACTTTCATGTATTCTTTGGTTTCATTTACGCTCTTCACCTAAGTTATCACAAAGGAATTGAGAAAATATTTGAGATTGTTGGGAACATTTTGCTGGGGCTAGAGGATGGGAAACTGTCTCATAACCTGCAAACCTTAAAGAATGAGTTAATGATATAGACAGTAAGAAGCTTCTTTTCTTGACCTCAAACATTTTTGTTTGTTACAAGCCTGTAAATGAACAACTTGGCAAAGAATTAACATTTTGGGGATTTCTGTTAGTATCCAGAATGTGCTTTTGAATGTATGCTTTTGTTCAATGTTTGAGCACTGTGATTGCTACTTAAACATGAATTTTGTTTGTTGGTTTATACGTTAAACTTTGAGTTACTCTGCTGGTTTTACTCTGCTGATTTTGATTCTGATATTTAGATAAAACATTACTGTAAAGATGTGGACATAGGTTTGTTTTGTTTTATTTTTAACACATGACATGACACCAATGCATTCCAATAGAGTCCCATTAATGGAAAATTGCATGTATATTGAAGCAGACTGGAAAGTCAACTGCATGCTAAGAGTAAAGGTGATATAGATAATTGTCCATTATAAACACACTGATTGCATATGTGTGTATGCATGATCACAACAGGAGTTACAATGTAGCCCCTGTGGCTAACTGGATATTAGGCTATAAGTCAACGGACAAATGCAGTTGTTGTTTTAATCTATTATTAGTTTTGTATTTCAGCAGTGAATTCTCACACAATTTTTAGCATTGGTTATTAGGTACCCTTTTTTGGATGCACAAAAACCATTAGAGCTGTTATTATGGCAGGAACATCAAAAGAATTTTGGCTTTCTGTGCATTTATGATATAATGCGATGAAAGTGCAGGTGCTTCTTTTTCACTCCTGTGCTACACACTAAGGCACAGTAATGTAGGTTTAAAGATGATGCTGGCACCAATGTAGGATTTTCTAAAGCAAAATGCACAGCTGTCCTCAAACGTGTAGCGGTTATTACCACAGAAGCTCATTTATAGTCTATTCCACCCAAATTTAATGCTAATTACTCTTTTCAGTGTATTAAGAGTACTGTAATATAAATGATAAATTGGTCATTATCCTTCATACTTCACTCCAGAAGCAGCTTTGCACTAATGCACTGAACCTATTTCTTCGAGCAGTGGCAATCATTTATAAGCAGGTATAAAATGCAAGAAGATGACATAATAGGCCAAAAATGATCTAGAGAAAACTTAAGTCTTGTTATATTTCTCTGTGGCCAACTCTCATTGCTCTCAGCAGGCAAGCAGACAGGACAGAAGGTCAGAGTTACTTCCTCAGCCAAAGCTCCCAGGATTTTCTCTATTTTTCCCCCTTTCTGAACCTTCTAATGAGTCTGTGTTTTTCTGTTACCATCTGCTCCTCTATTTTCCTCTTTGACTTCAATAGAAACTTTGAAATAAATGAATAAATGAATAAATGGCAAGGGAAACCATTTGAATATGGTTCATTAGTGCATTTTGCAACATTTGATGTCACTGCATGCCTTCATATTTTACAGCAGGTCAGTAACCACCACAGAGATTGAGGGGGACATTTCCCCCCCAATAGGCAGATATGGTCAAATCTATTCTATTGCCTATCTGCCTATTTATGGCCAAATTGCCAAATTCCCCAATATTTGATATTTTTGATGCTGCTCTGCTGCTCTCAATTATTCCCCGCCACGTATGTTTTTAGATTGAAAAAAAGGCTTAAAATAAAAATTTTGACTTGTCTGCCTCAGTGGTCTAGCAAAGCTCATCAGTGTCAAAATGTTTGAAACGGCCAATCAAATCCCTGACACTTCAGTTTTAACTGTTTAACTGTGAAAGAGTGAAAGAGTAAGATGTTACCTAAGTAGCTAAAATTTTATATTTTAAAACTGTTCTATGACTCATGTAAATGTAATTCAAATTCAAAATTTGAATTCAAAAAACTTTATTGTCCATCCCTATGGGGTAGAAAATTGTCTTTTGACAGAGGCTCAAACAATACAACAAACAAGATACACAAACAACATAAATAAATAACAACCACAATGGTTGTAGGAGACCTGTTATATTACATTTATCTTAAGATACTATTTAAATTTTCAACCTCAGTAGGGATAAAAGTCTTCTTATATTTAACATTTTCCTAGAGGTACCTTATATCGTCTGCCGGATGGAAGTACCTGAAACAAATCATGTAAGGGCTGGAAATGTCCAATGTAATAGCAGAAGCTTTCCTTTTGACTGCCACAATGTAAGGATCAGGGAGTGAAATATGTTGCTTTCCAATAATTATTGAATTGACAATTTGCCACAGATTGAATCAGTGATTTGTACACAATTACTAAAATGTCCTTTTAAAGATTAAAGCATCTCAATTTTCTCAATAACTTAAGCGCTAGTTAAAAAAAGTTGCTTAAAAAAATATTCTTTTAGTGTTTATCAAAGAAAAAATTCCGGTCAATCTCTGTTTCAAAATATTTAAAGGATCCCTCTTAATCTAATTCATCTCTGTTAAGCACCACAGCACATTTCCTTGTCAGCACCACAGCACGTTTCCTTGGTTTTGCTAATATTGAGTTCCAAGGAGCTATCCTCTGTCCAGGTTGTGAGAAAATTAACAAAAGTAAAATAATTGTCCAATGTTTGAGTGTCCTTCACACATCCCACTAGTGCGATGTAATCTGCATATTTTATGAGCATCAGTTTATCATTATTATAGGTAATTTATTTTGTATAAATCAAGAAAAGAATTGGAGATAAAACACATCCCTGTGGGAGACCAGTATTTAAAACCACATTCTCTGACCTGCATCCTTTTATAAGCATATGTTTGGGTGGTCTTGTAGAAAAATTTTAATCCACAAAATCAGGGTTTGGTGCACTTGTCGCCCCTCTTAACATCTCAAAAGTGTATTTATACACACTGTGTTAAAAACAGAGGAGAAATCTATAAATAAAATCCTAACATAAGAATTTACTAAATACAAATGCTTTGTTGCCTTATTCAGCAGGTGTCTTCAACTTTGTGCCCCACTCTGTAAGCAAATTGTAGTGGATCAAGTCTTCCAATAATTGCT
This sequence comes from Ameiurus melas, assembly GCA_012411365.1. Classification (NCBI taxonomy): domain Eukaryota; kingdom Metazoa; phylum Chordata; class Actinopteri; order Siluriformes; family Ictaluridae; genus Ameiurus; species Ameiurus melas. The sequence continues at coordinate 12,976,098 of CM022764.1, forward strand.
GACAAACCACTCTCTCCATGCACTTGCAAAGCACAGATGTTAGAGCCATTGGTCTGTAGTCTTCAAGATCCTTAGCATGTGCATTTGGCAGGGGAATAAGGGTACTTTCCTTCTAGGCCTGGGGTACAACATTACAGTCTAGAGACAGCTCAAAAACTTTGTCAGTACCCACTTCAGCTGAATTGCACATTCCCTCAGTACTTTGCCCTTTATTCTGTAAAGCCTCTGTGTATTTTGAGGTTTGACTTTTGACGATGTTTGACACAATTTGTCATGATTTTGATGATTATAGAAGAAAAGTCAGGACACTCTATAGGAGTCCAATGCTCATCTAAATGTCTGTTATTGAAACTAACATAACATTTGTTCAGTTCAGTAGCAAAACCAACAGAATCAGAGCAAAGGATATTGTGTTGCTTCTGATTTCTTCACATCATAGGGTTTAGGCCTCCCCAGGCCATCCATGCATTGTCTGCTGTAAGTTTTTCCTCAACTTTCCATTGATATTACTGCTTGACCACCTTAATTATTTCAGTTCTTTTTCTAAAAACTTGACCTCATGTTTAAAAATGTGATTTTTTGAAAGATTGAGACAATGTTTACGATCTTTTGTAATCCAGGGTTTATTGTTTGGGTAGCACCTCACATACTTTACAGGAATGACACTATCCACACAAAAATCCACATAACCAGATATAGAAGCATGTAGCATCTCTACATCATTTCCACAGTCTTGGGGAAAAATATTTAATGTGCTATTGTCAATATGATGAAACAAGCCGTCATTAACGGAGCCATTTTCAGTATATTAGGCAGAAGATGGGCAGTGAATGTGTGCACATTGTTAATGAATGTAATGAACATGGTTACTTGGCTTAACTTACTTTAGCCTTTCAGTAAATTCACTTTATTAACTTTAGCCTTTCAGTATATTCACTTATCTAAGCAAATAATTCATAAAACTAAATGTGGGAGAGTTATCATCCTCAGACTTAAACTAGAACATGGTAAAACGTGGATTTGACATATAATCACAAAAAACAAATTGCACATTCATAAAATAACCACAACAATATAGTTATATAATGCAAACAATGTAGTTTTTTAATGTAACAATTAACAACAAAGTGCTGACATTTCAGGTAAGAAATTGTAATTTGTATAGTATGAAACTCATCATTGGGGCCTGTAGCAAAGTTACACCATTGCACTTATTTAGTTTTTCAATCCAAGAACTTTAGGGAAGGACCTTCCAGAATTCATCTGCATAAGGACTTTCTTAATGAATTCATAGTATTGTTTGAGCTCTTTTAGATAGGCCAAATTAAGCACATAGATTGCAGCCAGCTTCACTGCAACAGATCTGATGTGCTCGAGAATTATGACAACAACGATTCCAATGTTCTCAAAGTGTCCAAGAACTCCCCCTTCCTTTCTAATGACACAAATGGCCATGGTGGTGTTTTCCAGGTCTTTCAAGAAGTCATCTCTTTAAATGCCCTATATTAGAATAAAAAGAAACATTTAATAAAAAGTTATTAGACATTGTTTCTTGATTGGTAACTGATTGACGGTTTAAAAGTGATAAGCTTTACAACCTTATTTTATTGTGGTTCCCCATTATTTGTTTACAAAATCTATTTATAAATTTTTTGGAAGTATGTGTCTCAAACAAAGAGATGTCTCAAGGAAAGATCTCCCCAATGGATGATTGTTACCAATGAGAGGGTCCTCTGCGAACTGGGCTGCACTGCTCAAAGAGCAGGGAGGCTCAAACAGTATCTCTTCTAGCATTATTCTTTAGCATATGAGTATGTTATTAAGTCTTGTAAATCATGTAAAGCCATTTGTGTCCATACAATGAAGAGTAATGGGGACCAAAATTTTGACGCTCCAAAAAAGATATAAAGACATTGCCAGAGTTATCCAGTTGACTCACGAGGATTAATCCAAGACTTCTTAGGTGATTTGATTCCATTGTTTTTTTTTTTTTTTTTTTATTGTACCCAAGGAATCAAATCACCTAAATAGACTTGTATTGAATCACATACACTTACGATGCTCTTAAATCTTTTGGAGCAACATTCACTTCCAGTGTGTGGAAACAAACAACAGAAAACTTATGGGTGTACTATTGACTTAAATTGCACAGTTTAAAAAGACTGACCATGTACTCCTTTACTAGGCATCCCTTAACCTCACCAAGGTAGATGCAAAGAGCTCTGAGGATAGCTTCTCTCTTTAGATGGACATATTTTTCAGCATTCAATCCATAGTGTTTAAGTGGATTTAATTGTTTAATGGATTGTTTAATGGATTGTTTTTGTTTAATGGATTATTTTCCATTAAATATCAACTCAAGATATCACACAAACGCAGCCTGGATGAATACGTTTGAAGCAATGCCAAAAGTGGCCTTGCTTGTGTTTGTAGTGTTTGAGAATTTCAGGTTGCCCTCTCACAATCTTTACACCAATAAATTGAACTGACAAACACATAAGATGACAAAAAAACACAACAATGTTGCAAATTAATAGATGGTACATAGCCAAAAATGAGCATCCATATCTTACTTAAATGTAAATAAGTTGCTTTGTAAGTGATCAAAAGCATGGGGAAATACCCAGAATTATTACTTTTTAACATTATTCAGCATAGTAAAGTTTCTTAACAAAAGCTAAGGATCCACAAAAAATGTCCCTGTTCTGCCCTAAGAGAAAGAAAGAACACAGCAAGTGAGCGTACATAATAATTATTATTGTTAGTTTAAGAAATACTCACATTCCACACCATTAAATCTAGTGAAAAGAGGGGATGTTTCTGTAGTAGATATTTTCATTAATGCACGGTATGTTAATTACAAGATCCCTAGTGTGAGTCTGTTGTATCTCAGAAAAGATTCATACATGCCAACACTATATTTTGATTTGATAGGAATAAAACTGGAATTTCATCACGTAATAAAAAAAATAGTGCAGTGGACAACCACACACACACACAATTGTTGACTGACCAAGTACTCTCCCACATGCATACACGCAGCACAAGTCTTATTTTTTCGGTAAGATGCAAACCATATCATTTGTCTTAATTGCTAGCATACAAGCAAATTCGCATGCACTGTTGACCTACACCACAACAATGTGAATGCTTTAACATTTAGCATATTATGCATTATAAATGCATATTATATTATGTGTTAGCACTACTATTTTCTTTAATCAATCAACAGACTGTTTACAGTAATGAATGGTACTACATAATATGAAATACATCTTGCTTACTGTGCAAATTATCAGAATGATGAAACTCTGGGACTGTAATGAAAACGTCTTCAATTCACACCATGCGTTACCGGAAATTCCCTCTGGCTGAAACTGTTTTATTCACACACATGTGCAGAGATTAAATAAATTATTTTTTTTCTTACTGACTTTAATTAATTCACATAGCTTGATTCAAAGCACATTGTAGGGAAGGGGGGATGGCATTACTCTCTCTCCCTTGTCAATCATTAGAAGAGGTTGATTAGCACTTCCTTCAAATGTGTTACACTGTCCTGTGACACAGTATGAGCAATGTGAAAGATGGGATGTTGCATTCATGGGGAAAAAAATCCAGTCCAAGCAGCTTTCTTGTGTATGTTCTCTCAGCCTGTGTTTCTACTAATTATTGACGATCTGCAGGCTGCCAGCTGGTAGTATTGATTTGTTCAGCTAGATGGAAGTACAAATACACTTACACTGACTTTGTCCTTGCTGTGTGAGCTTCCTGGGGAGATTCTGTCCTGGCCTCAAGCCATAGAAATATTATCTGCTTAAATCATGATTCTTGTCATAACCTTTAGGACAATAAAAAAAAGAAGATATGCAGGTTATTTCATGTGAAAGTATATTTAGGATATATATTTGTGGAGATTTTTTTTTTTTTTTTTTGGGCGTGTAATTAATTATTTGAAAAAAAAAAAAAAAAGGGGGGGGGTATTCTGATATGCCAACACATTAAGTGAGAAAGTTGTACTATAAACTGTGTTAGTGTAAGTTATGGAATTACTTACACTTTTATTTCTTCACAGACATTTTTGGCTCAGTAGCAAGACTCTAAAATGCTTGAAGTAGTGCATTGAAATAAAATAGCTGTGCTGATACTTTTGAGTTATCTTTTTCAGTATCAACATCATTAGTGGTCGATATCTGTAGGCTCATTTGTTAGTATTCTCACACTCACTCTCCTATTCAAACATATACATATCCATTATGTGACCATAGTTCATCTGACATGCTATTCATGTCAAATGTGTATGTAAATCTGCATCATAATTTTTTTCTTCTTTTTCTAGCTTCCAAACTTACAGAGTACGACACTACACAGATGGAAAAGAGGGTGAATAACAAGTCCTTTGTATAAAAAGTAATTATCACCTACTGATTAATGTTTAAAGATTCATTAGCTTTGAGCAGGATATTTAAAAAACAAAACAATTAAATAATTAAAAAAAAAAACTATAAATGCAGTTGTACCAAAGTTAATCTGAGCTAATAAATAGACTAGTGGAGCTAAAAACATTCCTTTTATACTTTAGTTATACTTCAGCACATCAGAGGTCAGCAGCTTCCCTCAAGGGTGAGGACATGTGGGGCCTAGCAGGCAATTGTAAAAGGATAGGATGGTAGGGTGCAAATATTCTTATTTTTCTTTCGTTCTTTTAATATTTTGATAGGTCTTCATGAAATGGCCACAACACATGTGGATTATCAACCTGAAGTGAGTAACTTTGATATCAGGTAATGTTTTTTTTCCTGGTAAATTTCAGGCTCTATTTATTCTAGTCATGCCATCTCAGCCTTATACTGAGGTGAGGGAATTTAAAGTGTAATTTACTTGCTATGACATTCAGTCAAATCTGCATTAAAAAAAACTTTAATCAGGAACATGACTTGGGTGGTTTGCTGCACTCACAGAGATTAAAATGAGCATAGAATTTTAATATGCTGTCACGTTTGCAAGGAGGTGATGCAGGATACAAATGCAGTTAAAAGCTTTATTAAGAGGCAGGCAGATAGATCCAATACGTGGATAAACCAATAACATAACAGGGATGGAGACATGTCATAAACCACAACAAACACATGTGTAACAGTAAATAAAGACAATGTCAAAAAAGTGCTACTCCCTCCAGCACATATGGTAAATGATCTGCACTTATATAGCTATTTTATCCAAAAAAATAGCCCCCCTTTGTGTCTCATTCACACACCAATGGTAGCAGAGCTGCCATGCAAGGCACTAACTAGCCATTGGGAGCAACTTGGGGTTCAGTGTCTTGCCCAATGACACTTCAGCATGTGGAGTCATCCTGGCCAGGAATCGAGCCACCAACCTTACGACCTGTACACCCACTCTACCACCTGCGCCACAGCCACCCCAGATGGATTTGGCTTTTAAGACGTAGCAAAGCATGAATATGCGAGGCTCATTGTACCAATTGTTTTCCAAATGAATTACATAACACAGTAGAGAAATTCATGTTCAGTTTCAGTGGGAACAGCGTTGATGATATCCCTTTTTTGCCAGTGCATCAAAGTCTGGAGTTAGTTTTGTAGTGGCAATTCTCAGGATAGATCAGAGGTGTTGGTCAGTTAACTTGGATCTGTGTGGGGCTTTGTTGATGTTCATGACGCTAAATGTCTGCTCACATACGTAGGTCGAACCAAACAATGTCAGCATCTTCTGTGCCATCCTCCGGAAGTTTGGAAACATGGCTTTGTTAAGTGAAGCATAAAAGTCATTCAGTTTTAAAGAGTTTTAGAACTTCTCCTTTAAGATGGAGTCAGACTGAAGATTGATCAGTTCCAATTGCAGCTCCTGTAGTGCTGTTTCAGGGTCTTGTGAAAGGGGACAGGACACCAGCTGAAGTGACTTTTGAGATTTTGAAAATCTAAACCTAAACCCTATTGAGCATCTGTGGGGCATCCTCAAACGGAAGGTGGAGGTGCACAAAGTCTCTAACATCCACCAGCTCTGTGAGGTCATCATGGAGGAGGGGAAGAGTGCTCCAATTGCAACCTGTGAAGCCCTGGTGAACTCCAGCCCCAAGAGGGTTAAGGCAGTGCTGGAAAATAAGGGTGGCCACACAAAAATATTGACATTTTGGGCGCAAATTGGACATTTTCACATAGGGCTGTATTCACTTTTGTTGCCAGACATTAATGTTGAGTTATTTTGAGGGGACAGCAAATTGACACTGTTACACAAGCTGTACACTCACTATTTTACATTATAGCAAAGTGTCATTTCTTCAGTGTTGTCACATGAAAAGATATAATCAAATATTTACAAAAATGTGAGGGGTGTACTAACTTTTTTTAAATACTGTAACTATTTTCTGTAGCTGGTTTGGCCATCAGGTGCATGGGACACTAAAAAAACATGTTACTCTGCACATGAAATAGTCCACAATTACTTTGGAGCCTTTGTTCAAAATATGTTCTTTGACAGATAAGCTGAGCCAGATAGCAAGCACATTTTGGCCGATTCCGGTAGAGATGCGCCACTGTCGGCTCAATACCGGCATCAGAGATAATTGCTCAGAGTCCTGCCAATTGTTCACACCACTTCTGGCTGACAGACGTTTTTTGCTATGTAGGCCAATATCAGCTGAAAGCAGGTGTACATGCTGCAGATCCATACTCATAGTTATGTGTATCTACTTTTGGCCCGAGTTCATTATGTCACAGTCAGGCCACAGCTGAGCCACCTGAAAAAAAAAAAGAAAGAAAAAATGTTTTGCCATTTAAATCAGTTAGGAAGCTCGAGGCTTCAGTCAATCTTCGTTTTCAAGAGGAATCCTTTTATCTGAAGAAGGTAAGTAATTTAATTGAGTAATTTCAGTCTACAGTATTGTTTGATGTTTAAAATGTGAAGAATTTTTTTTTTCTGTCTTTACAATGGTATGTGATGGCGACAAGAACATTACCTCAGATGGGGTACTAGAAGCTAGCTAGCTGGCCAGCTAATTTAGCTAATTTAGTTAATTTAGCTAAGTATATTTAGTTAATGATGAGTATAAGAGGCAGGAGGACATGACAAATATGCCCAAATTGTATATTCATTCATGCAGTAAATCCTGAAGGTTTTCTGCTTTTATTTTCTGTTTTTTATATTGATTTGAATAGCTACCTCAGGATAGCTAATGCGCTAATACTTAGGCAGAAATGATGAAACAGCCACAGTTCCTCAAGCCTCCATTAGCATCCAGGCCCATCATTGCTAATGAAGTGTCATTAACTAGCGCTAGGCTGCTTTCTCTGGGTGTTTCGAAGTGTGGCACTCAGAACCTGGCAGGTGGTAGCTGTCTTCAAGGGTGCCGTTATCATAGTATAAAAATTTTGTGGCGGGGGCTTGGCTGAATAACCGTGATCTCTCATTTTTTCTTTGGGATAACAGTCGGGAGACGCAAAGCATCTGATTCACACAGTACCACAACTTAAAAAAAAAGGTTTTTTATTACTCTACAAGTAAGACATCAGCTCCTCTTTTATTCCTTCTCTTTCCTCTTTTACTACTTTTTAATTTTACTTTTTGTTCCGACTGTCTTTTTTTCCTAAAAGTTTAGTTAGAACTTTCTGCAGCATGGAGCTAATACAAATTTAAAATGTTCTGTCAGAAAACCCACACAGCTTGCAGCATAATTTTTTCTTTCTTTTTATGTTAACAATTGCTTGCACAATTACATAGCTACTGAAAGTGTTTATTTTTTTTTCAAAATGACACACTAAAACTCAAAGCACAACATTCAACACCACTTTGATGAGGGAGCAGTTATGACCTTTGGTAGAGGAAGAAAATATGGAAAACACACAGGGCAGGGTAACAGCAGGAGTAGTAAGAAGCACTGACATGGTGGGCGGGTCAATACATGTATTCAAATTATTTATTTTCATATTATTTTATATTATATTATTGTTTTCTTCTTTTTATATCAGTTTCACGCAAACTGGTTGGCGCATATTGACGGGGTGGATGTACACTACTACACCTGCCGCATATTGAAGAGGCTGATTTAGAACTTATAACGTGATCAAACTGACTGGAACTACTTGTGCAATAAATAGTTGTAATGCACACTTTCCAGCCAATCAGAATCCAGTATTCATACTAACCATGGTTTAAGAGTAATTAATTCTTAACATCCATAATGACCTTACAATATATATTATTTTATTCCAAAGCTGCAGTTCAATGAAACTTCTTCATGGCTAATGCTGCAGAGATGGAGGTCGAGCGGACCATGAAAAGGTGGCTCAAGCTGGAATCAGAACAAGAGTGTGGGTGCAAGAGTAGACTTACAGTGGGGGAAAAAAGTATTTGATTCCCTGCTGATTTTGTACATTTACCCACTAATAAAGAAATTATCAATCTATAATTTTAATGGTAGGTTTATTTGAACAGTGAGATACAGAATAAAAACAAACAAATCCAAAGAGTTGATGCCTGTCACAGGACGTGACGCGACATGAAGGAAGCAGGCAGGATGCAATCGCAGTTGAACGGTGACTTTTATTTACAGTGGTGAACGCAAACCAAAATATTCGGCAGCGCAGAAGGGCGGAGCGACATCCTCCCGAGAGGCCTCCTCATAGGCCTCAGGCTGGAGCTCCACAGCTGAGGCCTCACCGTAGGCCTCAGGCTGGAGCTCTGCTGTCGTCCCTGCCCCCCCAAAAAAAATCTCAGAGACAGCTTCCTCGACTGGGCAGGTGGGGCACTCAGAGTCTTGAGATGGGACTGGGACGTCCTAAGCTGGAGGCTGCTCGTGAACGTCGGGAGCTTGAGGTGGCTCATGGACGTCGGGAGCTTGAGGCTGGGTCTGGACTTGGACGTTGTGGACTTGAGACTTCGATTTGACCTAGCCTTACAGCTCCTGCATTTTGGCAGTTAGATCTTTATTCTGTCTCTCTAGCTGCTGTCGAGCAGTCTCACTCTTCTGAGCCGTGCGGCACTCACCCGCTAGCTCTGTGCTCAGCTTGTCCACTTGTGCATTTGCGTTCTTCAATTGGTCATTAATGAGTTCAATGTTGCCCTGTTCCTCGTCAAGTTCCTCCTCCAGCTGTGAAATATGAGCCTCCAACCTCCGCTTCTTATCATTCAAAGCTGATATCTTGGAGTTACAGCTGGTCACTTCATCATGCAGCTCATTTCTCTCCTGCAGAACCTGCTTCTGACTGCGATCCTCATGTAACCGCACATTTTCAGCCTCCAGACTTTTGACTTTGCATTCACTCTCTTCAGTACTACTCCGTGCAGCTTCTCTGGCTGCTCGGAGTTCATCCACCTCCCGCAACTGATCCTTTAACTGAGTCTATACCTTCTTCAGCTGTCCCTGTGCTTCATCTCGAGCTTTAATGGCCTGGATGAGTTGAGCTTCCCGCTCAGACAGGTCAAGATCCAGCTTCTTCTTTGCTGCTACAGCCAGAGCTTTTTGTTTCCTCTCATCCTCCAGCTCTGCCCCCATTTCATGCACCTGTTCCAATTTCTTTTCCAATTCTGACCTCTGTGTTTGGACGGGGTGAAGCTGTTCCTCTGCACTCTTCCTTCTCTCTTTTTCCTCTTCCAGAAGCTCCTTCAGTCGATTCTGTTTGTCCTCTAGTTGACAAAGCAGTGCACTCACAGCCCGTTTCCGGAGTGTCTCCTCTTGCAGCAAACCTGTGTTGTCTGTAGTTGTGACTCCACAGATGAGCATTCTTCAGTAGCTTTGACGTATCTCCTCTTCATTTCAGACAGAGTGCTGCTCAAACCCTCCAACTCCAACTGCAGTTTGCAAATTTTTTCAGCCATTTCCTTCCTCTGTGCGAATTGCATTGAATCCAAGGCAAGGATACATGGTGTGGACCTTCGAGTTCGGCATCCTCTCCGTTCTCCTGCTGCATCCATGGTTTGGCGGTTCGTTCTGTCACGGGACGTGACGCGACATAAAGGAAGCAGGCAGGATGTAATCGCAGTTGAACAGTGACTTTTATTTACAGTGGTGAACGCAAACCAAAATACGATAAACAAACACCCTGAGCTAAGCTATGCTCATTTGGTTACGGCTAGCGCTAATGTTACGGCTAAGGCATAAACATAACCTGACTTGGCGACTCCCGATAGTCGCCCTCTAGCTTTACATGGCACACATTCCTTCATACATACACACGTCGCTATGTCCATATGACCTATGACCCGTCGGGTCGAAGACATGACGTCACCACGGAAGAAGCAAGCATATGTGCGCTGCTTCATGGGGGAATCGTGACAATGGCAAAGAGCTCGATTTTCGTCTCATCTGACCACCAGAGGACAACTGGGTGAAAGTGTTGTGGTCAGATGAGAAGAGGAAAGGGGGTTTTAGTATGTGGAACCCTCTGGAAGAGGGTTTTAGTATGTGTCTCTTTAAATACAAATGAGCTACTGCTCCTGCTCCCTGCCCCCTTTCTGGAAGAGGGCAGTGCCTTTACAGCTCGTGTTTCGGATACTACAGCAGCAACAAGTCAGCAGAACCAATATGACTGACACCGTAAATACTGGTGTTCAGCCCTATATGTATGAACCAAAGTCGGACAGTGTTGAAGTAGAGACTCCGGCAGAAGTCAATGAGAATTTTTGGGTTCAAGATAAAATTGACGACATCGCTCAGGTCTCCATGAATACAATCAAAGACAATGGTAACTTTCGCCGCATTAGCCGTGGATTCTGCTAACAAGATAATTCTGTTCCATGCTTGAGTATAAAATATAGTAGCAAATCCTGCTTTATATAGACCCTTATACACAAAGCAGTCTGTTGTAAAATGATTCACCCAAAACGTACACAGTTTTAAAAAATCATCTTACTGTATTGTGCATAATAAAGTTACAGTTATGCATTATAGACCGTATGCGTTTTCAGGTTAAAAATAAAAATGATGACATAACTTTGGTCTCTGTGAATACAATCAGAGATAATGGTAACTGAAGTCACATTAACCATGGAATCTGTTAACAAGCACATTCTGAAATGCAGTTTGCAAATATTCACAAAATATAAAGTGCAATAATTACGTCTTCTGTTGATAAAGCTGGATCATGAACAGTTGGAAGTGATCCATGCTTGAGAATAATTTTTTTTACAAATCCTGCTTTATATTGACCCTCATTCACAAAACAATCTGGTGTAAAATTATTTGCATAAACATATAAGATTTTAGCTAAAATTTGGAGCACATTTTCTTCATAAAAAAAACTTCTCCACTGCATTTTGCAGTGGCTCTGATGCCGGGAGTACATGAAGACTCTTTTTGTACAAACAACAGAACACTTACAATGCTTATGAAGCTAAGCCATCTTCTTATCATGATAGCTTCTCCAGCATGAAAAACATGGTGGACTGTGTGCAGCTCACTGAGGGGAGGATCTGTGCTAATAGGGCAGAGTCCATCACCAGTCATGGGTGGGGTCTGTTCCAACATGATGTCATGTTGGAGAGAAAATGAAAATGACTAATTTTTTTTTACACTGTTTATGATTTATAAGGAATGTAAAAAAAAAAGGAGTGGGTGGATTTTTATCATTGTACAGTGGTTGTGCATAAACTCTGCAACCACACATTTATGTTGAAACACCATGTAAAAGTGAATTTTGCATAATAGGTCTCTTTTAATATCTACCAAGAGGTTGCTCATGTGAGTCATGACTGGCAAGAGGGAATGAGGACTATAATCAAGCAGCTGTCTATATTGGCAAAAGATTAATTTCTTTAGTTTTAAGTGAAAACATATATATAATCCTAATCTGATTACTTTGTTTTTGACATGTGGATTACAGTTACGTGATTACATAACGGGTAAGCGGTGGCTTAGTGGCTTAGCACATTCGCCTCACACTCCAGGGTCTGGGGTTTGATTCCTGTGTGTGCGAAGTTTGTGCGGATGTTCCAGAGGGGGTTTCCTCTGGGTACTTTGGTTTCCTCCCCCAGTCCAAAGACATGCATAGTAGGCTGATTAGTGGAAGGGCGTAACCATGGTACAGACATTGGTGGGGTCCAAGCGCTAGACCCCTGCCCCCCAGACGCCACCACCCTGTGGCCAGATGTATTCTTTGCGAACAAAATTAAATCACTTTCACTCGCATTTATAATATTTATAACAGTCTGTCACTATGTGAGGATTCACAACGAAATTGATGGGAGGATGTGCACGTGAATGTACCGTTAATGGTCAAAAACTGGAACTGACGTTAGCCTAGATATTTAGTTACATAAATAAATAGATGAATGAAATAAATAGAATAGATGAAGAAAAAACAGATCTGTTGGCAGGGAAAATTCAACCGGGATATATAGAAAATATTTTCTGCTGTATATTGGGGGGGGACTGTATAAGTGTCTGTATCATATGAATTGGTGTGTGAGTGTATATGTGATTGTGCGATCACATAGCTGCGATGGACTGGCACCCTGTCCAGGCTGTACCCCGCCTTGTGCCCGATGTTCCCTGGGATAAACTCCAGGTTCCCCCGCAACCCTGAAAAGGAGTAAGTGGTAGAAGATGGATGGGTGATTACATATATTCCCTTTGCCTGATTACATTTCTACAGTATTACTGCTTCATGTGAAATTAGCTTTAAACAATACATCATTAACCCAGACAGTGGACAGTTTTGGACATGTAGAATTTTAGAAATAAAGCTTTAATAGCATAACAGTGACTTTGTCAGCTTTGCTTGATTTCTGTGCAATATTATCTAATAAATCTATCAAACAAACAATCACTTAAATGAATAAAGCTACATGATACTTCCATGTTACATTAGTGCTCTGTGTAAAAACTGCCTACAACACTCAATACATGTAGTTCTCTAAATGTGGCCTTTTATTATAATTATTGATATTATTGATTAAATTACATTGTCATATCATTTGACAGCTTGTATGGATTAGTACAGCATGAATGGTTATGTTCTTTTTTTTCCAGGTCAAATCCAATAGTGTAGGTACTTTCTACTCTAATGCATTATTCACTGCATTGCATACAGTGAATACATCCTCTTCAAAGCCACGCAGTGAGGCAGAACAGAGTGCTTTGTGGACTAGGGGCATAAGAGAGGGAATTCAGATGTTGCAGAAATCTCTCACCCTCAGACATAATTTTTTTAATCTCTTTCTTTAGTTATTTTTCAAACACCAACTACAACAACTAATATTCAAGAACACAATAAACCACATCATATTTAATGATTATATTGACATTATCATTGTTGTTCATCAACCACTTTTCCTGGTCAGCTTCCTGGTGGATCTGGAGTAATTTAATTATTTCAAGACTACTCGGTTACAGATAAAGTGCAACTTAGTTGTTCATAAAGTTAGAGGACAGGGCTGTACCTTGTCAGTTCCTTCTGGGGCTGTAACCATATGTACAAGCATACAATTGTGCATACAATTAAACAGTGACATTAACAGAGCTCCAGAGAAACTGGGTAAGATGGGGACTATGAATTTAATATTTCATATCTTGAATGATGACAATATTATACATATAATAAAGTTCATGTGCAGTTTAAACTGTAAATTTAAGTCTGTGTGTTCCAATAGAATGTGGAATAGCTAACGTCACTAGAAGACCATCGGGCAGCGTGCAAGCTACGGCCAAATGTGTCTCCATGGGTTCTGTCTACCATAGAAAGGGTTACCGGGTCCAGTTATAGCTCGACCCCCCCCGTTCACAGGTGTGCTCACCACAGAAGTCAGCACAGACCAGAGCCCGACGTTAGTGCAGGAAGTAAGCTCCCTTTTGGACAATGGGATCCTGAAACATGTCCCCGTTCCCTCAGGGAGGAGATTTACAGCTTTACAGCTTATTTCCGTTTCCGCAAAAAGTGGGAATATGCGGCCAATTTTAGATCTGCATCATCTGAACCGTACTCTTCGGACATACAGGTTCAGAGGCTGATGTTCAAACGTATCGTGCTACAGATCCAGTTCGAGAACTGGTTTGTGGCAATAGGTCTAAAAGGTGCATGTTTCCGCATAGGAATATTGCTAGCTTTATCCCCTCGCACCTTCACAAAGTGCATGGATGTCACTCTGGCTCCATTGGGACTCCAGGGCATCTGTGTACCAAGCTACCTGGACGACTGGTTAATTCTAGCACGATCCAGGGAGCTGGCGGTTCAACATTGAGATGTTGTTCTCGCCCACGTGAAGAACTGGGGGCTCAGGTTTAATCTCAGAAAAGTTGGCTTTCCCCGGTGCAGTGGACAACTTTTCTAGGGGTTATAGTATTCTACTACGATGAGGGCGTTTCTATCCCCAACAGGCGTAGTGTCAATCCTATCAACACTGAGCTAGATAAAGCTGTATCTTGGGAGCCTAGGGTGGAATCCACACATGTGGCTGAGGTCACATCTGTATGCTGCCCCCCCCCCCCATCACTGCTCCCACTAGCTCTAGCGAGAGTTTGCCAAGATAGCCTGCTAATAGCACCTTTTTGGCAACTCGAACATGGTTCTGAGAGATAATATCTCTGCGAGATGGCACTCCTTGGGAGATTCCCGTCCGCAGGTATTCACTGTGGACCCAGTAACTGCGCAATAGCTACAGTCCTGGAGCTCCTACAATAACATTTCTCACCGGAGTGAGCTCCTTCTACAATCAGGGTTATGTGGCCGCCATTTCGGCCAGCCACACCCTGTTGAGGGAGCCTCTGTGGGGCAACATCCTCAAACTTTGAGGTTCATGCGTGGTCTCAGATGGCTAAGGCCCATCTGCAAGCCGTGCATACCTTCCTGGGACCTTCTATGGCCCTGGAAGGTCTGTCGGCTGCCCCATTCGAGCCCCTAGAGCGGATCTACTGTCTCAAGCCGGAGGGCTGATCTATCATGCTCGGCCAGAACTCGGCAACTGTGGGTCTGGCCCCTGAGGGACACCAGCTCATAGATTCGGGTCTCACAACTGAGATTGTTGAAACCATGTTAAAAACTAGAGCACCATCCACAAGGAAAGCGTATGCACTCAAGTGTCAGCTTTTTGTCTTGTGGCATGAGGGACGTCACCTAAACCCAGTGAACTGCACAATTGCTACAGTCCTGGAGTTCTTACAGAACGTTTCTCAGCGGGCTGGGCTCCTTCTTCAATTAGGGTACTTGGCCGCCGTTTCGGCCAGCCATGACCCTGTTGATGGAGCCTCTGTGGGGCAACATCCTCTACCTTTGAGGTTCACGCATGGTGTCAGATGGCTGTGGCCCATCTGCAGGCCATGCATACCTTCCTGGGACCTTCTATGGTCCTTGAAGGTCTGTCGGCTGCCCCATTCGAGCCCCTGGAGTGGATCCCATCCACAAGGAAATCAAATGCACTCGGGTGTCAGCTTTTGTCTTGTGGCATGAGAAACGTCACCTAGACCCAGAGAACTGTGCAATTGCTACAGTCCTGGAGTTCTTACAGAACGTTTCTCAGCGGGCTGGGCTCCTTCTACAATCAGGGTTACTGGGCCGCTGCTTCGGCCAGCCATGCCCCTGTTGATGGAGCCTCCGTGGGGCAACAACTTCTAACTTTAAGGTTCATGCATGGTGTCAGACAGCTGCGGCCCATCTGCAGGCCGCGCATACCTTCCTAGGACCTCCTGTGGTCCTGGAAGGTCTGTCAGGTGCCCCATTTGAGCCCTTAGGGACCTACCGTCTCAAAAGCCGCAGGGTTGATTTATCATCCTTGGCAAGAACTAAGGAAGCTGTGGGTCTGGCCCCTGAGGGGCACCAGCTAATAGATTCTGGTCACACGACTGAGGTGGTAGAGACCATGTTTCTACAATAACATTTCTCAGCGGGGTGGGCTCCTTCTACAATCAGGGTTATGTGGCCACCATTTCGGCTAGCCACGCCCCTGTTGAGGGAGCCTCTGTGGGGCAACATCCTCTAACTGCGAGGTTCATGCGTGGTGTCAGATGGCTGAGGCCTATCTGCAGGCTGTGCATAGCTTCCTGGGACCTTCTGTGGTCCTGGAAGGTCTGTAGGCTGCCCCTTCGAGCCCCTAGAGTGGATCCCATCTACAAGGAAATTGTATGTGCTCAAGTGGCGCCTTTTTGTCTGGTGGTGTGAGGAAACGTCAGCTACACCCAGTGAATCGCTACAGTCCTGGAGTTCTGACAAGAACGTTTCTCAGCGGGTTGGCTCCTTCTACTATCGGGGTTACGTGGCTGCCATTTCGGCCAGCCCTGCCCCTGTTGATAGAGCATCTGTGGGGCAACGTCCTCTAACTTCGAGGTTCATGAGTGGTGTCAGACGGCTGAGGCCCATCTGCAGGCCATGCATACCTTCCTGGGACCTTGCTGTGGTCTTGGAAGGTCTTTCAGGGACCCCATTTGAGCCCTTAGAGTCAGCCTCTGAGAAGCTTCTGACTCTAAAGGTAGCTCTTTTACAGGCCCTGACATCTCTCAAGCGAGTGGGAGGTATACAAGCTCTCCCTGTTGCCCCCCCCCCCCTCCCCCCTCCCCCCCCAAAAAAAGGTTCCTTCTTTTTTTCCTGTACCCTAGGCCGGATTATATTCCTAAAGTGCCTACATTGGCTTCCCACCCTGTGGTGTTGCAGGCTTTCTCCCCTCCTCTGTCCTCTGACCAGAACAAGAGAGGATGCACCCGCTGTGTCCAGTAAGCGCTCTCTGTACTTACGTCCACCGCTCTGGCCAGTGGTGTAAGTCAGAGCAGCTACTAGTCTGCTTTGGCAGCGACAGGAAAAGTGATGCTGTGTCAAAGCAGTGCATCTCTACTGGGATTGTTGAAGGCTTGGTCCAAAGGGGTTTCCTTGCAGGATGTGTGTGCGGCTGCAGGGTGGTCTATGCCTCACATGGTCATTTGTTATGACAACCTGGATATTCATCCCTCCCCAGGCTCGAGTGTCCTGCACTGACCCTCGGGTTTGGGTATTTTTGAACAGGCCGTACCCTCGGTATGACTGAGTGGGTATTCCTGTTCCCATACTGCTAAATGCAACGTCGAGTTTCCCTTTGAAGGGACGTCGGGGTTACGCATGTAACCCTGTTCCCTGAGAAGGGAACGAGACGTTGCATAGCGCTGTCATACCGGGGCTGACCTGTGAATTGCGTCTTCGCTTCAGATAATAGAGGCTGGCGGCGTGGTTCACAGGTGCCATATATATATCATGTGACGCACTTAATTGCCACGTCACCTGATCATGGCAGGCCTATAAGTAGAGGCATGATTTTACACAAGCTGCAGATACCGGTCACGCGCAAGGCGTTCCCATACTGCTAAATGCAATGTCTCATTCCCTCCTCAGGGAAAAGGGTTACATGCATAACCCCGACGTTTTGGAATAGTGCCACCTAGTCTACACAAGATATGCAAAAGCACATTTTTTCTTACTTCTAAACTTTTGAATGATTTGTCATAAAATCATGACCATGCTAAAATCATGCTTGCTTATCTGCTCACTTTGCCTCTGTTGTGCGATGCCCTATAATTATTGATTGCAGCTATATTTATAATTGTAATTGTTAAAAAAATGGAACTATAGTTTCTGTTTTTTCCTCTGAATCCTTTTTCCTCTATGTCATCCATTTTCTATGTCACTTATCCTATTGGGTCATGGGGAACCTGCAGGCTATCTCAGGGAGCATGGGGCACAAGACAGGGTACAGTATCCAAGAACCACCAAGGTACAGGACTACCATGAACTGGAAGACCACTGGAACATCAGTGTCACTGTCTACAGTCAATCGAGTTTTACATCGCCATGGACTGAAAGGCTGCAGTTCAAAAAGAAGCCCCTGCTCCAAAATCGACATGTTCAAGCCCATTTCAAGTTTGCGGCTGACCATATTAACAAAGAAAAAGCCTTCTGGAGGAAAGTTTTATGGTCAGATGAGACAATGATTGAGTTGATTGGCCACAATGACCAGAGGTATGTTTGGAGGAGTAAAGTGAGGCGATCAACCCCAGGAACACTGTACCAACTGTTAATCATGGTGGTGATAGCATTATGGTATTGGGCTGTTTTTGCTGCCAGTGGAACTGGTGCATTGGACAATGTGGATGGAATAATGAAGAAGGAGGACTACCCAAGAATTATTCAGCATAATCTCAAACTATCAGCCAGCTGGTTGAAACATGGACACAATTGGGTATTCCAACAATACAATGACCCGAAACACACATCAAAGCTGGGTGGCAATGAAGCAGGCTAACATTACACTTTTGGAATGGCTTGCCCAAGTATATTTACGGAGAAAAAAAAAGTTGATGCATTCAATAATTATTTTAATAATTAATTAAATAATTGGAAGAGGACTCCAATGGCAACCTGTGAAGCTCTGGTGAACTCCATGTCCAAAAGGATTAAGGCCACACAAAATATTTACACTTTGGGCCCAATTTGGACATTTTTACTTAGGGGTGTACTCACATTTGTTGCCAGTGGTTTAGACATTAATGGCTGGGTGTTGAGTTACTCTGAAGAGACCACAAGTTTACATTGTTATACAAGCTGTACATTCACTTCTTTTCATTGTAGCAAAGTATCATTTCTTCAGTGTTGTCACATGAAAAGTTATAATCAAATATTTACAAAAATTTGAGGGGTGTACTCACTTTTGTAAGATATTGTATGTACAGTGGGCTTCGACATGCCTTTTCTTTAGTAATGGAGTCTTTCTGGGAGACCATGGCAGTGGAGTGCATTGCCTATTGTTTTCTCTGTGACGATGGCATCTGCTGCCTCCAAGTGTTTCTGGAGCATTTTCTGAGTGGTCCTTTGCTCTTAGGCTACTCTTCTGACTATTCTTCTCACTCCCTGGTCAGAAATCTTGCGAGGAGCTCCTGTGCATGGCCATTTGATGACGGAGTGATGTTGCTTCCACTTGCGGATAATGGCCCCAATGGTGCTTACCCTAGGATTAAGAAGTTTTAAAATACATCTGTATCCGATTCCATCAATATGTTTTGCAACAATAAGGTTGTGAAGGTCTTGGGAGAGCTCTTTCCTTTTACCCAACATGAGATGTTTCTTGTGTGACACCTTGGTAACTAAAAGACTTTTTATAGACCATCAATTTACTAACCCAGATGATATTAATTTGCGCAGATAGGAGGTATAATTACTTACGGATTTCAGCTGGTTCCTTGCCTTGGAGAACTGTTTTTTCTTAGCGTGTTCTATACTATTTTCCTGTGTCATTCCACTTTATTACACATAACTTTACTGTTGTGGATTCTTTATACTTCTGGATTTCTTGAGTTAACACTGATATCTTGTTAAAATAAATAAAAATAAATAAAATAAAAATAAAAATCATGTGAATATCCCCATTGGAAATATATTTACTGGAAAAAAAATCCCTCCACTGTGTGTGCGTGTGTGTGTGTGTGAGACCGACACCCCCCCCCCCCCAATAAAATAAAATAAATAAATAAAATCCATCCATCCATTTTCTATACCATTTATCCTTTTCAGAGTCATGAGGAACCAGGAGTCTATCCCAGGGAGCATAGGACACAAGGCGGGGTACACCCTGGATAGGGTGCCAATACATCACATGGCACAATCACACCCTGGAGGTGTGAGGCAAACGTGCTAACCACTAAACCACTGTGTGCCAGGCATTGGAAATTTTAAGTAGTTTATCTGTTGAATAGTTTAATAATTGCAGTGACAATAATGAAATTGTATAATACACGGAACTTCACCTTGCCTAATAGTAATTTTTATTTATTTATATATATATATATATATATATATATATATATATATATATAGTAAATAAGTAATCTTTTCAGGTTTTATTTTTCTTCTTGAAATGATTTGAGAAAATCATGAGTCTTTAAAGGTGTGATTGCATCGGTTTCATTTCATGCAATTTGGACAGTTAATTGTACTAATTCAAATGTTACATTGCAGCATATAAAGGAGTCATATCATGATTTTTAAATGTTTTTAAACATTTTGTTTATTGTGTGTAATAGAATAGTTTAACATGCTTTAATGTTCAAAAAAATGCATTATTTATCAAATAATGTACATTACTGCAGTGCCTCTATTCCCAGGCTGCCTGAAATGCTCCTATTGATCCAAAGCCTCTCCTTCCGAAAACCCTGACTGGCCAGTGGACTCGTTGTGTTGTGATAAGCCTCTCGAATGTCTCAGAAATGTAACGCCCCTTGGGTTAGCTTTAACCTCCAAAGCTTCTAAAGCAATTCTAAGCAACATGTTCTCTGTTTTATCGTATCAGTTCGAGCCCGAGTCTGATTCAGAAAATGCGGATGATGAAGTCGAAGCAAGTTTTCAAACACAACTTGAGCAGAACGTTTCACAGTGGTAAATTTTTATTTTGTAACTCTCTTACTTTTCATATATTATGTAATTTCTGACCCTGCTGGTGGGACTAACTATGCTGCACACAGCTTTTCTGTGTACAGAGGTAGTCATGCAAAATATCTTTGGAAAGCTAGGATTCTTGTGATTCGATTGATATAAACCATTTCAAGATACAATCACAACAGCAGCTACAATAATCATTTCTCTAAAACTATCAACATACAACAAACAAACATTTACAATACTGAGGAAACTTAGCAAAATGTAGCTAACACATTAGCAGAGGTCTACAACTGAGCCACAACACAAAACTCATTTTTCAACAGTTAATATCAGATATTTCATAAAATAATCAAACAGAATTACAGATTTTGATTCAGAAGCACAAGATTGTCTGAGCAAAGTGGGAATCGCCCCACTTTTCAGGAGTAGCCTTTGTGTATAGCCTGCCTTGTAATCACCCAGGTTCAGGAATCTGTCCTCCATAAAATGTGCTGTGCACAAGCAAACATTTGGATTGTACTGCTCAGGAACAGCATTATAAATAAACAGTAACCTCTGTTTCCTAATTTTGTCTGTTTCGGAAGGCTAAACAAAGAGGTTTCGCTTTCGCAGCAAAACACAGCTTTTCCATGACATGGTGCCTGAATTGACTGAAGCCTTACTTTTTTTCTTCATGGCTGCTTTTGGGCAGGTTTATGCTGATGGTGCACACGGTGACATAGAGAAATTGCGGAAGTAAATCTGGACTTCGAATGACACGTTTCAGGCGGGTCTGGAGCAGTGTTCTCTGTTAGATAAAATATATCCTTTTTGGGGAGACTATGAGTTTTTTGACATTGCAGAGGTTACATATGCACAAACAGATACATTACACACCTAAACCAACGAAAGCATTGTAAATAATGTTATGACCCCTTTAAAGAGCTCACTAAACAAAAAGGGTATCAATATGAGTACACTGGCTACCACGGCTGCTAAACCTTAAACCTAGTCAGTTTTTATATTAGGTTTTTCTTCTGTAATTCACCACTAATCTCAAGCGAGCTGGAAAGGCATGCTGTATGAACATCCCACTGGTTTACAGTCTCTAATCCACACTGATCTCAGTGTGGTACATTCAACCTGACTTGCTTTCACAGAGAGATACTGACATATTGGCCAGATAAACTGTAAATATATTATTTATAATCTGTATTTGATGAAAAATTAAGGTAAATATATGAGCAAAGGACTAAAGGACAGCATCCGTGTTATTCACAGTGATCTGTGGATAAGCAATATTAGATTTATTAGTGCTTTTGTAAAAGCACCTTTATTACTTTCATTCATTAATATGCACAATGCATCATCTTGGTAATGGGCAACAAAGCTGTGCTAATAGTCAATTAAATGAGCACATTTCACCAACAAAACCACATTGAATAATCAAAAAGTACACAGATATACACATGTACGCAGTATCACACACATGCACAAACTTTGGACAAGGTGCATTTACCCAAGTATTCTAAACATATTAATTATTTTCAAGAATAAATACCATAAAGATATTTGTGAGTGGTTTCGAGAACACATATGTGAGTATTTGATGTTTCAGATATAATCCTGCATGACAGCAGTTTATGGTCATACCCCTCAGACTGTGGGAGAGAGGAGTAGCCAGGCCAGTGGCAGCAGTTCATCCCTCAGCCCTTAGTGTGGAGGATGACAAGATGCAACATATGTTTTACCCAGAAACAGCATTCTCCAGACAGGTGGCATAGATTTATCCACCTCTCTCACACACACTCTCAGCACCTGCAGGCCTAGAGTCCTTGCTATTGCTCTCTGAAGGACAGGACCATTTGTAATAGGTACAGGATGGTTGGCTGCTCTTTTTGTTGTTCTCCTCAAAGGTGCCAAGGGGGAAAAAAAACTTGCCTCACAGTGTGTTCACACATGCCCACAAAAGAGAGGAGATCAGTTTATGTCTCTGTGTAATGTTTAGTGAGTCATTAATAATCATGGGTGAGCTGGAATTATCAAAAATGGTGTCCCAACACCCTCAATAACTTACAGTACAGAGGGTCAAAATGTAAGATTGTCTGCCTCTATCTTTAGTGTGATGGACAGGTGGAACTTGCAGCAACTGCATCACAGAAAGAATACAGGTCACAATAAGAACCAATCATATTTCGTAGCTATTGGATGTTGTCATGGTATTATCCATAGTTTAATCTGTCACAATAAAACTGAAAACTGAACAGTGGCAATGTACTGTATGCTCAAAATCTCTCAGAATCAAATGAATTTCATCAGTGCAGGTGAGTCCTCATCATGATCAAATGTGCTTATTAGTTTACATGTAAATTTAGTCCATTGTGTATCCTAAACTTGTGAACACAGATTCACTGTTAGATGCAGATTCAATGTGAAAATTGCTACTCAAGTGAAATGTTTAGAATCTGGCAAACACCAGGAGTATTGTCTTTAATTCACCTTCAGTGTATCCTAATCAATATGTCCCAGTTTATTTGCAGCAGTGCCCCTCACCCCACTCTCCTGAACTGTGGATGATAAGCTGGCATGATTTTATTATTTTTTTTCATTTTGTAACAATTTTCTAATATACGTGGGTTGAGACCTAATTGAATCTTCAACTTTCTACCCCACTACCTTCCAAATTCCACTTGAACCCCTGCTAAAAATGATTGTTCACACATAGTTTTATAGGGGCTCATAAAATATATTTAAAATCTGTAGTGCTATTGAAAGTTTTAAAAAGTATATATTTTTCCCCTATGGCATACAAAGTTGTATTTCAAAATTACAATTTCAAACTGTAGAGTGCATGCAACTAAATGTTAGATATTCCTGGCCTTAGTTTGTCATTTTCCTATCATACTTTTCTCGGTTTCTGCACCTTCAGCTGCTATAAAATAGAAAGTTATAGGTACATTAAGAAATTAATTAGTGATGGCCAGAATAGCAACATACCAAAAGAGAAAAAATGCACTAAAGTATTAGAAATGAAGCACTTAGGATTATTTTTTTTTTCAATCAACCACACATGTGGTCCATTTGGAGGTAAACAAGGTGATTCAGAATTACACAATGCCACATGTTTACCATGTACGAAGTCATCCATCTACAAGATAAGGGCTCTGGCCAGACCCATGCTTGGGACAATAAATCTTCATTACCCTGCATGTGATACTTCACTGCAACAAATTAAAACCATACATAGTAACTGGTAAAACCGCTTCCAAAATGGGAAACAAACACAGGGGAAACAGAGGAGAGCCCTTTACCAGGAAAAAAAGTGTGACATTATCAACAATTTTCTGGTGAGCATGGGATGAGTGGTCATTCCCGAGAGAGAGTGAGAGAGAGAGTGGAGAGAGAGAGAGAGAGAGAGAGAGAGAGAGAATGTGAGTTCACTGAAAAACAGCAGAAAAGAGTGAATGAAAGACAGGGGGATATATAGATATATACTTTATGGATCCCCAAGGGGAAATTCAGGGTCCTAGTAGCTCAAAGACATCACACACAATGCAGCATACAACGAAATAAAAATACAAGTAGAATGCTAAAGAAGACTCAAGAAGAACAGTAAAATATATATATATTTTTTTTCTTCCGGTTCCGGTGACAGAGTACGCTGGTGTGTTTTGCTGCCGCTCCTGGTACCGTTTGGTTTGTTTTCGTTGTTATTTTAAGTTATATTTATTTATTTTTAATTCTGCGAGATTCATTTAGTAACATTGTCTTTAGTGCTGTTGCGAGTGCGATGTGGTGGTGCCATTATATATAGTTTGGTCTGTAGTTTTTATTTCTGTTTTTATTTCTGAGCTCCACTGAAATAACCTGCAGCGTATTACTCTGTATCTACTCCTTGGCTCGGCTGTGTGTGTGGACCGATTGTACGAGTCTGTGCTCGCAGTGCGCTCCGGAGTTTCACTCACGTTGGCCGTACGAGTGTGCACTCACCGACCATGGCGCAAAGGTACACTACACGCCAGCTTTTGAATCTAAATCTGAAGTGTTATGACCTAGCCAAAGATTCGTACAATCTCTGTCGAGACGCTGGACTGCTACGTCCTAAGCGATATATCCATCGGGGTTTGAGGCGGAGTTTTGCTGTCTCGTCCTCTCCAACAAACTGCTCCATACTGGTGTTGATCACAGTAATTTAATATCGGTTCCCCGTGTGGAGATTAAACCACCGGCGTCTCCGCTTCAGAGCCTGGCTTATGCTGCATTATTCAATGCATGGTCTGTGAATAACAAAGCGCTGATTTTATCGGATTTTATCACTGATAAAAAGCTGGACTTGTTTTTCTTAACTGAAACCTGGCATAAAGAAAATGATGGGCTCCTGTTTAACCAGATCACTCCAGTGGGCTTTGGAGTTTTAGATCTCCCGAGGTTATCTGGCAGAGGCGGAGGCATTATTGTGGTTTACAACCAGAAGTTCAACACAAGCTCTGTGTCTGTTCCCCGGTTTCCTTCATTTGAATGCCTGGTCTTGAGTATCTCCACTCCTATATTCACCATCATCGCTACAGTCTATAAACCACCTAAGGCTAAGGCGCATGCAGCTTTTATGTCAGAGTTTGCGGACTTCCTGTCTATGTTGAGCACTAAGTTTGACAGAATTTTGATTGTGGGAGATTTTAACATTCATGTGGACTGTAGTGACTCGGTGGTGGCAAGGATTTTCTGTCACTAATTGACTGTTTTAACTGACCTGACTCATAACAAGGGTCATACGCTGGATCTTGTGATTGCTAATGGCTCATTTGTATCTGAGTTTTCAGCTACTGACATTAGACTGTCTGATCATTCAGCTGTCTTTTTTAACCTTGAACTGTATCATTCAAGTGAGTCTCCTATCCGAACAGTAACCTTCCGGAAGTGGAAGTCTATCGATCAGACAGCCTTCTCCAATTCTGTGGTTTCCATCCTAAGCGATCTTCATCCATCATCACTGTAGGAGAAAGTTCTGCAGCTAAATTCCACTCTTGCTGCTAATCTTGACACTTTTGCTGCTCTAAAGTCTTGTAAGGTCACATTCACCCGCTCTGCTCCCTGGTATAATGACAATCTGCGCTCTAGAAAGGCTGTATGTCGGAAAATGGAGCGAAAATGGCACCTTACCGGACTGAGTGTCTACTATCAAGCGTGGAAGGACCTGCTGGGGGATTATCGTGCACTACTGGAGACTGAAAGATCCTCTTACTTCTCTGTTGCTATAGTAAATAATCAAAATAATCCCAGACACTTGTTCTAAACCATAAATAGATTGCTTCAAGTAAACGCTGTTACTACTTTGCCTGTTTCTCAGCAGCTCTGTGGTTCCTTTCTACAGTTTTCTGTGCCACTCCACTCCTTCATCCATCTGGGTTCACTGGTGTTTCTTTTACTCATTTTTCACTGCTTGATTCTAAGGCTCTCACTAGGGAGGTATCCAGCATGAAATCTACCAATTGCCTGCTGGATCCAATTCCTATGATTCTGTTTAAATCGTGATTTGCTGTATGGTGCCCTGCTATCCTCAGTAATATAAATGAATCACTGGAGACTGGGGTCATTCCAGCAGTACTGATGACTGCTGCTGTTACACCTGTCCGTAAAAGAGAAAATGTTTCTGTGGATGATTTTAACAATTTTCGCCCCATTTCAAATCTTCTGTTTTTGGCAAAAATACTTGAGCATGTTGTCGCCTCTCAACTCTGTACTCATCTTACAACCAATAACCTCTTTGAACCACTTTAATTAAGTTTTCATAAATTTCATAACACTGAAACTGCGTTGTTCAAAGTTACAAATGACCTGTTGATGGCCTCTGATTCTGGAGCTACCTCACTTCTTATTCTTCTTGACCTTAGAGCCGCCTTCGATGTGGATCGTGGTCTTTTACTTACCCGCTTAGAAAGTGTTTTTGGTGTGTCCAGGAAAGTTTTAAACTGGTTTAAATCCTGTTTTACTGACCGTCCCCAGTTTATTTCTATGGGTGGCTTTAGATCTGACACTTGCTCGGTGCTCACTGGTGTTCCTCAGGGTTCAATTCTAGGCCCTCTACTGTTCAATATTTATCTATCTCCACTTGGGCATCTGCTGCGAACACTTGGCCTCCATTATCACTTTTATGCTGACGATACCCAAATCTACATTCACTCAAGATCTGGTGAAAGCATTGATGTTTGTTATATTTCTGGCTGTATTTCTGAGATAAAAACATGGATGAATAATAACTTTCTGTGCCTGAACAGCGGGAAAACTGAGGTCATGCTTATAGGTTCCCGTCATCAGATTCACAAAGTGGCTCCACTGTCTCTATCTGTTGATGGCTCTGTTCTAGACTTCCAAAGTAAGATGAGGAACCTTGGTGTAATTTTTGACACTAACCTCACTTTTAATTTTTTTGTTCAGAACACTGTGAAAGCTTCCTTTTTTCACCTCAGAAATATAGCCAGATTAAGACCAATGCTAAACTTATCTGTCGCTGAAAAACTGATCAATTCATTCGTTGTCACGCGGTTGGATTACTGCAATGCCGTTTTAGCTGGAGTTTCTAAAACTGCAATTAAGAAATTGCAGTATGTTCAGAACTCTGCCGCCCAGATCCTGACGGGAAGCAGGAGATATGACAGTCCTTACACTGGCTCCCGGTCAGGTTCCGGGTTGATTTTAAGATCATGATGTTAACATACACGGCATTGCATGGATTGGCTCCACAATATTTAACTCACTTATGAACCCCGTACACCCCACATCGCAGACTGCGCTCCTCACAGGGTAATCTACTAACGGTTCCACCAACTCACCTTAAGTCTATGGGTGACAGGGCTTTTTCTGTCTATGCTCCATCACTTTGGAACTATCTTCCCCCTGAACTCAGGGAAGCTCAGTCCTTTAACATTTTTAAAGCTCTTTTAAAGACACACTTTTTTAGACTCGCATTTGATTCTTGATATCTTTTTGATTGTTTTATATTTGTTTTTTATTACGGTTGTTTTATTCGTTTTAATTAACTTTTATTAATTCTGTGATTTGTGTTTTTATGTACAGCGCTTTGAGAAGCTGCTTTAAAGGCGCTTTATAAAATAAAGTCTATTATTATTATTATTATTAATATACCAAACACGAATCCACAGACTGGGAATTAAGGGGGTTATACATGCGGGCTAATATAGTCCCTAGACAGTATAAATAGCAAAACAATCACACAGTGATTCAGTACACACATTGTTGTAAGAGGTCATGGAAGTGGATGTGGATGTATGAAGGGGTGAAGAGGCAGATAGACTATGCAGAGAAGTGAAGCATTGTAGAGCTGTATAGCCCTAGGACAAAAGACTTCCTCAGCCTGTCAGTTGTACATGGCAGTGAATGTAGCCTCCCACTGATCGAGCTCTTTTGATTTAAGATAGTGGTATGGAGTGGATGACAGTCATTGTCCAAAATATTCATCAGTTTGTTCAGGGTCCTTTTGTCTGTCACTGAAGTGATATACTCCAGTTCCACTCCCACAACCGAGACAGCTTTCCTTACCAGTCTGTCCAGTCATCCAGCATCCTTCTTCTTAGTGCTTCCTCCCCAGCATACCACAGCATAGAAGAGGACACTGGCAACAACAGACTGGTAGAACATCCAACGGAGCTTGCTGCAGACATTGAAGGACCGGAGTCTCCTCAGGAAGTACAGCCTGCTCTGCCCTTTCTTGTACAGTGCCTCAGTGTTGACTGACTAGTCCAGTTTGTTGTCCAAATGTATTCCCAGATACTTGTGAGTGTTAATCATCTCTACATTAACCCCCTCAATGGTGACTGGCAGCAGAGTGGGTTTACACTTCCAGAAATCTACCACCATCTCCTTGGTCTTAGCAATGTTGAGTTGTAGGTGGTTGAATTTGCACCATTGCACAAAGTCCTCCACCAGGCTCCTGTACTCCTCCTCCTGCCCATCCCTGATATACCCCACAATTGCTGTATCGTCCGAAAACTTCTGCATGTGGCATGACTCTGTGTTGTAGCAAAAGTCAGACGTGTACAGTGTGAACAGTACTGGGGAGAGTACTGTTCCCTGTGGAGCTCCGGTGCTACTGATGTCAGAGAGGCAGTTTTTCAGTCTGACGTACTGCGACCGCTCCGTCAGATAGTCTTCAATCCAGGAAACTAGGTGAGCATCCACACCCATCTGCATGAGCTTGTCACCCAGTCTGAGGGGTTTAATGGTATTAAAAGCACTGGAGAAATCAAAGAACATGATTCTCACAGCACTTTTCCCCTTGTCCAGGTAAGCATGCATCCTGTGCAAGAGATATGTGATGGCATCATCCACGCCCACTCTCTCCCTGTATGCAAACTGTAGTGGATCTAGTGCAAGGTGTACTTGGGGTCTAAGTATCCCCAAAACCAGCCGCTCCATTGTCTTCATCACATGTGTGATGTTAGAGCAACTGGCCTGTAGTCATTGAGCTCACTTGGATGTGACTTCTTTGGGACAGGGATAAGACATGATGTCTTCTACAATGATGGAACTCTGCCAAGACGAAGACTCAGGTTGAACATGTGCTTCAGTGGCTCCCCCAGTTCAGAAGCACAGACCCTGAGCATCCTTGGGCACAGTCTGTCAGGCCCGGCTGCCTTCCTAGGGCGGAGTTTCCTCAGCTGTCCTATGACTTGATCTGCCGTGATTATATGGGAGGAGAGGAGAGGGAGAGGGAAGAAGGGAGGGGATGGGTGCGCCTGCGGGTGGTGTCTGGTGTCAGAAGACTGGAGACTAGTGACCATCGTCGGTGTATTCAAACAAGCACAAGCAGTGTCTAAATCAGCAGAGGGTAGTGGACAGTCCACTGCAATTGGAGCTGGAATAGGGACAGAGAACAGCACACCCAGGGACAGGAACAGCACATCTTCCAACTGCAATTGGAGCTGGAACAGGGAAGTCAAACCGATTGTAAAACTGGTTCAACTGATTCACCCTATCCAGGTCTCCCTCCACAGAGCTACCACTCTTTCCCAGTCCAGTGATGGTCTTCATTCCATCCCAGACCTCCTTCACATTGTTCTCTTGAAACTTCTGTTCTACCTTCTTTCTGTATTCCTCCTTAGCCTCTTTCAGCCTGGCTTTGAGTTCCCCCTGTACGCGCCTCAGCTCTGCATGATCCCCCTCTCTGATCTTTTCCCTATTGTGAAGGCTCTTGACCTTGCTGGTTATCCAAGGCTTGTTGTTTGGAAAGCAGCGTACAGTTCTTGTGGGAACAACGATGTCCATACATAAATTCAGGTAGTCAGTTGTACAATGTGTAACCTCCTCCAAATCCTCTCCATTTGGTAGCACGCTCCAGTCAGTGACTCAAAACAGTCTCTCAAAGCCTCATCCACTCCTGTTGTCCATTTCCTGAAGGTGCGAGTGACAACCGGTAGCCTTTGAACTTTTGGTTTGTACAATGGTTGAAGATAAATGAGATTGTGGTCTGACTTACCCAGTGGGGGAGTAACGGTGTGGTGTCTATTCGTATCGTGCAGATCTCTCACATTGTGTTGAATACTGGGCTGTTGTTGTGGTACTGGCTGGTAGGGCCAGTGTTATAGGTGGTTGAAGTTGCGGGAGTAAGCCACAGAATGTGTATGTTGCGTTTGGAGTGTTGTTCGCTATTGTAGAATGAGGTGTGACATGCCGGTTGTCGGAAGGGCTGTGACATCCGACGCGTAAACACAGACAACAATGGTATGCGAAAACTCCCTCGGCATGTAATACGGTCGAAGACTAACCACCATTAACTCCACATCTTTACAACACACAGTCTCTTTAACTGTAACATGGCCGCGATTGCACCATCTGTTGTTTATGTGCATCACCAATCCACCTCCCTTATTTTTTCCGGAAAGTTTAGTGTCTCTGTCCAGGCCAGCCACACTAAAGCCAGGCAGCTCAATGTTAGCATTGGGGATGCAGCTGGTTAGCCACGTCTCCGTGAGGCATATCAGGCTACATTCCCTATACAGCTTCAGATTTCTTACCAGAGCAGCTAGCTCGTCAGTCTTGTTAGTGAGTGAATTCACATTCCCCATCACCATCGATGGAATTGCAGGCTTGAATTTCCGCTTGAATAACCGCTCTCGCTCCCGTCGTTTATTCCTCACTTTGAGTCCCGCTCTACAGCCCCGAAAGCACCATAATTCCTCGGGAATGCTAACGTGCACATCACCAGCACTCCTCTGTAGTGCAAGCAGCTGATTCCTTGTATACACAAGTTTTCTGCCGCCAGAGCGTTTAAATAATTGGTCCATATTCATAGGATAGAATAAAAAATACTCCTGAAAGTGTGTAGTATTAAAAACTTCTAAGCGTGCAAGGTAAAGAAAAGAGTAAACAAAAACACAGAAGAACACTACAGAACTACATGGATTGCTGCCACTCTTGGCGGCGCATTATGTAATATTCGAGTACGCCAAAGGAGAGGAGATTTGTATTTGTAAAAATTTAGTATTGGAGTGTCTAGGAGCAAATTTTTTAGAGAGTCAGGACACCAGTGAGCATCCATCATTGGGGAGAGAGAAAAGACAAGTATTTGCAGCTGTTGAAGCAGGGTGTATGATAGTCTACTGTAGGCATTCTATAAACCAGTCCAATTTATGTTTGTTGATGTTTAGTAGATCATTACTGACTATCAACTTATCCTTTTTACTTTTCATTTATATAATATTTTAATGCCCTCTCAAGCAAATTCGTGGCCACCTGCTCTCGTGCAGG
Organism: Ameiurus melas; assembly: GCA_012411365.1. NCBI lineage: Eukaryota > Metazoa > Chordata > Actinopteri > Siluriformes > Ictaluridae > Ameiurus > Ameiurus melas. The sequence goes on from CM022764.1 coordinate 13,007,180, forward strand.
TAATCAGTGTAATCATGCAGCACCTGGCCGCACACCTTCATAAGCCCTCCGACTACCTCACTCCACATGCAGACATAGTTCTGTACTAGCCGGGAGAATGGTGTCATGCTGCTCTGAGTAAGGCTTAATGGAGTAATGATTCATGATTTTGAGTGAATATTGAGGGTTAGGTTCATTGAAGTGAAAATTGGAGTTTTAGTTTAGAAAAGTAAATATTGAGGTTTAGGATTAGACAAGTGATGTCGAGGTTCAGGACTAGAAAAGTCCATTAAGCAGGAGTGTTAAGAGGAATCTAAGATGGGAGTCAGCCTCCTAAAAGAAATATTGGTTCCTTCAACTTCAGCTAACGACCGGCCTATTTTTATTTTTTGTATTTTTCCCTTTTGTCTCAATATTTTACTCAGTGCAGCTGGGTGTTATCAAACCTGTTCTTGGTTTTTATACAGTAAATTTGTATTCAGAATGTATCAGGGCTCCAATTAAAACATTTTTCTTGGAAAAAAAATAATATAATACAATTTAAAGAAACATTCAACAATATGACAAAATACATTTTAGATAGTACACTTTCTGTAGGCAAGGGCTGGAAAAACAAGAGCTGAATAAGCTGAGTCATAAACCCCTAAGGGTGCTCTTGGCTGTCTGTTTACTGTAATCAGATATTTTTTTTCCAGTGTTCAACTTTATTGGCACCACAGCTTCAGGTTGAGTAACCTAGACTTCTCACTGGGAGAGTTAGTAAGTGGTAACAATTTTAGATTACATAGAATGGGGCCATGCACAGTTTATGAAAACTAAACTATGGAAACCCTAATTTTTTGTTTATCAAAAGAATGTCATTGTAGCCTACATTACAAAACAAATGACTTCCTGTGTTTAAAATTTAGTTGAAGCTGTTGGGTCACACATTGATGTATCAATAATTCAATCACACAAGGCTATGCCAAAGCTTGGTAATTGAAAAGGCTTAGCTGCATTGATCTGTTCACACTTAGTGAGATTAGAGGCATGCTGAAAACACAGCTCAGGAGATGTTAAGCCTCCAGCCATATATATATATATATATATATATGTATGTATATATATATATACATATGTATATATATATATATACATATATGTATATATATATATATGTATGTATATATATATATATATGTATGTATATATATATATACATATGTATATATATATATATATATATATATATATATATATATATATATATATATATATATATATATATATATATTTTATATATATATATATATATTATATATATATATATATTTTTTTAAGTTGCTTTTCTTAAGTAATCAGAATTCAAAAGACATTAAGCAGACACCCAAACATTACTTTTTAAAATATATAACTCCAACCTTTTGCCAGGGGTGTCAAACTAATTTAGTTCAGGGGCCGCATACAGCCTAATTTGACGCCAAGTGGGCTGGACCATTAAAATCATAGCACAGCTCATCATAGCTATAAAAAACAATAAATTCATGTTTTAGTGGAAAGAAGTACAATTACATTAAATTTAATGAACTATCCTTTTACAAAACATGTTATGAACAACTTCAGGTCTCTCAAGAAAAACATGCAATTTGCTTCAGTTTATCATTTACATGTGTGCATTACAACTGATCACAGTGTTTGTACAAAGGCACAAAACTTTAAGTCACAGGTATTTAGAACTGAAAAATATGGTAGCCTATTGCACTTTAAGATTAAATCAACTTATCAAGATATAGGAATTATTTTTCTTTATTTTTTTAGGAATCCATTTTTCACATGTGTAATAATTATCAAAACTTAAATTGACTCCCCACATCTTACAAACCAAAGTGGTGGCCATTTTAAATGTATAAGAAAGAAAGTAATCACCCGGCCTGTAAATATAAGATTTATACATGAAACATACATAAAAAATGCATACATAAAATTTATGACCAAACTCTTTTGTAGTGAAGCTGGTGACTAACAAATTGCACAATTTTTAGCTATTATTACAGCAAGAATTAATTTTTTACAGAACTCAATTTTTTGAGTGCAAAATCTTTCTGATGCAGAATTTTACAAGAATTAGTCTAGTTTAGACTACTTTGTTTTTGCTCCTGAAACTTGGCATATTTTAGCCTGCACAAGTGCATCAGTGTCGGCGTCAGGTCCTGAGTAGCAGCCAGTTTCAGAATGTCATTTAAGTGTTGGTGTGTGAGCCTTGAGCACAGTTTTGTTTTATTGATGTTCATTACAGAGAAAACCTGTTCACAAAGGTAGGTAGTCCCAAACATGCACAATTTATTTGCAGCTAGGGCTGTTAATTTGCAGATAGGGCAGGATATATCTAGAATAGTTTGTATGGTATGTAACCATAAAATTTGACAGGTCTAGGTCAAAGGTCAAAAAGATACATATTCTATATCTCTATATCTAGGTCAAAGGTCATGATCATAAAAATATATATAGCTATGTTAAATCTGGACCACAAACATTACCATACCTGGAACGGCCATATGTTCACCACACACAGAGCACTGTGTGTCTATGTTCATAAAAATATATATAGCTATGTTAAATCTGGATCACATACATTCCTGACACAAACGTTACCATACCTGGAACGGCCATATGTTTTCCACATACCTGGAACGGCCAGGTAGGTTCCCATCTGTTACGGATAAACATAGGCACACGTAGGTCTAGTTCATAAAATATATATATAGTTATGTTAAATCTGGATCACATACATTCCTGACACAAACGTTACCATACCTGGAACGACCATGTGTATTACACATCCAAACAAAAATATGACACACACACACACACACACAACACAATCACACACATGCACGTACAGACAAACGCATGCATACGAACCTGTTTATAAAAGTCGAGCATCCCTCAAGCTTTTATAATACTCTGTACTTAGAACAACGTGTGAGAGCTTACAAAATGGCTGATGTATGTCCTAACACGCCGAATAAAGCTCACCATTTTTTGGGAAGAAGAGAAAAAGGCTATATGTATTACACACACACATCCAAACAAAAATATGACACACACAAACACGCTTTCACATTATTTAAAATGAATTTAAGTGTTATCTACTAAATTCCCATACTTATGAACACAAGTTGTTAAGTTGACAATCATTTTGAAAATTACGTTGCTCCATTAGAATGCAGTCTTTTAAACCAGGAAAAATGACTGCCTTTAAGTTGTATAACAATAGTATGTAAAATCCAGTGTGATTTACATTATAAATCTCATACGTAACATCTCTGCAGGATTTATGGATGTTAAAGCAATATATAGACAAAAAAGAAACACTCTTGTGTCTTCTACTTTTATCTCTCTCATAGAACTATCCACAATCCAAAGGCTGTGGAACTAGAACACTACATGTGCGAATGACAAAAGATTTTAAAATAAAATAAAAAATGTATCAATACATGAAATTAGATTACACAATGTAGTTGAGGTTTACATGAATAAGCAGAAATGTAATCATGCTTATCTTTCCTATAGCACAAATGAAAAGCCCTCTCTAGATGAGCGTATTTGTCAAATGAAACTTGTTCGTCCTTATCCACTGCTACGGTAAACTAAGGAGTAGATATTCAAATTACACTGCTAAATATGACTAGCATTAGCTACGTGTAGTGGTGCAAACTAGTCCATCAAATGTATTAGCAGGTGTAGCCTATACACGAGTCCACTATTGGTCATATCACATTTGAGAATATCCCCCAAAAGCATTGCTTTAGTAGAATTTAATTGTAAGTGAAATGAGACAGACATTGTAATGTCCTAAGTATTTGTTCAGTCTACAGGTCCTCTAACACTCTGTTAAATGAATAAATGCAAATGTACTACAACGTAAATTTGGTTTTAAATCAATTAATGCAGAAATTACACACAATATTAAGTTGATGTAATTATCAACATTGTGAACACAACTCATCAAAATAATTTGTACAACTTTAAATATTTTATTAATTCAATAAATTAGAATTTTTATCTCACAACCACACATTAAATTTAGATTGTGGGGGATTGTTTTGTATAGCTCCGCTGTTAGAAAATGCATGATGGTTGAATGTGAACATAAATGAGCAGAATGTAAGCTTGTGAAATAAATGAAACTTTATTGATTACATTTTTGAGTGTCAGAGCTCAGCCCAGTCGGGACGCAAATTCCCAACAGCCCACAAGAGCGCGCATGCGCACTGCCTGGGCCGTCCCGGACTCCAACTCCCAAGAACCCCCACGAGAGCGCATGCGCGAGAGATCACCAGAATACTGATGAATAACACCTGGGGTCGGCTTTCCTGGAGCCACAAGTATTTAAGAAGCCACACTCCAAATTCACGGCGCGAAGTATACGCTTCTTAACATTGGTTAGCCGCGATACCAAGCTCTCTACGATTCCCACGACTTCCTGGTTTACCTTGACTCTCTGCCTGTCTTTGACTACGCTTTCGGATTACCCGCCCCGTGAACGCTTCCTGGTTTACCTCGACTCTCTGCCTGTCTTTGACTACGCTTTCGGATTACCCGCCTTGCTAACGCTTCTGCTGGTTTGCCTCGACTCTCTGACTGTTTCTGACCACGTTTCTGGAATATCCCGCATCGCACTCGCGCCGCGTTCTCTGTCAGCATCCACCTGCTCCCGCGCCTGTGTCCTCCCCACCGCCTGACAGAATACTTCGCCGCACTGATGGACACAGCGGGAGACTCTCATGTGGCACGCGCCCTAAAGGGACACGGACGAATGATCTCCGAACAAGGTCAGGCCATTGCCGGCTTACACGCACAGATCGCGAGCCTTACGCCCCCTCCCGCTCCAGCCGCGCCTTCCCAACCTCGCTCCCACCCATTCCGCAACCGGAGAAATACAATGGGGATCCCGCGCGCTGCCGCGGGTTTCTCCTCCAATGTTCCCTGTACTTCGCTGCTTACCCGGAGATGTTAGACGCTCACAAGGTGATCATCTTCATGGAACTGCTCACGGGGAGAGCTCAACTATGGGCAACCGCCGAATGGGAGGGCAATCACAACACCACCTATGAACAACTCGTTAACCCGTTTTCGCACCGTATTTGATTACTGCCCTGATAAGCAAGAGACTGGGGAGGAACTGCTGACCATACAGCAAGGGTCACGCAGTGTGTGGGAGTATGCTCTCGATTTTCGCACAGTGGTTGCCCACAGTGGATGGAATGATGCAGCTCTAAAGGCGATGTTCAGGAGAGGCCTGAATGCTGATGTTAAGCGAGAGCTCGAATTTCTGGTGGATCATTTGTGATTCGAGTGGAGCTTGAATATGCCTCCGGTTTTTGTGTCTTAGAAGCGCTAATCGATTCAGGAGCAGCAGGAAATTTTCTGGATCAAGAGGAGGCGCGTCGTCACAACATCCCCATACGGAGTCTCGTGCCTCCCCGTCAAATTCAAGCCATCGACGGAGCACCCATTGGAGAAGGTCTCATCACCCAAGTCACGGAAAATCTCCTCCTGCATGCCAGCGCTTTGCATCATGAATACATTTCATTCTTCGTCATTCAAAGAGCCCGATATCCCCTGGTCCTCGGATACCCCTGGTTAGCTCAGCACAATCCACACATAGCATGGGACAACGGGGACATCATTCGCTGGTCCTCCTACTGTTTTCAGCACTGCCTGTCCTGCTCCACGATCAGTCTCTCCTCCACTTCCGTCGAAAGTCCGAATAGCCCCGTTCCTCCAACCATTCCCCATGGGTACACGGATTTAAAGGAGGTATTCAGTAAGGGAAGGGCAAGTGGATTACCCCCACATCGGAGCTACGACTGCGCCATTGAGTTCCTGCCGGGTGCTGTTCCGCCTAAAGGGGGGGGGTGTACTCCCTCTCCATCCCGGAACAACAGGCGATGAAGGACTATATTCGCGAAGCTCTTCAGCAAGGGTACATTCGGCCCTCAACCTCCCCTGCGCTCCTGTATTGACTACCGGGCTCTGAACCGCTGTTGTGCGCGCTACCGATATCCCCTCCTTCTGGTGCCGTCCACCCTGGAACAATTACGGACGGCCAAGGTATTCACAAAGCTGGACCTACGCAGTGCATACAACCTGATTCGTATTTGGGAGGGAGACGAGTGGAAAACTGCGTTCAGTACGCTCACCGGACACTATGAGTACTTGGTAATGCCCTACGGGCTTTCCAGCGCTCCATCAGTATTTCAGTGCCTCATCAACGACGTGCTTCATGACATGCTGGGAAGATATGTCATTGCATATATTGACGATATCCTCATTTACTCTAACTCACTGGAGGAACACCGGTCACACGTGTGCCAAGTTTTGCACAGACTACTACGGAATCAGCTGTACGTAAAGGCAGAAAAGTGTGAGTTCCACCGGACCACCATAGCATTTTTGGGATACGTCATTGGTCCAGAAGGGCTGTCCATGGACCAAGAAAATTTAACCGCTGTGCTGGAGTGGCCGGTACCAACAAGTGTCAAGGAATTGCAACAATTTTTGGGGTTTGCGAATTTCTATTGAAGGTTCATCCGAAACTTCAGTGTGATTGCCGGCCCTCTTACGTCCCTGTTACGGGGACAGCCGAAGCGACTAAACTGGACCCTCAAAGACCAAGTAGCCTTCAATGAGCTCAAGACAGACTTTACCACGGCGCCCATCCTCCGACACAAACACAGGGGCCGGGGCGGTCCTCTCCCAGAGATTCGGGGACAAACCAAAGCTGCATCCTGTTGCATTAATCTCGCGGAAGTTTAGCCCCGCCAAGCGGAATTATGGGGTGGGTGATCGAGAACTTTTGGCCATGAAGCTGGCCTTCGAAGAGTGGAGGCACTGGCTGGAGGGGTCAACCCACCCATTCATGGTTTTTACTGATCACAAAAATCTAGAATACCTCCGAATTACCAAAAGAATGAACGCTCCCCATCGCCTTTGCTACCCCCACTCTCATATTCTAGCATGTTTTTCGTTATTTTGGCATCCCCAAGGAGATTGTCAGTGATCGTGGCCCCCAGTTCACCTCCCGGGTATGGACCGGCTTCATGGAGAAACTCGGGGTGACCGTGAATCTCACGTCGGGCTATCACCCCCAAGCCAATGGACAGGCCGAAAGAGTTAACCAGGAACTGGGACGCTTTCTACGAACCTTCTGCGCTCGAAACCCGGAGGACTGGAGCTCTTTCATACCCTGGGCTGAGTATGCTCAAAATTCCCTGCAGCACTCGGCCACCCGGCTAACTCCCTTCCAGTGTGTGCTCGGATATAAACGGCCCTTGTTCCCGTGGAACGTGGCCCTTGTTCCCGTGAAACTGACTGTTTCTGACCACGTTTCTGGAATATCCCGCATCGCACTCGCGCCGCGTTCTCTGTCAGCATCCACCTGCTCCGACGCCTGTGTCCTCCCCACCGCCTGACATTGAGAAAATGGCATGACTTTACTGAAATAAATACCCTACAACTTTGATATACCCGTTGAAATGTAAAAAGGAAAAAAAAGTTTTTACATACCTTCTAAATAGGTCCCTTTAGGAGGTAAACGTTTTAAAGACGTTGTTTTATAAGAAACGCGCGTATTACATGCCTTCTCAACATAACCCTTTAGGATGTAAAATGTTTAAAGTGTTGCTTAAAAGAATCGATAGTTTTGTTTAAACTAGAAGACACGTTTTTCGGGCGATGTCCTGTAGGCCTATACACACACCGTCCTACACGTGTTTTCCCGGGGTGACCGTTCTGAAGTGTGTGGGTGAGAGAGAGAGAGACAGAGACAGAGACAGTGACATGTGTTTCCTGGGGGTTTGCTGACCAGAATGCTTACAGTGTGTTTTTTAATGAATTAAGTGATGAGTCGTGTGTTTCAGGGTTTTACGATCCCTACCAATGTGTACATTTGTGATTTGAGTGAATCTTTGTTTCTGAAATGACTTCTGTGGTAATGATCAGTTTGTGTAACTAATCTATCAGAAAAGACTAGACCTGGTGACTGAATGTGGTAGATGTATTAGAATTGTGGACATGTTACGCATGTGTAGCTCCCTATGTGTATGATCTATGTGTAATCCTTCTGTCAAGAAATGAACAGACTGAGGTTTGTGAGATAATTGAACTATTTATTGGCTACGTTGTTGAGAAAAACACTGATGTGTAAAACATTTCTACAGTCCTTCAAGGCTGTATGATGTCATTGTTCTCTTTTACTGAAAGAAAGTCAAAACCATCTGTGCTATTCGTTGTGGAGACTGAAGTGACAATATGTCTGAAGTAAATTAAATATGCATTACTTATCCTACCTTCTAACCAGGTTATTTTAAGGGATGAAAAACCTTTTTAAAAGACGGTGTTTTTAAAGAACCGTGCATTTGGTTTAAACTATAAACAAGATTTCAGAAAATGGTTCGCCAACGAGGATACTTACACGGAACTGTTGCTAAATACATAAGCTTTAGTCTATGCTTTGACATCCCATGTCCCAGCAGTACATTTATGACCTCCGGTGACCATGTGGGTGTGTGGGGGTGGGTGAGAGAGAGAGAGAGAGAGACAGGTGTTCTTTGGGGGGTTTTGCTGACCGGGATTCTTACAAATGTGTTTGTTAAAGAATTAAAGGGAGTCGTGTGTCTCAGTGTTTAAATAATGGTTGTAGTTAAAACACAGAAGAAACTCTGCAACGATCTGTTACAAGGTCTGCTCCGAGAAATCCTAATACCGTTAGAAGATTGTTGTGTATTCACAAACAAGTGGACCTGTTGAAACGAGAGAAGACCTGACTTCTGCTCCAAAAAAAAAAAACACACAAAGAACCAAGAGGTTAGTTTGCCATTTATTCATGAAGGTAATGTAAAGACGATGTTGTTTATCCCTGAGCAGGGCGTAAACAACTATAAAGATCATGTCTTAAGTCCGAGGGTTTAGTTAGGAGGTAGAAAAATATTTAAAGATGCCGTTTTAAAAGAAACGAGAGTTTCATCTATAATGGTAAAAAAGGAAAATGGTTGTACTAAAATATTAAATAAATCGGTGGAGATACATTGAGTACATTTCTGTTCCACAGTCTATAAGGATCCCCAAACTTCATGTAGTGTGAAAAATATATACACCCTCCGTGACTACGTTACTTAATATTTAAACATTTTTATTTTGTGATGGCAGCAAGAGAAAACGGTTGTGCATTTGGTATCTGGTGATTTTAGAATTAGGCCCAACTGTCAAACATGTTTTGCGTATGGCTTCGTCAGGCAAAGATCACGATGGTATGGCAGGAGTATACAAGAGTAATTGGAGTGATCTAATGCTTAGGACTTGTACTTCAACTCAGGAACGTCCCACCATGGTTTTCAGTGAGGCATTATCTAAAGTACATGTATATAATATAGATCAGATCACCAGTGTGTCTTTACCCGCTCCTGGTCTGCAGTCAAAATTATTACTGTTTATTTCCTTGTATGGGTTTATGACAGGGAGCAGTCATATACACTGCAAGCCAAAGTTATAGAAGCAGTCGAGTTATTTTTAAAGGGGGAAAAAAAACAGTTCAGGCATATTTCCAACAGAACAGAATATTAGACATTTAGTGTAAACTAGTGTAAAAAAAAATTCTCTGAAATATTTCAGTGAAAATTGGTCCGTATTTAATGCATTATATTAAAAATGATAGTACAGTCTTTGTTAATCAGTTACCCAATCTTTTGTTGTACCGAATACCCTGCAGTTTTCTGTACAGACGCGGCTAACGACTCAAGTTCGGTACATGGCGTATGCGGGTGTAGAAAATGGGCCAGACAGATCGCAAAACACAGATTGTTAGATATGTTGTTGTTGGGGCAAAACAGGTTCATTCTGTTTCTGGCGATTACTTCGTTATGAGCTAAATCGCGTATCTTTCGATAAGCACCACCGTGTTTACCGCGAGCTATAGATACGTTCAGATATAGACATTCATCAGCCCGAACGTCAGAATTACTTTGCATAATGTTCTCAAGTTGTTGTGTGAATATGTGCAAATCGTAATCGTTATCAGGTGACAAGACAGCGTTAACATCAAAGTATCTCCACCGATTTATTTAATATTTTAGTACAACCATTTTCCTTTTTTACCATTATAGATGAAACTCTCGTTTCTTTTAAAATGGCATCTTTAACTATTTTTCTACCTCCTAACTAAACCCTCTGACTTAAGACATGATCTTTATAGTTGTTTACGCCCTGCTCAGGGATAAACAACATCGTCTTTACATTACCTTCATGAATAAATTGTCAAACAAACCTCTTGGTTCTTTGTGTGTTTTTTTTTTTGGAGCAGAAGTCAGGTCTTCTCTCGTTTCAACAGGTCCACTTGTTTGTGAATACACAACAATCTTCTAACGGTATTAGGATTTCTCGGAGCAGACCTTGTATCAGATCGTTGCAGAGTTTCTTCTGTGTTTTAACTACAACCATTATTTAAACACTGAGACACACGACTCCCTTTAATTCTTTAACAAACACATTTGTAAGAATCCCGGTCAGCAAAACCCCCCAAAGAACACCTGTCTCTCTCTCTTAGGTAGGATAAGTAATGCATATTTTAATTTACTTCAGACATATTGTCACTTCAGTCTCCACAACGAATAACACAGATGGTTTTGACTTTCTTTCAGTAAAAGAGAACAACGACATCATACAGCCTTGAAGGACTGTAGAAATGTTTTACACATCAGTGTTTTTCTCAACAACGTAGCCAATAAATAATTCAATTATCTCACAAACCTCAGTCTGTTCATTTCTTGACAGAAGGATTACACATAGATCATACACATAGGGAGCTACACATGCGTACCATGTCCACAATTCTAATACATCTACACACATCAGTCACCGGTCTAGTCTTTTCTGATAGATTAGTTACACAAACTGATCATTACCACAGAAGTCATTTCAGAAACAAAGATTCACTCAAATCACAAATGTACACATTGGTAGGGATCGTAAAACCCCGAAACACACGACTCATCCCTTAATTCATTAAACACACTGTAAGGATTCTGGTCAGCAAACCCCCAGGAAACACATGTCACTGTCTCTGTCTCTCTCTCTCTCACCCACACACTTCAGAACGGTCACCCCGGGAAAACACATGTGTAGGACGGTGTGTGTATAGGCCTACAGGACATCGCCCGAAAAACGTGTCTTCTAGTTTAAACAAAACTATGGATTCTTTTAAGCAACACTTTAAACATTTTACATCCTAAAGGGTTATGTTGGGAAGGCATGTAATACGTGCATTTCTTATAAAACACCGTCTTTAAAACGTTTACCTCCTAAAGGGACCTATTTAGAAGGTATGTAAAAACTTTTTTTTCCTTTTTACATTTCAACAGGTATATCAAAGTTGTAGAGTATTTATTTCAGTAAATTTTTATTCAAAGTCATGCCACTTTCTCAAAATGTAATCAATAAAGTTTCATTTATTTCACAAGCTTACATTCTGCTCATTTATGTTCACATTCAACCATCATGTATTTTCTAACAGCGGAGCTATACAAAACAATCCCCCACAATCTAAATTTAATGTGTGGTTGCAAGATAAAAATTCTAATTCATTGAATTAATAAAATATTTAAAGTTGTACACATTATTTTGATGAGTTGTGTTCACAATGTTGATAATTAAATCAACTTAATATTGTGTGTAATTTCTGCATTAATTGATTTAAAACCAAATTTACGTTGTAGTACATTTGCATTTATTAATTTAACAGAGTGTTAGAGGACCTGTAGACTGAACAAATACCTAGGACATTACAATGTGTGTCTCATTTCATTACAATTAAATTCTACTAAAGCAATGCATTTGGGGCATATTCTCAATTGTGATATGACCAATAGTGGACTCGTGTATAGGCTACACCTGCTAATACATTTGATGGACTAGTTTGCACCACTACACGTAGCTAATGCTAGTCATATTTAGCAGTGTAATTTGAATATCTACTCCTTAGTTTACCGTAGCAGTGGATAAGGACGAAAAAGTTTCATTTGACAAATACGCTCATCTAGAGAGGGCTTTTCATTTGTGCTATAGGAAAGATAAGCATGATTACATTTCTGCTTATTCATGTAAACCTCAACTACATTGTGTAATCTAATTTCATGTATTGATACATTTTTTATTTTATTTTAAAATCTTTTGTCATTCGCACATGTAGCGTTCTAGTTCCACAGCCTTTGGATTGTGGATAGTTCTATGAGAGAGATAAAAGTAGAAGACACAAGAGTGTTTCTTTTTTGTCTATATTGCTCATTTCATTCAGTGCTTTAACGTCCATAAATCCTGCAGAGATGTTACGTATGAGATTTTTAATGTAAATCTCATACGTAACATTATAATGTATGGTAACGTTTGTGTCAGGAATGCATGTGATCCCGATTTAACATAACTATATATATATTTTATGTACTAGACCTACGTGTATCTATATTTATCTGTAACAGATGGGGACCCGTATATTGCTCTCAGGTATGTGTAAAACATATGCGTACGTATCATGTTAACCTGTTTGTGTAGGAATGTATGTGATCCAGATTTAACTTAGCTATATATATATTTTATGTCCTACATGTGAACAGTGTGTCTATGTTTCTCCGTAACAGATTGGGACCTACATGGCCGTTCCAGGTATGTGTAAAACATATGGTCGTTCCAGGTACGTTAACGTTTTTGTCAGGAATGTATGTGATCCAGATTTAACATAGCTATATATATATTTTATGTCCTACGTGTGAACAGTGTGTCTATGTTAATCCGTAACAGATGGGGACCTACATGGCCCTCCAGGTGTGGTAATGTGTGTGTCAGGAATGTATGTGATCCCGATTTGACATAGCTATATCTATTTTTATGATCATGACCTTTGACCCATATCTATTTGACCTTTGACGTAGACCTGTCAAATTTTATGGTTACATACCATACAGACTATTCTATATATGGCAGGAGATACGGATAAAACGTGTCCAAGTCCACTGAGGCAAATGTGTTCATCAAATTTGTATCACATTGCAAATCAATTATTTCTAATTGGATGTCGACGGGCACATCAGAAGCTTTGACTGTGAAGGGTGAGCGAAAAACTGCAAATTCTGTCTTGAGTTCACCAAAGACCTGAAACCATTTCTCAAACTCCCACAGCAATCCTGAAATCTTGTCTTTGTACCATTTCATGCCAGCATTAACGACAGTCGTACTTACATCTCTTAGTCAGGGGAAATGAGCAGGGTCACCACATGCTAGCTGTGTCTCCCAAAAAGTCAGCTTCAACTTGAATGCACGTATGCTGTCATAATACTGTGTGACAACTTTTTTACGGCCTTGCAACATTTTTTCAAATTATTGAGGTGCTCTGTAATATCCACCATAAATGCAAGGTCCTGCAGCCATTCCAGAGATTGTAATTCCATCACTGGCTTTCTTTTTGTCTCCATAAACTGTCCAATTTCCTCTCGTAGCTCAAAGAAACGCTTCAGCACAGCGCCTCGGCTTAACCATCTTACTTCAGTGTGGTATGGCAGGCCATGGGTAATTTTATTGTCACTGAGAAGGCAGTCAAACTGACGATGATTCAGACCTCTGGATCGGATAAAATTCACAGTTCGGACAACCACCTCCATGACGTGATCCATTTTTAATGACTTGCAACACAATGCCTCCTGGTGCAAAATACAGTGAAATGTTCAAAAAGCATCTCCTCCATGCGCGGCTTGTACTTTCTCTCTGAATTTTGTCACAACGCATGCTTTTTTTCCGATCACTGATGGTGCGCCATCTGTAGCCAAGCTGACAGCACGCGACCAATCTACTCCGACTCTGTCCAGCGCACAAACAAGAGAGCTGAAAATGTCCTCTGCTGTTGTGGCGTCCATCACAGGCACCAACTCAAGGAACTCCTCTGTGACGGCCAATGTCTCATCAACTCCACGAATAAATATAGCCAGTTGACAACAGAAAATGCAAGAAATGACTTGACTTTGTTTCAGTTGACTGTCCAAATCTGTGGATAGTTCTGAAATCCTCTCTGCAATAGTATTCCTCGTCAGGCTGATGTTGGCAAAAGCTTGTCGCTTCTTGGGACATATGAGTTCTGCAGCCTTCAGCATGCATGTTTTGATGAATTCCCATTCGTAATACGGCTTTGATGCTAATGCTATTTCGTTAGCAATTATGTAGCTGGCTTTTACTGCTGCATCACTGACCTCTCGGCTCCGAGTCAAAACAGACTTATGTTTCTTCAGACCCACCAGCATCTCATTTATCTTCTCTCATCTCAGTTGTCCTTGCAGGCTGTCGTATTTTTCACCATGCTGAGTCTCATAGTGGCGCCGAATATTATATTCCTTAAACACTGACATGTGTTGCATACACACCAAGCACACAAGTTTTCCATTCACCTGAATAAATAGGAAGCTGTCCATTTTTCTTGGAAAACTCTACACTCAGTATCCACTTTTCTCCTTTTTGACAAAGACATTTTGGCTAATGAGGGTGTAAAGGCGAGTACAAAAGTTAGTAGATGTATCATAGTAATCACTGAACATTAGCTGTGACTATCTCAGCATTGTTTTGTCTTTTTCTTCTTCTTCTTTCAGCTGCTCCAAGTCTAAAACAGTGCGCCCCTAGCGGACAATTTAGGAATAGCAGTTTGTTAAAAAAATTCTAGTTCATGTCTCATTGCAATTTTTCACTTTCAGATTTATCCTGCGGGCTGGATTGAACCCCTTGCGGGCAGGTTCAGGCCGTACGTTTGACACCCCTGATCTAAAGGGTTCACAAACTTTCAAGCAATTCTTTAGCCTCCAAGAAAGAGCTACTTTTATAACCAATTTGATGGGTGATTTTTAATATGAGGTTACTAGGCAGATAATCACACCAATTACACATTTAGGTAGATAATCACACGCCTCACCTTGATCAGGATGAAATGAAATACATATTTTAACTTACTGTGTTACTGCAAGGGCTTAGTGGTTAGCACGTTTGCCTCACACAACCAGGGTCCGGGGTTCGATTCCCGGCGGGGCCATGTCTGTGCGGAGTTTGCATTTTCTCCCCGTGCTGCGGGGGTTACCTCCCGGTACTCCGGTTTCCTCCCCCAGTCCAAAGACATGCTTGGTAGGCTGATTGGCGTGTCCATAGTGTATGAATGGGTGTGTGAGTTTATGTGATTGTGCCCTGCGATGGACTGGCACCCTTTCCAGGGTGTACCTCGCCTTGTGCCCAATGCTTCCTGGGATAGGCTCCAGGTTCCCCGTGACCCTGAAGAAGGAATAAGCGGTAGAAGATGGATGGATGGATAGTTCATGACTCATTGCAATTTTTCACATTCAGATTTATCCTGCACATTTGACACCCCTGCCTTATGCATTTGTTATGTTTATTTGTTATTGTTTAGTCCACAATTTTTCATACCAATATAAGTCTATTCACCTTTTAAAGCTGATATAATAATAATAATAATAATAATAATAATAATAATAATAATAAATACATAAGGAGTCTAAATATAATTCAAACAACATAATTTCTTTGGCTGAATAAAATTGAAATCAAAGTGGTATCAGAACCTTTGAGAGTACATGCTAGGAAATGTCATGGTGATAAACCGGGTACCTTCATCCACTGGGGAAACATGCACACACATGCGCGCACACACACACACACACACACTTCTGAGCTGTGAAGTTAGGTCTATCTGACAGCTACTGGTCAGGAGATGTCATCCGTATCAGAACCTGTATTTTTTTTTCCCCAGATCCAAATGTAAACACGTCATGCTTCTTATTACTGATATACATTGCCCATCTTCTCCCATAATGTTTCACTACACTTCAGTGCTCTTTCTCTGCTTTTACTACACAAAATCTAAAGTAAATGTGTATACATACTGTATGTGTCTTTTTGTTCAGTGAGTGTCTGTTGCAACCACACTTCCTCATTGCATAAATACAATGAGACAGGTCAAGCTCATTATTAAAAATATGTTAGGGAAACATGCTGTTATATCTCTGAACCAGCTCTGTCTCTGTTGTGACAAGACGACTGGATAATAAGGATGCAAGGGGTCAGTTGAGAGCAGAAATTAATTATCTGTCTAACCATAAATCTTGCAAAGATTAAACTATGATTTCATTTTTTTAAATGTATATTTTTAAAAATGTCACATCATAACCAATACAGGATCACAAATAAGCAGTACTACTATAGTAATGAAGGTGTAAATATATCTGTTACGCCACGGAGAACAATACTCATCTTACAGCGCCGCCTGCAAACATGGTGGATGAGGACTACACTTCCTGGCCATGCCCACGCTCAGATTCGCCGGAATATTGAGTACCATCACCTATGTGGCATCATAAGTTATAAAAGGCCTTGTTAACCTCCACGCCTCGTGAAGTAAACGCTCAGTTCTCGTAACTCAGTTGGTTTAGTTCCCGTCTGGATTTTCCAGTTTTTTTCTGACTTATCTGCCTGTTATTCAATTACAATTCCCAGCTCTGATTTGTTTGGATTGTTTGCCTGATCACCTGACTTCTGTTTCCCCTGTTTACTCTTAAGTGGTTTCTACACACACTACCCTGTCCATCCGCGCTTGTCTCCAACAGGTATTGTGACAATATCATACAGTGAGCAAACTTTGTGGAATTCAGGTGACATTACATTTTAAAAACTTACTGAATTGGCATGGTTTTGCTGTCAGTGCCAGTGAAGTGAGTCCAAGTCCTTTGAATCAATTCACCTGTGCAATGCACCTTACCATCTATATAGTAACCAAGATACATGTATTTTTCCCCACTACAGGCCTATAGTACACAAGTATGCGGTTTGAGGCTCGGCCGAACTCTCTTGTTCTCTGTTAAATGTTGAGAACTGCCGTGTCTGATCGTATCCTGTCACAAAATGCGATGAAAACTCTCACACGATGTTCATAATGTGATTAGGGTGTTTACGTGTCTGTAATACACGTCCATAATGCAACTAAAACAGGAGTACTCCACATGTCTTAATTTGATTAGAGCTTAATTCAAGTATGACCTTAATTAGATTAAGATAAGTAAAAATTTCTGTTTACATGATAGTTTCTTAACTAGAGTATGGTCGTAATCAGGTTAATAGTGGATTATTGGTCTCCACGTAAATGCAGCTAATGCTGCAAGGCAGGAAATTTTTTTTAATGTAATGGTTTCTCCATTTGAAACAAAAGCTTTGTGCTGATTGCTGAAATAGGTCTAATAGAGTGATTTGCAGCAGAACCACAAAACCCTGAAATCTTTTATATTCACTAAAGGAATGCTACATTCATTGTAAGCTTTTATTTTCTTCAGCAGCTATGGTTGTCTGCAATCAAGCAAATGTCTGAGGTGATTCTTCAAGTATTGAATGTAACCGGTGCTATTAAGAACAACTGCAAACACACACACACACACACGCATGCTGCTATGTGTAAATGAAATTAGAAATAGTAGTAATAGTAAAAGATCATTGTTATTTCAAATATTTCTCCTACTACTTGTTTAATTGATCTGGGGTTGTGAGCCGCCAGGGCATAGTTGCTAAAATAGGCAAATTTTTAATTTTATTTCTCTCCTCTCATCAACAAACCTACCAATCTATTTCTATTTAACCATTAAAGAAACAGACAGGTTGTTGCCATTTTCCCATTGATGTGAGAGTTTTGGTGGTGCTTTGTTTAGTATTTTGCCTTCTGCAAAGGATGGTGTTCTTGATGATCCATGTAAACAGGAACAATGCACTTTTACATAAAAGTTGATAGTGGACTTCAGCAGGAACTACTACCCCCTGTAAGATCAATGAAGAGAGAGTCTAGACAATGGACAGTTTCTGATACCGTGGTGTTCACATCAAGCAGGAGCTGTCATGGTCCTGTCACATTAACACCCTGGTGAAGAAGGCCCATCAGTGTCTTTATCACCTTAGATGTTTAAGGGACTTTAAACTGCTCTCTAAAATGCTAATCTGCACCATCAAGAGCATCCTGATGAGAATCATCACACCCTGGTGTGTACCAAGTGCTGTACCAAGTCCAGTGCTGGCCCAAATTTAGCCTATTACCCAAAGACACTTAAAATTCAACGTAGAAGCAAATACTCATATCTGTAAACCCAGTTGGAGATAGAAAAAAGACACCAGCCGTGAGTGAGAAGATGCAATTCTCCAGATTTTATTTCCACCTCGTGAGATCCACACCAATGAGAATTCTCAGAAGTGATCTGACACCTGGGGCTCAAGCTCCCTTATTTATACTGTATTCATACCCCAGTAACACCAATATATTTTAGAAAGAATATGATATCAATACCAATATGGTTAAAAAGAGCTTATCTACATTACCATGATGTTTAAAAAAAGCTTATCAAATTTACCATGATGTTTAAAAAAAGCTTATCAAATTTACAAGTATATTTTGAAAGAGGACTTTCTGAGTACCATTAGGATTGAAAGTGGGACGAGACAAAACAATTTGGAGAGACCTGGTCTCACTGTTATCTCGCAGGGGCAACTTGACTCAGCTACCCTTATAAATGGCTCCTCATGGTTCTCTCTTAAAAATTAAGGCCCTCATCTACCCCACGCCTGACCGCCTGACCCTTCCTCACGAGACAAGAATCTTCACCACCATGAGTAAGTTTCTTTTATATTTTTCTGTATTTCTGGTTTATATTTTCCTTTCATATTTGCTCTATATTTCTGTTTTATATATGGTTATACTGCTTGCAAGTGGTTTACTGTACTCCCTACTTCATAATATCATTATATTATCTTTCTAATATCCTACATTTCCTACTACTCCTTATATTATCCTTATAATATCTTAATACTCCTTTTTATTATTCTTGTTAGTTATAATGTCCTGCTTTCCTTCTGTATGTGTGTGCGTTGGGGCCTATGGGTGTGTGTGTATATGTGTGTCTATGTCTTCATGCCCGTCCTTGACGGTGTAAGAGTGTGTGTGTTATCTATGTGTGTGCATTTCCTTAGCTCTCTTTCTCTCTGTGACTAATAAACCATAGTGTGTTAATCTTAAAGTGTGAATACTGTTCATCAATATCCGCCTAATACCGCTTCTGTGTGTCTAGGTGCCCATCATTTTTCCTTCTTTCCTTTATTGGAGGGGCTGGATTTGGATCTGAACACTCGCTATCAGATCGCGCATCTCACTGCTGACATCGCTGTGCTACTTGACGTTCTTTGTACCCCCTCTTGAAATGTAAATGGGGGTTCCCCCCACCTCTCACATACAGAATCCGCCCCGCAAATGTGTGTATTGACACCTCTACACAGACCGACCCACTTCCTGACCCTCCCTACAGCTTTCAATCTGAGGATGATGTCACCTTCTCTGATCTGGGCTCTGACCATTCTTCCCTATTCTCACCTGCCAGTCCCCCATACTCTCAGTATTCTCCTTATTACACCTCAGCTGGCTATCCCACGTCCCCGGACGCATCCCTTTTTATCGTCCATTTTCTCCCTAATGCTCCTCTCAAGATCACACGCCCACCAGTCCTGTGAACCCCCAATAAAATGACATTTTACTCATACTGGGTCTCCCTCGTGTTTATTTCCTGTACATTTTATATCCAACACCAGGAGGACAGTGAAGGACCTCAGCCATCCGAGCAGTGGACGCTTTTCTCTGTTGAAGTCAGGGAAGCGCTTCCACTCCCTATGGCCAACACAGAGAGAATGTGTAGGAGCCTATTTCCATAGGCCAACCAGGACAACACACAAAACTTGAGCTGGACTTTTTTACACAGCACCCCCTACCTCAGCCTTATGCTGCACAGCATGCACAACTGCACATATCTGCAGCTTATTCAAAATACAGTCTTACTGTTTCTGCCACCAATCTTTGTATCTCTTATATCATAGTTATATTTTTTCTTTCCTACCTGTATAGAAGAAATTCTGGTTCATGTAAATTCTATGACACAGACAGTTGATAAAAACATTTACTGCATGTCATACTGGCTATGGTTGTGTATGTGTAACAATAAAATTTGAGTGCTCTAAGATGTCAGTCCAAAATATCCCATAGATGTTCAAATGTATTGGGATCTGGTGATTGTTAAGAGCATCTGACTTAAATAATTTTTATTCTCATCAAATCATTCAGTGACTTCCCCTGCCCTGTAGATGAAGACATTTTCATCCTGGAAGAGACGACTCATCAGGATAGAAACGGTTCATCACAGGATAAGATGAAAGGTGATAAGTCACATTAACTTTGTATTGAATTTCACTGATCCTTCCCTCTAAGGCAGGGGTGTCCAATTTTATCCGGAAAGGGCCAGTGTCGGTGCAGGTTTTCTTTCCAGCCATGACATCAATGGGGAAAAAGGCCCCATGGCTTCAAGGGCCAAAGAACAAATCCAGAGTATCTCATCCAAACACACGTTTCTATCAAAACTCAATGGACGATGTGTCCTTAAATGTGTTATACATCACAACTCAAAATTGGCAAATCCAGGTGAAGATTCTTTATTTTCTCACTCAATATGCTGACACCCATCTATTCTTATAAACATGGGTATCATCTATAAACTGTTTATAAATAGTGTATAATACACATTTCAGACACTAAACTATTCAAATATACATGAGTTTAAAGACAATAGAAAGGGTGACATTGGACAAAACATATTTTACTATGAATGACTTTCAAACTCTGTATATGTCTTCTGAAAAAAGAAAATAGCCAAAGTCATGGATATGCTTCAGTAGATTGCAAGAGCAGAGGGCTCTCACTTTTCCCGTAGCGTGAAGTAACTGCATGGATCTGCAGGGAATTTAGGTGACCTATACTAAAAATGTGTAGACATTCTTTGCAGGGACGTTAGGGCCAGGGAAGGGACATTGACATCTGGATGTCAAAGACAATATGAGAATATCCAGAAAGTTAGCAAACTCACTCCATTTACATTTATTCACAATAAATGTTTCCTTTTATTCTGTGCACATAACATCAGTGTCTGGAAAACAGATATACTACGGCCCTGGGACTGCAATTACCACATGCAGTTTTGCACTTGGGTCTTCTTTGAACAGTGGACTAGTTCAACACGCAGACTTCATATTAAAAACTTAATGAACTTTCCTTTGCTTTCACACTATCCGTTGTTACCCAGATGATGATGGGTTCCCTTCTGAGTCTGGTTCCTCTCAAAGTTTCTTCCTCTTAACATCTTAGGGAGTTTTTCCTTGCTACCGTTGCCACCAGCTTGCTCAATTGGTATTAATCCACACACTTAAAATCTGTATCCTGTGTTTATAAATTTCTGTAAAGCTGCCTCGAGACAATGACCATTGTAAAATTAATTGAATATATTTGCACACTGTAATAAATATCCAGATCCTATAATATGATAATAAATAATACATTGTTAACTGGGTCTAAGCACTTGACATTAAAGCTTAGGACTTGCTACAGTGAGGCAAGATTAAGTTAACTCACTTTAAAATAAATGGGTGTTGACTAAATGGCATTGCCACTCAATAGATGGAGCTCTATGCAGATCGCTACATTAATATGTTATGTTATACTATAGGGTAAGATGGAAAACAGCCAGTGAGCATTAGTGTTGCTCTGCACAAGTCCATTTTAATATTTTTCTTTGTATTTTCCTGACCATGGCATATTTTTATGTATTTATTTAATTGAACAGATAGCAAGATATATTGGAAAATCATTATATTGGTTTGTATGGCAGACATTAAAGGTTTGTAGGTGGATAAATTATTGCAATTAAATTAAATATCAGAATTTATTAATATTTTTCAAAATAATAATTCAATTGAATGCAGCACCAGTCAATTGGAAAAAAATAATAATAAGCAGAGGTATGAATGATTTTCTGTCCCATTATCTTCTTTGAGAGACAGTTTTATCTTTAATGGCTCTGGAACCTTGGAGTAGAGAGGCTGGGAGTCTTGGGCATGTGGTAGTCATCCTTGTCATGGTCTTGCAGATAACCTCATGTGGGTTCCCATGTATAGGTTGTGTTATGTACAGTGCTGTGAAAACGTATTTGCCCCCAACCACATTATTTCTGTTATGTATATCTCATACCAAATAGTTTTAGATCTTAAAATAAAATACAACATAAAACAAAGGTAAACACACAATATAGCATTTTTTTTTATTATTTACCCAACACCTTTCACCTATGTGAAAAACTAATTGCCCCCTTAAACTTTAGCAGCAATAACTGCCGATAAATTGAGATCAGTCTTCCACTTACTTCTAGGACTAAAACTTACTCCAATGCTTTATATCATTGTCTTGCTGCATAGGCCAGTTGTGCTTGAGTTTCAACTTATGTACTGATGACTGTATATTCTCCCCACACTATCACACTGCCGCTACCATGCTTGACTGAAGGTTTGATAATCTTTTTGTGAAATTCAGTCTTGGTTTACACCAGACGTAGCAGGTCCCCTGTCTTCTAAACAGTTCCACTTTTGACTCATCAGTCCACAGAACATTCTCCCAAAAGTTTTGAGGATCATCAAGGTGTGTTTTGGAAAACTTTAGATGAGCCTTAATGTTCATCTCGGTTAGCAGTGGTATTCGTCTCACCACTCCTTAATGGATGGCATTTTTGCCCAGTGTCTTTCTGATAGTGAAGTCATGAAAAGTTACCTTTATTGAATCAAGAGAGGCCTGTAGGTCCTTTGATGCTGTACTTGGCTCTGTTTGACTTCCTGGATGAGTTGTTGCCGTGCTCTTGGTGAACTTTGGAAGGGTGGCCACTTCTGGGATGGTTCGCTACAGTGCCAAGTTTTTCTGTTGGAGGTAATGGCTCTCAGTTTGGTTCTTTGGAGTTCCAGAGCCTTTGAAATAGCTTTGTAACTATTCCCAGACTGATGTATACCAATAACCTTCTTCCTAATAAATTCTGTCATTTCTTTCAATTTTGGCTAGTGTGTTCCTGGGAAAGAACAACTTCAAGCTGTTGTAAAGTAATATTTAAGTGTTGATTTGATTGAACAGGGTTTGGAGTAATCGGGCCTGGTTGCGTCTCATCCAGCTGAACCCCATTATGAATGCAGTTTCATAGATTTCGGGAATTAGTAACTATGGGGGCAAATATATTTTCACACAGGCCTAAATGTTATTGGATAACTTTTTTTTTTGCTTCAATATATAACAATCATTTAAAAACTGTATTTTATATTTTCTCAGGTTGCTTTTGTTTTATTATAGAATTTGTTTTTATTTCTGAAGCAATTTCGTATGAGATATACATGAGAACAGAAGTAATGACTGTATAACATTATTTACCCAGAAACACAACAGTTCATTACATTTTGTCCCCTGGGGAGAGAAAATATGCTGAATTCTAAATTTATTCAGTTACTGTGGTACAGTGCCTTGCGAAAGTATTCGGCCCCCTTGAACTTTTCAATCTTTTGCCACATTTCAGGCTTCAAACATAAAGATATAAAATTTTAATTTTTTGTGAAGAATCAGCAACAAGTGAAAGCGCAGAGAGCATCATGAAGACCAAGGAACACACCAGGCAGGTCCGTAATACTGTTGTGGAGAAGTTTAAAGCCGGATTTGGATACAAAAAGATTTCCCAAGCTTTAAATATCCCAAGGAGCACTGTGCAAGCGATCATTTTGAAATGGAAGGAGTATCAGACCACTGCAAATCTACCAAGACCTGGCGGTCCCTTAAACTTTCAGCTCAGACAAGGAGAAGACTGATCAGAGATACAGCCAAGAGGCCCATGATCACTCTGGATGAACTGCAGAGAACTACAGCTGAGGTGGGAGAGTCTGTGTATAGGACAACAATCAGTCGTACACTGCACAAATCTGGCCTTTATGGAAGAGTGGCAAGAAGAAAGCCATTTCTCAAAGATATTTTAGGTTTCAGACTTTGATTCAATTTCCTGCTATTTAAACAAACACGCCAGCATTTTAGTTGTCTATAATTTGTCAATAATGTCTTTTTTTTGTTGTTAATTTTTTTAACATGTCTATAATTTTTTTACCTCATGAACAATTTGAGAGCAAAACGCAGGTACAACCCAATTAGAAGTATACGTGAGCTTGACTAACAACCAATGAATAAAATTCAAACCCAAAATAAGAAAGTATTGCCACATAAATTATTTGTTTGCTTGAATTGAATATCCAAGGTGATGCAACAATAAACCCCAAACAATACAGCACAAATAGACAAAACATAAAGACAAATATAGACAAAAATATAGACATATAGACAAAACATAAATGAATTAACTATGAAAGGTGTATCAAACAGTATAGAATACAACATCAGTAATGCATATATAGTTCATTATTCAAAAGGTCTTATCTGAATGTTGTAGATGTGTGGACAGTTTTGGAAATGCCCCAGTGGTCAGTGAAGTGATGACATCCCAAATCCTAAATCCCACTGGCATAATCCAAAACTGGTTATACTGCAGTAGGTCTGCACAATCACTCATTTTTCTCTTTGAGAGTCCATTAACTGAGTCCTTTGAAAACTTCTAAACAATATAAATTAACATTTTTGAAGGATACATCAAATGTGCATTTGAATTTCAGTTAAGCAATTGAAAAAAAAAATAATAATCCTAAAACAAAAGGTGATTCTTTCAGCCCACCAAACAAACTCCATCACCATGCCCTTCTTTCTCCTCCTTTATTACAGAAAAACTTCTTAAACTACTTAATTTCTCTATCGCCCTCTAATGGCCAGGATGTTAAGCTCCACCCTTGTAACAGGGTAACTGTTACAAAATTAGCAGAGCATAAGGAAAGATAATGCACTTTGCATGGCACTGTAGCAGCTAAACCCAGACACTAGCTGCGTTTACATGGACAACAATAATCCACTCTTATTCCAATTAAGACCATACTCTAATTAAGAAACTACCATGTAAACAGCAATTTTTACTTACCTTAATCTAATTAAGGTCATACTAGAATTAAGCTCTAATCAAATTAAGACAAGTGGATTATTACTGTTTTAGTCGCATTATGGACATGTATTACAGACACGTAAACACCGTAATCACATTATGAAGCGTCGTGGGAGTGTTCCCCCCGCTGGGCGGCCCCCCCCCACACACCCGCATTTTTTTTTTTTTGTGCCCCCCCCAACCGCATACTTTCCTACTATAGGCCTGTAGTGGAGGAAAATACATGTATATTGGCTACTATATAGATGGTAACTACGCGATTTGGGACATACCCATGGCTTCAAGCAATTGGGTATTAGCATGTATAGCATGACAAATAATTACCTGCTCTTAAAGCATTCGTAAAAAAAATTAATAAAAACACCCAAAACTGTATACAGTTTTTTCAGTATACGGTTCCATAACGAAGTCAAACTGTATGTTGATACGTGAAATTCTGGAGGGACGTCAAGGGCATTGCGCGGTGACGTAATGACGTCGGCTTAATCACATTTTTATCTTAATCAGAGTAAGGTCAATAATTAGATTACTGCTATTTATGTAAACGTAGTCAATGATTGTTTAGTTGTGCGTCTGCTTGGCTAGCAACACTAAACTAGCCTAGATAGAAAAGTTTTGTGTTTTATCGGTGTGATAGTCCTACAAACAGTAACAACACCAAAGGAAAGTGTTACAATAAACCCAACTTTTTCAGATCATGTCATACATTGATGCACACTGAAATTACTCAAAGAATTATGAGTTTCCTTTGTAGTGTATTTTTGTGGGTTGTATTTTTGTTGGTTTGTTTTGAAAGTAACGTGAAAATAAAGTAATTAGTAGTAGAAATAGTAATTAGTAATTTCTTTTTTGGAGTAACTTACCCAACACTGTAGATGTTTTACATAGCTCACATCCAGTCTAATTGAAAAAAGTTTTCCTAGTGTAAATGACCTTGAAGAATGATCAACACTGTATGGCTTAATAAATACTACTGCCTTTAGTGGACTGAAATAAGCTTGTCCCAAAGGGGAAAGTTGTCTTTAGTTCCTTTTGTCATTTAGTTTGTCCTTGTGTGGTGTTGGGGATTGAGATAGTGAGTCATTTTAATTAACTGCCAGGAAATGACAGGAGTATGGTTTGAATATATCACAAAATTCCAGGCCAAAAACTGTTTAAAATCGAAGCTATTACCTAAAAACCTAAGCAAAAATATGCAAGACATTCATTGTAAGATTGCAGTTCTTAATTTGGCTTGTGCACTGACAAAGCTATGTAACAAGGTGCATCATTACATAGCACAGTTCTGGAACTAAACTGATCTTTACCAGGACTGATATTTTCTTTTTTTATTGCCCAATAGATGTTTTCATGTTATCATTACTGTATGTGTCAAACTAAGTTATACATACAGTATACCAAACTTATTTATTGGTAGGAAATTATAATACATTCTGCTTCCATGAGAGTGCACTCTGTCATTATACAAATAATTTGTTAGAAACAGCTGGGCTTTCCTGTCTCAGACCTGTAATATCTCTACACTACACATTTGAAAATGTTTGCTCTTCCTGCTCCACCATTCCTGATTAATTTGTTAGACAGTTTTTGTGCCAGTGAAAGGGTAATGTGCTGGTTATTTAACCATTCACCCATTTCTGTACTGCTTATCCATGAAGCACATGAAGCACAGGGATAACATGCGATGCAAATGTTCTAACCACTAAGCTAACACCCCCCTCATTGGTTACGTAATTATTTGTTTGTTTTTACAATTTAGCTAAATGAAAATGCAATCATATGATATAATAATGCAGTATATTTTCCACCCTATTACAGAATAAATAAGCTACTACATCCAAACTGACTAACCATATCAGATTTGTTTTAGCTGTAACAAGGAACAAATCACATAAACCCATATGTTTCTGAAAGACTCTGCCTCTTTAAGATACCCTTTTTATACCCAGTCATGTTCTGACCTGTTGCCAATTAACCTCCAGCTGTTTCTTTTTAGTAACACTTACTTTTCCAAGCCTTTTGTTTCCCCTGTCCCAACTTTTTGAGATGTGTTATGGCCATGAAATTCAAAATTAACTTATTTTTTCTTCAAATTGTACATTTCTTCAGTTTAAACATTTGATATGTTTTCTATGTTCTATTGTGAATAACATGTGTGTTTATGAGATTTACAAATCATTGCATTCTGATTTTATTTACATTTTGCTCAGTGTCTCAGAAGTTTTGGGAATTGAGTTGTAATTATGGACATTCTGCATGTTTTCTCATTTATTTTCTTTAATGTCTTTAGAGCCTTTATATATTATATTATAGAATTACAATATTATATTGGGAATGGGGTTTTAGATGGTGGGGGATGGTGGGTGGCATGGGATATTGACCTGCTGTCATTCTGAAACAGACCATATGGAAACTTTGGGGTTACGCATGTAACCCTGTTCCCTGAGAAGGGAACGAGGCGTTGCATTTAGCAGTATGGGAACCCCTTGCGCACATGGCCAGTATCTGAAGCTTGTGTAAAATCATGCCTCTACTCATAGGCCTGCCATGATCAGGTGAAGTGGCAATTAAGCGTGTTGCATGATATATATATGGTACCTGTGAACCACACCTCCAGCCTCTATTATGTGAAGCAAAGATGCAATTCACAGGCCTTCCTTGGTATGACAGTGCTATGCAACGTCTCGGTCCCTTCTCAGGGAACAGGGTTACATGGGTAACCCCAACGTTCCCTTTAAAAAGGAACTTTGACGTTGCATTTAGCATAACAGTATGGGAACGGGAATACCCACTCCGTCATACCGAGGGTACGGCCTGTTCAAAAATACCCAAACCCGAGGGTCACTGCAAGACACTCGAGCGCGTGGTGGAATGAATATCCAGGCTGTAATAACGAATGACTGTGTGTGGCGTAGACCACCCTGCAGCCACACAAACATCCTGCAAGGATACCCTTTGGGACAAAGCCGTAGAGATTGCTTCCACTATCCAAGTAGAGATGTGTTGTTTTGACACAGCATCACTTTTCCTGTCACTGCCAAAACAGACCACCAGTAGCTGCTCCGACTTGCACCACTGACCGGAGCGGTGGACGTAAGTATAGAGAGCCCTTACTGGACACAGCAGGTGCATCCTCTCTTGTTCTGGTGTGAGGAATACTACAGGGTGGGCAGCCGATGTAGACACTTTAAGAATATAGTCTGGCCTAGGATACAGGAAGGCCTTGGCTAATCCAGAGGTAAAGTCAAGGCAGGAGGGGGCAACAGAGAGCTTGTAGACCTCCAACTCACTTGAGAGATGTCAGGGCCAGTAAAAGGGCCAACTTTAGAGTCGGAAGCTTCTCCGAGGCGAACTCTAAGGGCTCAAATGGGGCCCCTGACTGACCTTCCAAGACTACAGCAAGGTCCCACGAAGACATGCATGGCCTCCAGATGGGCCTCAGCCATCTGCAACCCTTAGCCACCCTGCTGAGAAACGTTCTTGTAAGAACTCTAGGACTGTAGCTATTGTGCAGTTCACTGGGTCTAGCTGATGTTCCTCACACCACAAGACAAAAAGCTGCCACTTGAGTGCATACAATTTCCTTGTGGATGGTGTTCTAGTGTTTAACATGGTCTCTACCACCTCAGTTGTGCGACCAGAATCTATGAGCAGGTGTCCCTCAGGGACCAGACCGAAAGTTTCCATAGTTCTGGCCGAGGGTGATAAATCAGCCCTCTGACTTTTTGAGAAAGTAGATCTACCTTAAGGGCTCGAATGGGGCACCCGATAGACCTTCCAGGACCACAGAAGGTCCCAGGAAGGTATGTGCGGCCTGCAGATGGGCCTCAGCCATCTGATACCACGCATGAACCTTGAAGTTAGAGCATGTTGCCCCACAGAGTCTCCATCAATAGGGGCCTGTCTGGCCTAGTAACCCAGATTGTAGAAGGAGCCCAACCCGCTGAGAAACGTTCTTGTAAGAACTCCAGGACTGTAGCTATTGTGCTGTTCACAGGGTCTAGCTGACATTCCTCACACCACAAGACAAAAAGTTGCCACTTGAGTGCATACAATTTCCTTGTGGATGGTGCTCTAGCATTTAACATGGTTTCTACAATCTCAGTTGTGAGACCAGAATCTATGAGCTGGTGCCCCTCACGGGCCAGTCCCACAGTTTCCGTAGTTCTGACCGAGGGTGATAAATCATCCCTCCGGCTTGAGATGGTAGATCCACTCTAGGGGCTTGAATGGGGCACCCAACAGATGTTCCAGGACCACAGAAGGTCCAAGGAAGGTATGCGCGGCCTGCAGATGGGTAGCATGGTTCACAGGTGCCATATATATATATCATGCGAGGTGCTTAATTGCCACCTCACTGATCATGACAGGCCTATAAGTAGAGTCATGATTTTACACAAGCTTCAGATACCTGTCACGTGCAAGGCATTCCCATACTGTTATGCTAAATGCAAGATCAAAGTTCCCTTTGAAAGGGAACACCTTCATCAGAGGGGAATTTTTTTAAACAAACATTCTAGCTTGCAAACTGCAAAGCCAAATTTCACATTTTAAATTCTCATAAAAGCCATCCTGATTAGCTGATGAGTTGTGTCAGGTTAATTGCTATCAGGGCACAATTAAGTCCAAAATCATGGAACCTGGTGTAGATAATGTAAAGGGGCTCAGAAAAATGACTGGTCATGTAGATTGCAGCCAAATCTGTTTTTTTTATATATATATATATTATTTTATTTTTTATTATTTTTTATTTTTATTTTTGTTATTGTATAGTGATGCAAAAATACAGATGTAAAACTGCACATGAGCAGCATTAGAAAAATATACTTGTAACAACACACTGTCTTCTGGTAATTCTTGTCTATAATACAATGAGAAATAGCAACGCTTGCTTTATGCCAAATTTGGACAAATCTGGCACAGGATGCTTCAGAAAACAAGCCAAAAATATGTATTTGAAGGCTGAGCAAGCTTGACAGGAGAATGACAGGTCCTGCAACAGGGGAGAGGGATAGATATTACTTTATTAGATTAACAGTAGCCTGTGGTGCTTTGGGTTAGAAAAAAAAGCGAGGAAGAATGAGTCACAGTGTGCTTACTCTGTACCTTTGAAAATAAATAAATAAATAGGCCTATGAGTAGTGGGTTTTCAGTTTGAAGCCCAGTAAATAAAAAAAAAAAAAGCACATCAAGATAGAGGAGGTTTAATCTGAGAATAAGAGAAGAGAAGGTGCACATTACACACTGTGAAACCTAAGTAAAGATTTCTGTAACAGCTAGCCATGCTATAGTCAATGAAAACAATGAGAAGGTTTCAACAGGAATGTGAACAAATACAAAACTATGCATGATACTTCAGATAGGATAAAATAATTGCTTCTGAATTTGGACTAATAAACAAATGCATTACATGAATAAATAAATAAAGTAAATAAAATCAGTCATAGGAAGTACTAAGGAATTTTAAGACTATGCCTGCCTCTTTTTAAAGGTCAGAAAATATAGGTAATCCAAAAATAAAGAACATTCTTTCAAAGGGCAACTCCAATAAATTTCCTGTAAATCTCCAATAAATGTCACAAAATATGATCTTAAACTGTGTCATCTCATAGTTTAGTATTATATTCAGTCTGAATTTAAGCAAAAGTTCCATTATGAGCATGTTAACAAAAAACATGAATGTTTACATGTACTAGGGATGAGGTTTATTTGATGATCATAGTGTTTAAACACCTTTTTGCAATCTTTGCTAATTTTAGTTGAGGATTTTGTTATTTTTTTTTTTTCATCTTCCACATGTTCCTGTAAGCTTTATTATAAGCCCACTAGACTGTATAGAATAATGTATAAAACCATGGCCTTTGTGCTTGTATGCTATATGTATATTAGTAGAAATGTACATTTAATATTCTAATACACTAATACTAGATAGCTAGTATAGCAAGGTAGCTAGTTCAGCTCTTAGATGAAAAATGTACATAACATATCTTTAGCATTTCGACACATCTGCCAGTAGCTGTTAAACTCTGGCACCCTATGAGTTTGAGGCTGAATCATACAGGGATTTATGCAAAATGGCACTTGTTTTATTATACCAATTAATCAGAGAAAGGTGGTGGGCACATGTAGGCTTGTGTAGATTCCCAAATTGTATTTTGTTTGGTTTTTTGCAGGCAGTCCACTATTACTATTAAACTATTACAGTCCACTATTACTATCTACAACCTGGAATGTAAGGGTGAAAGTGGGTGAGTGTATAGAATGTAGTAATATTATTTTTTTATAGTTCAGTGGTAGCTAATAATTTTTATACCATCTTAAAGAAAGTTAACATACACAGAATGTGCTTAGAGGACTGAGTGCAAAACAAATCTCACCTGCTCTGTGCAAGGAGTTCCTGAAATTTAATTTAGGAATCTTAATTGAAACAATATAATTGCAGAAATCCTATTGGTCTATGTGTCAAAAAAAAGAAACATGCAACTAATTTTAGGTCATGAAACAAAGCAATAAGTACAGTAAACTCTAATTTCTTGTCTTGTAAATGTGATGTGAATCAATCATTACTCTTTCCCAGAAAGATATTTTAGTGTGGAAATAGGCCAAGCAAAATCCAGTTCCTTGAAAGTGAAGAAATTACTGAAAGCAATAAAACAGCAGAAGTGCATTCGACAGAAGCATTTTTTGGGCCGATGCCCCCTATGGCAGTGCACTTGTTCTTAGCAGTGCAAGTACAGTATGTTCAGTTGCATCCCACTTGCTTTTTGCCACATTCCTCATTACAATTCAGTATTGTTTTCCTTCTTTTACATTTTAAGAGCTCCAGAAAATAAGGAAACAAACTGAAACACTTTGAGCCACTCAGGCTTTGCTGAGAGTGCAGAGAGAGGTCAGGCTAAGCTGTTGCCTGTTCACTCTCCCCTTGCTTAAAGGAAGAGGAATTTATGTTGATCTAGTAAATGCAAGATGTTTACTGAAGTTATATCCCAGGATATAAGGGGTTTATAGGGTTCAGCTGCAATCCACTGAGGAAGATAAGCACATATCTACAATTTCACACAAACACACAGCATGTATATATGTCTGACCATTTCTTTAGAGCGTGGACCAATTTGAGAAAGATCCTAGATGCTTTTTAATGTTGTTGTTGGGTTTTTTTTTTCATTTATTTTGAGCCCACTGCAAAGGTCTAAACATTCTAGGAAATTACAAAAGGGCCTTTCAGGCATTAATATCCCTGGATGGGTGCTGTTATTGGGGGCACAGGAAGGAACTAATATGTACTATTAACAACAGGTAACAATATACGCTCACATACCAGTAGTGATCTCAGCATACATTGTATCTGAAAAGAAACCATGCCAGCAAATACCAATTGACCAGGTGTCACGGTTTCCCCTTGAGGCAATGTGCTCTACAGCGCAAATGCGTGAGCACATGCTTTTCCATAGTTGGAACAGAGACGGTGGATTGGGTTCATGGTGTCAAGGTTTTACAGGTTTGACTGGGCAGAGCAGCTGGTGAGTGCTGGGTTGCCAGCCCTCCATGATGTCACGCAGTTTGCGGAACTTTTTATGAATAAGTTCTTACAGCCCGGACAACTTCGTGGACTTCACTTACTGGGGTGGAGAGTCAATGGACAGCCCCAGCCTGACCCGCCCTTCAACCTCTATTATGAGGAGAGAGACAAGGCAAAATTCTTCTTCACCTGCTTCACCTTCTATTCATTTCCAAATCTACTGACCCAATTCTTCGAGTTCCGCTCATAGCCAAGTCTCAAGTCCAAGTCTCAGGTCCAAGCCAAATCCCAAGTTCCAGGTCTCAAGACCAAGTCCCAGCAACAGCCAAGTCTCAAGTCCCAGCCACAGCCAAGTCTCAAGTCCCAGCCACAGCCAAGTCCCAGCCAAAGCTCCAGTCCAAGCTCGAGCTAAGTTTCCAGTCCAAGCTAAGTCTCCAGTCCAAGCTATGTCTCCAGTAAAAGCTAAGTCTCCAGTCCCAGTCACAGTCAAGTCTCACACCCAAGCCACAGCCACACCTCCCGTCCAAGCCACAGCCACAGCTCCAGCCACAGCTCACGTCCAAGCTCCAGCCAAAGCTCACATCCAAGACCCAACCAAAGCCAAAACTCAAACTCCAACCAAGATCAAGACTCAAGTTCCCATCCCAGCCAAGACTCAAGTTCCAACCCAAGCCATGCCTCAACTTCCTACTCAAGCCATGCCTCAAGCTCCAGTCCAGGCCATGCCTCCAATCCAAGCCTCAAGTCCAAGCTGAGGCTAAATCCCAAGTCCAAGCTCCGGCCAAAGCTCAAGCCCAGCCTCAAGCTCCGACCAAAGCTCAAGCCCAGCCTCAAGCTCTGGCCAGAGCCCCAGTCCAGTCTCAAACTCCGGACAGAGCTCAAGTCCACGACATCCAAGTCCAAACCCAGTCTCAAGTCTCGGAAGCCCAAGTCCAAGCCCAGTCTCAAGTCTCGGATGCCTAAGTCCAAGCCAAGTCTCAGGTGCCTGACATCCACACCAAGTCTCAGGTGCCTGACATCCAAGCCATGTCTCAGGTGCCTGACATCCAAGCCATGTCTTTAGTCCAAGCCATGTCTCATGTCTTAGCAGTCCAAGCCCAAATCCTGTCCCGAGTCTGCTAAGGTTAGCCCAGAAACCTTTTTTTTGGGGGGGGGGTTCAACGACGACAGTAGGGCTCCAGCCCGAGGCCTATGGGGAGGTCTCGGCGGTGGTGCTCCTGCCAGCCAAGGAGGCTGTCCTGCTACCCTGCACAGCTGAGGAGACTGTCCTGCTGTCCATCCCAGCCGAGGAGGCTGTCCTGCTGCCCTGCACAGCTGAGGAAACTCTCCTACTGTCCAGCCCAGCCGAGGAAGCTGTCCTGCTGCCCTGCACAGCCGAGGAAATTGTCCTGCTGTCTAGTCCAGCTGAGGTCGTCGCCCAGCAATTCTGTCCAGTTGAAGTCATCGCTCAGCAGTCCTGTCCAGCTGAGGATGCCGCTCAGCAGACCTGTTCAGCCAAGGACGTCGCTCCGCCTTCATGCTCAGCCGAAGACGTTGCTCCGCTTTCAAGCTTCGCCGAGGACATCGCTCTGCTCTCCTACTCTGCCGAGGACGTTGCTCTGCTTTCATGCTCCGCTAAATACACTGTACGGCTTCCAGGCTCTGCTTGGGACATTCAGCCCAGGGGACCGGGGCCGCCCATGAAATGGGAGGACTCATGGCACTCCAGGAGGAGTGCCTTTGGGGGGGGATTCTGTCATGGTTTCCTCCTTGTGGCAATGCGCTCTACAGCACAAATGCGCGAGCACATGCTTTTCCATAGTGACAGCTGGACACGTGGGTTTTGTTTATGTTTCTGTCATGTCTCCTCCCTGTCCTGTCATTGGCTGGGAGTTCACGTGTGTCTGTATTGCCCGTAGCTGTTAGCAGTTGCGGTGCTAATTATGCCGGCATATATACCACGCGTGGTATAGTTCACGTTACATGTTTGTTTCATGTTTGTTTCATGTTTGTTTCATGTTTGTTTCATATTTGATATCTCGACCCTGTTTTCCGTACCACGACCTTGATCTCTGCCTTGCCCTATTTATGCCTGTTTGCTGTTTGCCTAACCTTCGCCTGTATTTGGATTACGTTTACGGAATACGATTTGGATTTATCTGCCTCTCATTTAATAAAACCTACCGTTCTACACTGCGATTGCATCCGTTCTTTGTCCGCTCCGTCACAATTCGTGACACCAGGGTGAAGTACATTGTCTGATAACTGATGCATGTGATAGTGAAGATGTTTGTTTTGTTTTGTATATGATAACTTATTTAAAACAGCCCATTTGATCCCACCCTGCTCCAGAAGACATGTCTGCTAGTAATGCATATTTGAATAACCCCAGCTAGATGCAAGAATTATTTCTGACATTGATAGATTATAAAAGCATGGATAGTGCCAGACTTTAGAGAACATTAGTATGCTGGCACCAATCAATTGTGCACCATATAATTACCTCCAGAAAAGAAAATGGTAATCGCAGTTAATTATTGGAGTGGGATGAAAAATGTGGATGAAAATTGACACAGAATTATATAAATGTTATACACAGTTGGAGAAGCATGGTACACACCAAAGGCCAGACATGTTTGTATGCAAATGCATTTTCATATGTACATATGTGCATGTGATTCTTCAGGAACTTGACTCCCATAAGAGAGCTTTATACAAGTCCATTTCTCTTCTGTTTTTGTTTCCTTTGAAAAATGGAAGTGACAGACAGACCAGAAGATGTAGAATCACTGCCAGTTCAGCATAGTTGCTGATAGGGAGAGACATGGTGAGGTTGGAATACATGTACCATTGTAAAGTGAAGCAGTTTGCAGGCACCAGCTCTCAGAATGATATGGCACTGTAATGGATTGCCATCATTAATCACGCCAGCACTAGCGCCCAAGACTGATGCGCAGAAATTTAAATCTTCAGCATTTTCAAGATTAAAGCTATGTGACACTGAAGGAAAAGGCTGGAAGCAGTGCACTCCCAGACAGCTTTGCTTAACCTTTGTCCTGCCAACTGTTTCTGCCTCATTCACCTAAGTTCTGTCACTTTGAGTTTGCAGACAGTAGATACTTTTGACAAACTAAACATTATAAACCAGTTCTTCATAAGTTATACTTCAAATTATATATAAATGCATGATTACAACAAAATTGTGTTCATATTTTATATTTACATCTACAAGACTGTCTTAAAAAGCCATTATTTGTTTAGGCATTTTTGTGGGTTTTATTCTTTTTTTTCTCCAAAAAACAAAAGTAGTCAGATTTCTCCCTTGTTATGCCCCATCATAATTATGAGAGTGGTCAGACTTCTCACATTGACATACACAATGTCACAGCCATGGGTGATACAGAATCTCATAATAATTATCAAAAAAAAGAATCTCATAATAATGATTCTTTTATGGCCTAGAAGTATCCTAAATCTGTGCTCGCGTAATGATACTCAGATATACTTTAGAATATGTGGAATAAAATCTATGCCCCGGGTCTTCCACAGAATTAACAGCCTCATCAGTGTTGATGAGGTTAGCATTTTATTCCAAATATCAGTAGATTTGATGAGCTGAGACCACAGACCGTGTAATGTTGTTTCAAATGGAATTCCATTTTCTATTTCTTTGTCCTAGTTGTTTTGCAGCTGACACAATAAATCTCGTGACACTCACTCCCTTTCTAGTTCCATTTCTGTTTGCTTTGATTCAAAGCTTTAGTAATGATGTCGAATGTCTCCCATCTGCTCTTCTCTTTATATTTGGCAGTAAAGCATTGCTTTCGCTGCAGGGACCTTGTACAGCATTGCCCCTACTGTACTGCTCTTATAACCAGGTTTGCCATTGTGAACAGGGAATCTAAATTATTCAGTTCAGTATGAGATATTTTAAGATCTCTGTTGTAAAATCTGAAAATATTGTAAGAAAACATGTTTTATTCTTTTGTCTTTTGTTAAAATCTTTGTTAACACTTAATGTGCATAAGCCCTTTCCACACACCCCAGGACTGAAACTTTTATCAATTTGGTGGGAATTTTTAGTTTAGTTCAATTGACAAAAACATTTACACACAACTTTACTAAATAATTGATAAAGAGGGATTATGGATAGAATGCAGTGATCTCACAGCTTCACTTGAGCTACTCAGACACTAAGCTTTGAGAGATGGGGTACAGGTACTACTAAATGATTAAGACTTTAAAAAACTGGTACGCAACCATCTGTTTTTATTTCATTTGATGGGGGGAAAAAACAACAACCTAAAATCAACAGAATATCATGACTGACAATAGCACCTATGCTAACACTGAAAATACAAAACCAGATTCTGCTATGAATCATGGGGAAATTTAGACTTTAGGAACAAAGCTTTATATGTTGCTAAAGTATGTTCGAGCAACAGGGTTGGTTAAATGTTGAACTGGCATGTTGCAATGATCAGATAACTCTAGATTCACTCATTAGCCTGGCTATTCGCCGAGATCGCCCAAGATCTGTGGTCCTGGAAGGTCTGTCAGGTGCCCCATTTGAGCCCTTAGGGACCTACCGTCTCAAAAGCCGCAGGGTTGATTTATCATCCTTGGCAAGAACTAAGGAAGCTGTGGGTCTGGCCCCTGAGGGGCATCAGCTCATAGATTCTGGTCACACGACTGAGGTGGTAGAGACCATGTTAAACGCTGGAGCACCATCTACAAGGAAATTGTATGCGCTTAAGTGGCACCTTTTTGTCTGGTGGTGTGAGGAACGTCAGCTACACCCAGTGAACTGCGCAATCGCTACAGTCCTGGAGTTCTGACAAGAACGTTTCTCAGCAGGTTGGCTCCTTCTACTATCGGGGTTACGTGGCCGCCGTTTCGGCCAGCCCTGCCCCTGTCGATGGACCCTCTGTGGGGCAACATCCTCTAACTTCGAGGTTCATGTGTGGTGTCAGACGGCTGAGGCCCATCTGCAGGCCATGCATACCTTCCTGGGACCTTGCTGTGGTCTTGGAAGGTCTGTCAGGGACCCCATTTAGAGCCCTTAGAGTCAGCCTCTGAGAAGCTTCTGACTCTAAAGGTAGCTCTTTTACAGGCCCTGACATCTCTCAAGCGAGTGGGAGGTCTACAAGCTCTCCCTGTTGCCCCTCCTGCCTTGACTTTACCCCTAGATAAGCCCAGTCCTTCCTGTATCCTAGGCCGGATTATATTCCTAAAGTGCCTGCATTGGCTGCCCACCCTGAGTGTGTTGCAGGCTTTCTCCCCTCCTCTGTCCTCTGACCAGAACAAGAGAGGATGCACCCGCTGTGCCCAGTAAGCGCTCTCTGTACTTATGTCCACCGCTCCGGCCAGTGGCGTAAGTCAGAGCAGCTACTAGTCTGCTTTGGCAGCGACAAGAAAAGTGATGCTGTGTCAAAGCAGTGCATCTCTACTGGGATTGTTGAAGGCTTTGTCCAAAGGGGTTTCCTTGCAGGATGTGTGTGCGGCTGCAGGGTGGTCTATGCCTCACACGGTCATTTGTTATTACAGCCTGGATATTCATTCCTCCCCAGGCTCGAGTCTCTTGCACTGACCCTCGGGTTTGGGTATTTTTGAACAGGCCGTACCCTCGGTATGACGGAGTGGGTATTCCCGTTCCCATACTGCTAAATGCAACGTCTCGTTCCCTTTGAAAGGGAACGTCGGGGTTACGCATGTAACCCTGTTCCCTGAGAAGGGAACGAGACGTTGCTTAGCGCTGTCATACCCGGACTGGCCTGTGAATTGCGTCTTCGCTTCAGATAATAGAGGCTGGCGGCGTGGTTCACAGGTGCCATATATATATCATGTGACGCGCTTAATTGCCACGTCACCTGATCATGGCAGGCCTATAAGTAGAGGCATGATTTTACACAAGCTTCAGATACCGGTCACACGCAAGGCGTTCCCATACTGCTAAATGCAACATCTCGTTCCCTTCTCAGGGAACAGGGCTACATGCGTAACCCCGACGTTCTTTAACCTAGAGCGTATTTCAATCTGTATTCTTGCTGGGCTTTCATATGGGCTTTCTAGCGCACCCTCTGTCTTCAATTGTCTAATCAACGACGTCTTAAGGGACATGTTCGGACTTAACGTAATCACGTACATCGACAATATATTGATCAATTCCAGTTCCAAGGAGGAGCACATTTACCATGTCCGTAAAGTTCTGCAAAGATTACTCCAGCACCAGCTTTACATTAAAGCTGAAAAGTGTGAGTTCCATAAGGACATAATTTTCTTTCTGGGGTACATCATCAGCCCTGTGGGGGTTACCATGAACCAAGTAAAAGTGAAAGTAGTAGTAGACTGGCCCACGCCTGCAACCGTGAAGGAGCTACAGAGATTCCTGGGTTTTGCCAATTTCGACAGACACACCACACATAGCAAACCCACTGACATCCTCGTTGAAAGGAAAGCCTAAACACCTGCCATGGAACCCAACTGCCCAAGCAGTACTAGATCAGCTCAAGAAGGCCTTCATAACTGCCCCCATTATCAAGCACCCAGACCCATCCAAACCATTTTTGGTGGAAGTCAACGCATCAGAGACAGGCGTAGGAGTTTTTCTCTCACAGCATTTCGGAGAGAAGCCCAAACTCCATCCTGTGGCATTCTTTTCACGTAAACTATCCCCTGCCGAAAGAAACTATGATGTGGTCAGTAAATAACTCTAAGCCCTGGAAGAATGGCAACACTGTTTGGAGGGAGCTACTACACACCCTTTTGTTATATTCACTGATCACAAGATCTTAGAATATCTACGTACTGCAAAGAGGTTATGGCCCGTCGAGCCCGATGGTCACTATTTTTTGCCAAGTTCCAGTTCACCATGTCATACCGACCCCGATCCAAGAATTGAAAGGCTGACACCGCGTCTCGTCTGGACAACACTGACATTCTGAGGAACAACAAAGAGTACATCTTCCTAACCTCATGTATTATTAGTTCCTTAAAATTGGAGCTGGATCAAGCGCTAGAGAACATTCCCCAGTCAAATGTTCCAGAAACATGCCCTTCAGGAAGATGATTTGTGCCTGAACAGTACTGACAGGAACTTTGGCACAGGTCACCCAGGGGCACAACGCACCTACCATCTTTTATGGGACATCAATTCACATCCAGGGTATGGTCTAGTTTTATGGAAAAAATGGGGATAGCAGTCAATCTCACATCTGGTTATCATCCACAAGCTAATGGCCAAGTGGAATGAGTCAACCAGGAATTAGGCAGGTTCCTTAGGACATTCTGTGATTCAAACCCTGAGGATTGGTGCAGATTCCTCCCGTGGGCCGATAATACACCAAATACACTACGACACTCAGCCATGGGCCTCACACCATTTCAGTGTCTTCTAGGTTACCAAACCCCACTGTTTCCTTGGAATGCAACTCCTACGGAATCACCAGCAGTGGATCAGTGATTCCAGAGGAGTGAACAAGCATAGAGCTGATCGCCACCACAATGAGTATCCACATTACCAGCCCGGCGATAGGGTTTGGTTGTCCACAAGGGACTTGAGACAACCACATCGCTGCAAAAATCTCACCATACACGGGGCCATTCAAGATCTGAAAACAAGTCAATGAGGTCACCTATCATCTGGAATTACCTCAACACAGTAGCATAGTCCCCTCCTTCCACATGTCACGACTTAAGCCCATCATCACAGGACCTTTAGCCACGGTGGTGCCCTCCAAAACCCCTCCTGTACCACTGGAGATCAATGGGCAACCTGCATACTCGATCAAGTATATCCTCAACTCTAGGTGCAGGAGGGGTAAGCTGGAATATTTAGTCAAGTGGAAGGGCTACGTACCAGAAGAACAATGTTGGATTCCAACACAAGACATCCGGGACCCACAGCTCTGTAAGGACTTCCATGCAGCTCACCATGAACTTAAAGGTCCACGACCTCGGGGGAGACCCAGAAAGGACTCTGCTCCCGGAGTGAGCGCTTTGGGGGGGATTCTATCATATCTAAGCCCAGCCATGACTCAGTTTCACTTACTTCAAACATGGCCACTTAGGACTACACTTCCTACACACACATGCGCTCACTTTCCCCGGAGTTCTGATCACACACACCTGTAGCCAATCATTATTGCCATCTCACCACAGCATATAAGAGACTTTAGATGCATACAGACTTTGCGAAGTAAACATTCAGCTGACTTGTTTCTCTGTTGTTATCCAAGCCTTATCTACCATGTTTATTGCAAAGTGACTTTGACCATGTGACATAATGTATAAACAAAAAAAAATTATTGATGATTGGAATTTACTTAAAACATAATTATACATATTCTATTCAACTATATTTATTTATATTATGATGAACATGATTTGTTAAGCTTATGAGCAATACTTGGATTTTTATGTCAGCATATCTCATGATCATAAGGTTAAGCATTATATTTTACATGAGTTACTGCAAAATGAATTTACAATGTGGGCAATGTATGTATCTATCAATGTATTTTTTTGTTTGTTTCTTTATTCATCTTTTGTACATGTACAAGAGAACACTAAGTAACTGTTACCTACATACAGTATACAAAAAGCGATTTGCTGCTATCTAGGTTAGAACAAAACAGAACCTTGTACAGGTCTCCAACATATTGCACTCACCCTGAAATTAATTGCCTAAAATAATCCTATTTCAGCAAACTCATTTTGCAGACTTGTCAGACGGCTCTTAAAAAGAAAAGAACCTTATTCTCATTTGGCTGTGGCCTCTTTTCAATGTGTGGATTACGCTCTATAATTTTAACATTCTGGCACAGTGCCTTCTTCAACCTCATTCAAAGGAGCTCAAGGTTGTTTAGTGGTCAAGCTCCTCCAGTTTACTTTAAATATTCACAATTCATTCCTTCCAAATGATTTTGCACCTAGCTCATGAGGGAACACAAGTGTGTTTTACATATATTTTTCCATACGAAAAATGTGCCATTCTGTTGAATGAAGACTTGTCAGGTTGATAACTTTTGAATCAAACCTGACTGATTCCTCTAAATTGTCAGATCTCATGAGTGAATTAACTAATGGTGTTTAAAAGTGTCACAGTGATTCTTGGACTTAACTAATTAACTAATAGGTTAACACTAGGTTTTGGCTACTTCAGGTAACAGTGACCACTATCAACGATATTTGCTCCAGTGAGTGACCTTGATTGTGTCATTTATCATTTCAATTGGTCTGCCTCATCAGCTCAGTTTATAAGCAGAGATAAATGAGATAAAAAAGATATTTAACACTTTAAGATCATTAAGAAATACAGACAGGGACCATTCTAACTTTGATGGATATTATGATTAATTATATCTTACAATGAATAGAACATGGGGTGTGAGATTTTTTTATGTATTTCTATGTATTTTGTTTTAAAGTACAACACATGCAAATGGAAAAATTGTATTTGTACAAATGTTAATTCATTATGTTATTTTTTCTGTAATAATTTTTTTTGTTCCACGTATTGTTAAAAAGACCAGTTTATTCAGGAGGCTGACATCACCACTATGCATAATTATATTATTATATTTGTATTACAGATATTATAATTAAAATATTTATATCATTAAATGAAATTCCAAACAAAATGAGAAATAAAAAGCCATGACAGAACCTTGCTTTGCTTTTTTTAACATTGTTCAAATGGAAAAAAGAACCTTTGGACACAGTACACCTCATATGAGTAGCATCCTTGGTGTCCTAACCTCCTGGGAAAACTAAATGATTCAGAGGATGGTGAAGGGAAATGAAAGAAAGCTAAAAGAGATCAGAAGTGCTTATGAAACCTCTGCAGCTTTTTTATGTGTAATCACT
The DNA here is from genome assembly GCA_012411365.1 of Ameiurus melas. NCBI lineage: Eukaryota > Metazoa > Chordata > Actinopteri > Siluriformes > Ictaluridae > Ameiurus > Ameiurus melas. Next base: position 13,049,558 of record CM022764.1, read on the forward strand.
TCTCACTTAAATCAATGTCTCATTGAAATATGACCTTAAAGGAATATACATTTATAATATTAGAATTGATATTGATTCCTATTTGGTTTTGGCATATATATATATATATATATATATATATATATATATATATATATATATATATATATATATATATATATATATATATATATATATATATATATATATACACACACACACACACACACACACACACACAGTATGGGAAAGAAGAATTTGATCCCCTGCTGATTTTGTATGTTTGCCCACTGACAAAGAAATGTAATTTTTATGGTAGGTTTATTTGAACAGTGAGAGACAGAATAACAAGAAAATTCAGAAAAATTGATTTGCATTTTAATTAGGGAAATAAGTATTTGACCCCCCCTCAATCAGAAAGATTTCTGGCTCCCAGGTGTCTTTTATACAGGTAACGAGCTGAGATTAGGAGCACACTCTTAAAGGGAGTGCTCCTAATCTCAGCTTGTTATCTGTATAAAAGACACCTGTCCACAGAAGCAATCAATCAATCAGATTCCAAACTCTCCACCATGGCCAAGACCAAAGAGCTGTCCAAGGATGTCAGGGACAAGATTGTAGACCTACACAAGTCTGGAATGGGCTATAAGACCATTGCCAAGCAGCTTGGTGAGAAGGTGACAACAGTTGGTGCGATTATTCGCAAATGGAAGAAACACAAAAGAACTGTCAATTTCCCTCGGCCTGAGGCTCCATGCAAGATCTCACCTCGTGGAGTTGCAATGATCATGAGAACAGTGAGGAATCAGCCCAGAACTACACGGGAGGATCTTGTCAATGATTTCAAGGCAGCTGATAGTCACCAAGAAAACTATTGGTAACACTCCAAGCCGTGAAGGACTGAAATCCTGCAGCACCCGCAAAGTCCCACCAAGTACTAAGTCATGTTTTGCAGAGGGGTCAAATACATATTTCCCTCATTAAAATGCAAATCAATTTATAACATTTTTGATGTGCGTTTTTCTGGATTTTTTTGTTGTTATTCTGTCTCTCACTGTTCAAATAAACCCACCATTAAAATTATAGGCTGATCATTTCTTTGTCAGTGGGCAAACGTACAAAATCAGCAGGGGATCAAATACTTTTTTCTCTCACCCTATATATATATGTATGTGAGGTGGTTCAACCAGGAATGACATACAATATGTTTGCAGCACATTCATCTACAGTATTATCATTTTTTTAAAATTCAGCTTTTATTTATTTATTTCAGTTATTTATTTCTGTCATTAACCTCAGTCATCACACACAAATACCACAGCCTTATTATAATAACCAATAACCAATAAATATTAATTTTATGAGTGAAGAATGAGCAAGCCCCTAGTGAGTCCATGGGAGCTGAAATAGGAAGTCCCCAAGGCAAATTCATGACCTTGAAGCTCTCATGACCTGAGAGCTTCAAAAGACAACCAGAAATAAGAGGTAGTGAATTTATTCCCCATGGGAAACAGAGTTTCACCAAAAAATTCAAATGGATAATGGCAGACACTATGAAAATTGGGGAAGACAAATACTAGAGTATGAAATATACTACAATATATTAAGACTCAGGTGATTTAATAGGGCTTTTAAAAAACACTGGCTCATACCTTGAGTGGATTTTAAACTCAGGGCCAAAAGCAGAGGTTTTCTTTATTGTTTTTGCTAAAAATCAACAGTCTCAACATTTATAAATAATATTTCATTAAATGCTCAGAGGCATCTGTCCCTACTTTTATACAGTGTCAATCATTATGCTGCAACATCAAATGAAAGTTAGATAGAAACTTCTAAATTTGTATTAGAAATGCTACTGGATTTGCAAAAGGTTTTCAATTATAAGAAACTTTCTTTCAAATAAGTCTCAAACACACTTAAAGTGTTCTTCTCTCCAGATCAACTAAATAGCAAGATAAAATTGAAATAGATAGTGGCAACCTTTGTTTGGGGAAAATAGTGTTACTATATTAGGTTATAAATTGAAACTTAATTTTTCTAATGCCCCAGATTAATATTCATCACTTTTCACTAATGTGTGAAAAACGTTTGGTTCAGTACTGGCTACAAAAACAATGCTTGGCATATTAATGCATGAACTGGAATGAAAATCTATATTTTGGAACAAACAAAAACATAGGTGTTACATACTGCAATTATAGAGCTGGGCTTAAAATGAATACAGTATATTATGAAGATCAATAGTTCAACCCAGCTTTACAATCATATTATTGTTTCCCTTAAAATCAAGTACACTTAGTGCAGTGCAGTGGTAATTTTAACTTGCAGATATCATTTTGATCTTGTAAGCTCTGGAAATAACCAGGCTTACAGAACTTACAACAAATATGTCGTATGATATGTCGTCATGCATACATTGTTATGCCAATATTATGGTGGCCACAAATGCTCAAATACAACTGCATTTTTAAATATATAGATACAATAGATAGATGTCAGCGATTGGGAGGCGGATGCAAGTGCAGGTAATTATTGAGGAAAACAGAAACAAAACAAGCAAAGTACAAAACAGGATCATCCATGAAGAAAAAAGAATAAAGAGCAAGAGCACTGTGGTAAAATGCATATGAGATTAAGCATAACAATTTTTTTTCTTTTCATTTGGCCGTTTTGTGTCCAAAAGCAGCAATAACGTGACAATAGATCACATCATTAATGTGATAAGCGTGACAAGTGATATACACAGAGAAATGAAACAAGTAATAAATCCTACCTACCTTCCCACCTACCTACCTATCACGAATCGAGGGGAAGGGGAACGGAAGCAGGAGCAGGTGGCAGATGAAAGCGTAGAGTCAAAGGGTGTTCAAGGTACGTAAACGGGAAACAGGCAGTGGTCAGGCGATCGGACGAACAGAGCATAGAGGGCAAGGCAAAGAGCGTGGTCACGGACGTAATCAAGGGTCAAGGTAACGAGGTAAACAAACGACAATAGTAAAGGCTTGGAAATGCAGAGAACGAGTCAACTGATCGTATACTTCGCACCGATACTCTGTGACTGACAAACCTAAGTAGCGGTGACGGTGTGTGTGTGTGTGTGTGTGTGTGTGTGTGTGTGTGTGTGTGTGTGTGTGATTAACGGCAGGTGTCTCTGATCAGAACTCCGGGGTATTTACCCGTTCTGTGCCTAGAGTTGATTATGTTCTTGAGTAGGTAAGCTGGTTGCCCCTCAATGTCCAGGGGGGTCGGGGGGGTCTCAGAGGGCACATCTGTGGCTAAGGGTCTGGCAACAACTGGTTTCAGACGTGATACATGGAAGGAAGGGGCGACGCGGCTATGTCGGTGTAGTTCCAGCCGGTAAGTGACCTCATTGATTTGTTTAAGGATCTTGAATGGACCAGTGTACCTCGGTGTGAGCTTTTTGCAGCTGTGTGGTTGTTTCAAATCCTTTGTGGATAACCATACCCTATCGCCGGGTTGGTAACTTGGCTGTTCGCTGCGACGGTGGTCGGCTTTGCATTTGTATGTGTCTGTGACTTGTTTCAGATGCTGGTGGGTGTCTGCCCATACTTGTTCACTCCGCTCAAACCACTGATCAACTGCGGGTCAATGAGTGGCAGCTGCATTCCATGGGAATAAAGGGGGTTGGTACCCCAGTACGCATTGAAATTGGGTGAGATTAGTTGCTGAATGTCGTAGTGAGTTCTGGGCATACTCTGCACATGGTAGAAACTTGTTCCAATCATCAGGGTTAGCAGCACAAAAAGTTCGGAGGAATCGGCCCAATTCCTGATTAACTCGTTCTACCTGGCCGTTGGCCTGTGGGTGATAACCTGAGGTTAGGTTTACTGTGACTCCCATCGCATGAAACTAGACCAAACTTTGGATGTGAACTGGGGACCCCTATCACAGACAATCTCTTCAGGGATGCCAAAATACCTAAAGACATGGTGGAACAATAGTTCGGCAATCTTAAAGGCAGTGGGTAAGGCGGGTAGAGGGATGAAACGCACAGATTTAGAGAACCGGACCACTGTAACAAGGATGGTGGTGTTCTCCTGGGACTCGGGTAAATCTGTTACAAAATCTACTGCAATGTGAGACCATGGGCATTCCGGAATGGGTAGGGGCTTGAGTTTACCAGTGGGAAGTGTTCTTGGGACTTTACTCTGTGCGCATGAAGAGCAGGATGCCACCATTCTGTGTATGTCCCTCTCCATGTTGGGACACCAGTACTTCTCCCGTAGTAGGAGGCACGTACGTTGTGCTCCAGGGTGACCTGTACCGACGGCTGTGTGTTCCCAGACGGTGATTTCCTGACAATGCTTCTCGGGTAGAAACAGTCGGCCTGTGGGACATGCCATTGGGATTTGCGATGAGGGGATGCTTTCTAGTTCTTGGTCAAGCTACCATTCGAGGATGCTGATGATGCATGAGGGATTAATAATATATTCTTCTTGGTACTTGACAGCTTCTGGGTGATCCAGACATGATAGGGCATCGGCTTTTGTGTTTTTGGACCCAGGTCTGTATGACAACGTGAATTGGAATCTTGTAAAGAACAGTGCCCAACAGGCCTGTCGAGGTGTTAGCCTCTTAGCTGTGCGTAAGTATTCCAAGTTCTTGATACTGGGTAACTGACAAACCTAAGTAGCGGTGACGGTGTGTGTGTGTGTGTGATTAACGGCAGGTGTCTCTGATCAGAACTCCGGGGATGGTGAGCGCATGCGTGCATGAGAAGCAAGTGTTGCATCTTTATATATATATATATATATATATATATATATATATATATATATATATATATATATATATATATATATATATATATATATATATATATATATATATATATATATATGTACATATACAGTATCTCTACAGTACACCCCTCACATTTTTGTGAAAATATTTGATTATATCTTTTCATGTGACAACACTGAAGAAATTACACTTTGTTACAATGTAAAGAAGTGAGTGTACAGCTTGTAAAACAGTGATAATTTTCTGTCCCCTCAAAATAACTCAACACACGGCCATTAATTTCTAAACCGCTGGCAACCAAAGTGAGTACACCCCTAAGTGAAAATGTCCAAATTGGGCCCAATTATCCATTTTCCCTCCGCAGTGTCATGTGACTTGTAAGTGTTACAAGGTCTCAGGTGTGAATGGGGAGCAGGTGTGTTAAATTTGGTGTCATCGCTCTCACACTCCCTCATACTGGTCACTGGAATTTCAACACGGCATGTCATGGCAAAGAACTCTCTGAAGATCTGAAAAAAAGAATTGTTGCTCTACATAAAGATGGCCTAGGCTATAAGAAGATTGCCAAGACCTTGACACTGAGCTGTAGCACAGTGGCCAAGACCATACAGCAGTTTAACAGGACAGGTTCCACTCAGAACAGGCCTCCAAAGAAGTTGAGTGCACATGCTCAGCGTCATAAGTGCACAAGTATGATAGAGTTCCATTTTAATTTTGTATTATTTGGACACCACTGATCAACTACATACACCAGGGAATCATTTTGCAACAGCCAACATTACAGCTTCTTCAGATTAAACACATAATCAAAGCCATACCACAGCTAAGATGCTCTAGAACACACACAACTAAATTACACACACACATGCATACAATATTCACAAAATCCAAAGTTGGTGCTTTACAGTACATATCAATTAACTCAACTGCCCATCCACCATAGCCCGAGAAACCCCCAGAAAAAAAAAAAGAAATTAAATGAAAGAAATTAAACTTTCCTCCGGGACCATGGTACTAAATGAAATAAGACAATAAACACAGTAAGAGACAGTGTAACACTGACCAGCACACAGTTCTAGTGTGGAAGTGTTAAATAATGCAAAAATAATTACTCTATTATAAAAATGCTGTGAATGTAAACATAACATGTTATGGCACTGTATTCAGCAGATAAGCTTATACCATATATGGATGAAGCAGTTATTTGGGTGGCAGCCAGATAGACAGTCTAGTAGTGGCAAGAAATTAAATACTTTTTTTATATAATATAATAGGGAAAATAGATTTAGTCTTACAATTCCCCATCACTGGAACTAAGGGGCCTACACCTGTTCCAGCATAACAGTGCCCATGTGCAAAAGTGAGATCCACGCAGACAAGGTTTGCCAAGGCTGGAGTGGAAGAACTTGAGTGGCCTGCACAGAGAGCTGACCTTCACCCCACTGAACACCTCTGAGATGAATTGGACCACTGACTGCTCCCCAGGCCTTTTGACCTGACATCAGTCACTGACTTCACTAATGCTCTTGTGGCTGAATGAGGCCAAATCCCCACAGCCATGTTCCAATATATAGAGGCTAGCCTTCCCAGAAGATTGGAGGTTATTTTAAAAGCAAAGAGGGCCTGGAAATATGGAACGGGATTGTTCAGATACAGTGGGCGTCATGGTGTCAGGTGTCAGTCAGGTGTCCACAAACTTTTTACATATAGACACATAGTGTATCTATTTAGTGGAGGATGTGTCTCCGGTGGTAGTGCGGGTTGTCCACTAATCGTAGGGTTGGCCCACATGACTCCACATACCGAAGTGTATACATAGTGGTATACATAGCTGACAACAATAAATTTGTTTAGTTTTGTAATACATTAATGGAGTTATAATAATTTATATAATTAGATCTATTTTAAATTCTTTATTATAATTTCTAATGGTTATGACAATCTGCATGCTGATTCAATCAATGATTCTGATTGAATTTCAGTGGGGTGGCATAAATAGTTGAAATTGCTATAAAGGGGAAAAAACAGGGCTTTTAAGCTTGCACGTGAAGTAAGGTTTGACAGGCAGTGACTCAATTCCTATTTGGTAGTTATAGGTTGGAAAATACCACTGAGTGGGTCGAATTTAGATGTCTTCCCCCTGCTTTTCCAGGGTTCCTCCCCCAGTCCAAAGACATGCATGGAAGGCTGATTGGCATGTCGAAATTGTCCATAGTGTATGAATGGGTGTGTGAATGTGTATGTGATTGTGCCCTGCGATGGACTGGCACCCTGTCCAGGGTGTACCCTGCCTTGTGCCCGATGCTCCCTGGGATAGGCTCCAGGTTCCCCTGCGACCCTGAAGAAGGAGTAAACGGTAGAAGATGGATGGATGGATATACCCATTATATCCAACAAAGGTAAAGCACATGGATCCAAACCATTTTGAGGAATTAATATTTAGCTAGGTACAACCAAAAAGCATTGAAAACATATAGGTTTCCTCCAATATTGGTTCTTATGAGTATGAAAATATAGGCAAAGTTCACTCAAGCACTCTAGGACATAGTTTTTATATCATCTAGATCCTTCTCTTTGATTGTAAGAACTCTGGAAGTCTGGTAATGCAAATAATCTTCTTAGAAATTTTATTCATTGACTTAATTATAGGATACCCTATAATAACAACAATAGTCTGATCCACATTTCGTAGCTAAAACATTTAAAAAAAAATTTTATTAATACAATATTTGTCAGTTCCATTTAATGTAGATTCACAGCTGGGTTAAGAAATGGGACAGTGCATTTTCATCCTCGAGTGAAATCAGGAAAAAATTATTTTGGTCTAGTGTCTATGCAAAGAAGGGTTTCTGGGTGGTGGTGGTAGTAGTAGTGCAGTTTTGGACAAAGTTGTTAGAAAATATCACTGTGCAAATTAATTTTAAATATCATACCCCCTACTGTGCGATTCTTCCCTGATCTGCTCATGTGTGTTTACTTTGGGCATAAAAATAGTAGCTGGGCAAGTGTGAGAGTTTGTTGCACCTTACACTTGTACATGCTTAAAAAAAGAAGACCTTATGTGTGCTTGAACTGTGCACAATGCAGAAATAAACATTGTTGTGCATTGCAAGAAAAAACTCGCTGTGCATTGACTTCACTGTTTTATTCAAAATACCTGCACATATTGAAGGGAATTATTTAATTTAGAATGCCTCCAAACTTTTATAACCTGAATGAGACCTTACATATCTCGTCCCTATATTATGTGTCATGATCTCAAATCGGTGCTTTTAAAGTTCTGGCAGCAAACGTTTATATACTTTCCCATTAATTTTAACCTTTAGATTTATATTGTCTGGTATGTGTTATTATGCATTTCCTGTATAGGGTGCAATTTCTAATATGGTAATCAAGTCTTTTAATGTTAACAATTGATTTTTGTTCAAATGTGAATAGAAACTAAGCAATGGGAATGTATGTATAAAGGATACAGTAAATAGTTATTGTGCAAAAATACCCTGATTCTTTCATAATGTGTTTCATCATATTTGTTTATTATTTACTATTATCTCAGCAATGAGGTCAATGTGGTTACTATCAACTCTTTTACTTTCTTGAAACAAAATAACAAAATAAGTGTGTTCCAGTCATATGTCTTACAGTATTTACATTTACTGTGAAAAAATACTGGTCATACAACATTTACCTATATTTAAGAAGATATACAATTATTTCATACAGTTGCAGTTTTATTTGTGACAATGCATGTAAACCATACAGCTGACATAGGTCAGGAATGTCAACCATGTTACTTAGTAAGGTAAAGGGTTGGTAGCTACAGTAACAAAGTTGACAGTTTGCTGTAATGTGACTAAAATAATTCAAAATAGGCATTTCAAATAGAAAAATAGTAAATTATAGAAAGTAAGAGGAGTCAAAAATGTAAGGAAATTTGAATTAAAATGTGCCCATACCTTATCAGAAAGAGTATGGACACCACAACAGTATATATTCTTATTCATTAATTTGGCCACTTATGTAAAATTTATTTTTAATGTACCACAGATCTCTTTTGAATAAAATGTTGAACATTTCCTTACATTATTTTAAAAGTAAAAATGCACCTCAATATATCAAAAATCAGTGGGATTATGACCCATGTACAGTGTGAGTGTTTACTATACTCTTAAATCAGATGTGTTAAAAATAACACATCATGTGTTAATTGTTAACACACCTGCATGACTATTTAAAGACAACACATTTTGTGTTGCTTTCAACACAGTCAGTGTGTTAATACATGTAACACATGTGTGTTATTTTTAACACATCTTTGTGTGTTTATGTGTTCAGTTTCATGTGTTCAGTTTTAATACACCTCTGTGTCTTGTCAAGGACAAAACATTTTGTGTACATTGTCGTGACGGACTGACAGGTCCCCTGCTCAGAGGAGAGGCCCGCGAGGCCTATTACAGTCTCGAGTCGGAGGACGCGGCGGACTACATCATGTAGACCATGAAGGAGGTCGTCCTGGCGTGGTGCGGCTGAAGCTCTCCCCAAGCGGCCGCCGAGTTTCATCGCTGGGTCTATCAGCCGGGGGCGCAGCCCCACAAGCAGCTAAACGCCCTCATCCGACTCACCAAAAGGTGGCTCCGGCCAGACCAGCATACGGCCCTCAAGGTGGCGGAAGAGGTGGCTATGGACCAGTTCCTGAGGGCGTTACCCCGGATGGCACGACAGGCCGTGGGGGTCCAAGCACCGCGAACGCCCCAGGAGCTTCTAACGGCCCTGGAGCGCACCACTGCCACCCTCGAGCTCGACCCGCGGGACCCACAGCCCTCGGACCTACCCCTAGGGGCATCGGGAGTCCGGTCTGACCGGCCACGCCCAGCCGGCACTTTGCGAACCCGCCGGAGGTCGCCCGCCCAAGTAACTCCCACCGATGAGCCCATGCCCACGGAGCCGGAACTGGGACCTCCCGGACCGGCCCAGAAACCTTGGCTGGCTGGCTGTGCCCTCCATGTGCGACAGTTGCCGGAGGGGCCCACCCAGAAGGTGTGGATTGCAGGGAGGCCGATCAACGCACTGCTGGACACCGGGAGCATGGTGACCCTTGCCCGACCGTCCGTCCTCCACAGCGGACTCCGACCAGGGGGAAGCCTCACTGTGACCTGCGTTCATGGGGACACCCGGGAAGTCCCGACAGCAGAGGTGCCGATCAAGAGCGTGACCGGGAGCTTGTCTCTCCACGTGGGCGTGATCCCTGACCTCCCCGTAGCGTTACTCCTGGGGAGGGACTGGCCAGGATGCCCACCGGGCCGGGACGCTGGGACAGGGAAGCCACAACGTCGGAAGCAGAGGACCGGGGCCCGGACCGCTTACCTGGCCCAGGACAATGGGGACGCCACTCCCGAAGGAGTCCTCTATATCGATTAATCCTATGTCTGTTGTCGTCCATCAGGTGAACTGAGAGGGGAGCTTTGGTCGGGAATAGAAGGAGGACGACCGACTCAAGCACTGCTGGGCCCAAGTACGGGTTGTAGAAGGGGTCGACCAAAACCCCGACCTGAGACTTCCCACCTCGTACTTCCTCGTCCGGGGTGGCCTCCTCTACCAACGGGCCTGCCGCCGCGGGGAGCAGGTAGATCTCCTGGTGGTACCAAGGATGAAAGCGTCACTCGTCATGCACCTCGCCCATGCCCACCCGCTCGGCGGTCACCTGGGACCACGGAACACCTTAGAAAAACTGAGGGACCGATTCGTGTGGCCCGGGATGAGTGCCGAGGTCCAGAGGTTCTGCCAGCAGTGTCCCCAGTGCCAATGCACCGCTCCCCGGAGGCCCCCGCCGGCGCCCCTCATCCCTCTACCCATCTGTTCCATCTGGGGGAGGTCCTAAAGGGACTCCGGGACGCTGGCTTGACTGCCAACCCCAAGAAATGTCACCTTGGCCTAACCGAGGCGCAGTACCTGGGATACCGCATTGGGCGCGGGATGCTAAAACCCCAGGCAAAGAAAGTTGAAGCGGTGAGAGGCTACCCTCGGCCCATGTCAAAAAAACAGGTGCGTGCCTTCTTGGGGTTGGGGTATTATCGGAGGTTTGTATCTAACTTTTCTGTGATAGCCTCCCCTCTTTCAGACCTGCCCAAAAAGGGCCAGCCGGACCAGGTGAGGTGGACAGCCGATGCCGAGCGGGCCTTCCGGACTCTGAAGGAGGCCCTCACCAGCAAGCCGGTGCTGCGCAACCCGGACTTTACCCTCCCCTTCTCGGTGCACACCGACGCATCCGAAATCGGGCTGGGCGCAGTTCTCTCCCAAACCTTCAAGGGAGAAGAGCACCCGGTACTCTACATCAGCCGGAAGCTGTCCCCGGCAGAGAGAAGGTACGCCGCGGTGGAAAGAGAGGCCCTGGCAATAAAGTGGGCCATTGAGGAGCTGAGGTACTACCTGGCGGGCCGACCCTTCATTCTGGTGACGGACCATGCTCCCCTCCAATGGATGGCCAAGGCCAAGGACACTAACGCCAGGGTAACTCGTTGGTTTCTCGCCCTGCAAAACTTCTGTTTTCAGGTCCAACACTGGGCAGGGACCCTACACGGAAAGGCAGACGGGCTCTCACGGAGGGACGCGCTATGGGCCCACCACCCGGCGGCAGTAGGCTCGGAGCTGGGGGGGGGTACTGTCGCGACGGACTGACACTCGACGCAAGGGGTATACCGGCACAAAGCAGGCAGCCCCGCTTTGGACCTAGCATTAACCGGAAAGGACGCCATGCCGTGGAGGACCCAGCGATGCCGTACTGTCCGGGGATTGGAGGATCGGACGGAGGAATTCCACCACTCTCTACCCGGATGGCGGAAATAAAAGGATGCCCTTCCGCCCCGGGAAAGTTGAGTACCGACTTACCGAAACGTTTGGCGTCCGAAACGGATTCTTGTACAGGTATTCACCCGTACTCCCTTTACAGCTGACTACTCTCTCTCTCTCTCTCTCTCTCCCTGTATATACTTCGGCGTAAGGCACCGACACGGACGCGGACGGCGCCGGCAGACCTACACACACACCCTCCGGACCTACACTCTACCAAAAACAAGAATAAAGCCTGAGCTTTTACTCCACTCCCACCTCCGTGTCTCTGTGCATCGCCCTTTCCCGCTACAACATTTAAGACATGCTGTGTGTTAGAACATTTCCACACAAAGATGTGTTAAAAAAAAATAACCCACAGTTGTGTTGTGTATATGTTTATCCTGAAATGCATTATGTTCGTGTGCTAAAATTCTACAAAAATGCTCAGAAAATTAAAAAACAATGCTAATTATTCAGCTTGCATTGTCCAAAGCTTGCTAAGTGTAAGGGACATTAACCGAATCTCTGTATTACATCATGGCGGATAGCTGTAATGCTATGTTATTGTTAACTTTCAAAAAGGGAACGGGAATATCTAACATTACCACAAGCTGTATGCTAAAGTAATGTTATCAGGTGAGTGTCTAGGTTAGCATCACTCATCCCTAGCTAAACCTAACTCAGATAAGATGCAGACAGAGAATTGTAGAATAACCTCAGACCATCTATCACAGCCAACATTAACATTTAACACTAGTAGTGTAAGGCCAACACTGAGGAAGAAGTACATGATATTCACTTTTGAAACCATCACAATAGGTCAAGTTAATTAACACACTCTGCATTACTGTTTTCCAATTGATACATTTTCGAGAGCACCCTGCCTAAATATCAGAAACTCGGCCAGGAAATTTTTAGCAGCATTGACACTAAATTGTGATGAACAGGAACTTACCTGTGGTAATTTTGTTTCATTGCCTCAGGACTCTACGATCACAATCAAAAGCTCAAAGGAACAAACATTGAGACGAGTTTAGAGTTTGATCACGATGTAACCTGGGGGTAAAACTTAAATATAAATAAATAAATAAAGTCCTGAGTGAGAATTAATATCATTCAATACGAGGTCAGCCAGTAAGATTGAGAGTACTTTACAGCCAATGGGATAGCTGAGCCTGCCTCTCAACTAGCGAGGGAGATAAGAAGAGACTCAGTAGTAACTGAGGCATCGTAGCGGTATGTTGATTCTGCTGTTTTAACGGTGTAAATTGCCAACAGTGTAAAGTGCTATGAGAGCGTCTAAGTTGGAAGGCATGATAGAGTTAATGTGCAGTTCTCTTGCAATGCTGTTTTTATATCCGTCAACTTAAATACGACATCCGCCATTTGATATTATTAACTTCGGTATAAACGGCGCTAGCCGCCGCATCTCATGTATAAACAGCACTAGCCGCCATGCCTCGTGTTGCTATATGCTAGCTGTGAGCTGTAAGCTAACAGCTAAGGTACCTTGTATTTGATAATAAGTTGTGTATATATTAACTGATAAAAACAGGATATTTAATGGTATTCTCTACTTAGGACTGCTAACACTGGTAAGTGGAGTAGCTCTGTTGAGATGTATGTTTTAATTGTATTTTTTGTCAAATGTTAAATTGAGTGTACTAACTGTTACGCCTTGAGGCCTAGTAACTGTTGAAATACTGATGTTATTGAATATTAGCGGATAGCGAGTTTTCATGCCCTACATTCACACAGTAAAATTATAGTATAATTAAGTGTATTATGAATGTGGTTGCTGAGTTTTTGATATTAACTCCAGTTATGCTGACCATGTTAATAGTCAGCAGTTAAGTAATTTCATGTGACCTATCTCATGTAGGTCAAGTTTTAATGTTGAGTTTAGATGTTGATTGACCGCGGATACAGTGGAGTCCGACCCGTCAGTGAGATTCTGGATAACCTCGGAGAAACTGTTCCAGTAATGGATGGCGAGCCTACCCCACTTGATCTAGAACTTGATTGCAGCTAGGAGGTTGCAATTTCAGTACACTGCACCGAGAGTTTTAATTTATTTTCCCTTGGTCCAAGGGATCAGGTAGAACTGTGTGCACATTGACACTCAGACTGCACTGACTCGGTACTTGGTAAACCGAGGGACTGTGAACTCTTTCACCAAGATTCGAGTTTAGTTAAGTTAGTAGTTCGATGTGATCTGATTTGAGTACCACATAGTTGAAGGATGTTGTATTAAATTAATAATTGTTTAGTGTACATATACTGTGTTCTTCTGATAATTGTTTAGTGTGTAAGTTTGGGATTCTAACTTTTTATTTATTTCATTTATTTTATTTCCTTATTGTTATATTTGTTCCTATTGGTTATTTTCTATAATATATGAAATTAACTTTATTTGTGTGTCTGGCGTATTATTTCACTGTCATTATCCTACTCATGGCTCCCATGAGTGAATCTACAGTTTTTTTGATCTGGACCAATACCGACCATCTAGGTATCTCGACTACTCATTATGGTCATCACACGCTGTAATACCCCAATAAGTGACCCGCCCTCAACGAGCATGTTACATAGTAAATTGTGGCGAGCCAGCCAGGGGGCAATCAGAAGTTGGATTGTGGAACGCCATACCTTGTTTCTTTGATAGTTTTCCACATAACTATCCACTGTTTCTGCATTATGGATAGGTTAGGGGTTAAGGTGCCCAATATGGTAATAGTGAGTGGGTTATCTGGGTTAGATAAAGAGGAGTCTACTGTTAACGATCTAAAACAGTACAGTTCCATTGCTAGGTCTTTAACAGTAGACGAGAACACTTCTGAATTTCATAAGAGCCTCATAGTAGGGTACACCTTGAGGATAGCCCTACAAACTCTAGGTCCTTACAGTATGTTCATATTCTATCTGATGATCCCGAGTCCGTGTTGTGTACAGACATTAGCTTATATATATATATATATATATATATATATATATATATATATATATATATATATATATATATATATATATATATATATATATATATATATATATATGTATATGCACAGAAAGTAAGGGCCAGTGCCACTGATCATTACTTAAATGAGATAAAAGGAGTAGCTAAGCTAAGTGGGAAGGACATTGGGGAAGTGCTTAGAGAAGTTATGTCAAAGTTAGCGGTCTCCTTCGATGACATGTAGCCAAGCACACTCTCCAGCCCTCTCCTGCTTAAAGCTTCCGACTCAAGAGATAAACCTTTCCGTGATGTTGACTCCCTGCAATCTGCAGGCAAGGTTTTTTCCCCTACCAGAGCTACTTTACTTGACACTGATACAAAGTTGACGCTTCCCAGCTCAACGCCAGAGACGGCCCTGTGATCTCAATCCACCAGAGGTGCAGAGGGTTGTAGTAGAACACATTGTTAAGAGTGAAGACAAGAGCAAGCATGCTCATTCCGCTATAAGACTAAGATAATTTTCCAGGAAGACACCCAGATCGTACAGCGAAACTGACTTTGACACTTGCCGTTCTCATGTGGAGTTTGTAGGTCAAAATTTTTGACTACTTTCTTATTACCAATATAAAAATGTAGAAAATATTGAATGTACTTACAATAGCTTTCATCAGCCGAGATACTCAAAGTCTAAATCACCACACGGAACCAGTGAGTGTGAAAAGGTGAAGGTCCAATTTATTTAATTTGTTACATGAGATCCAAACAGTTTGGGACGTCTCAAAAAGTGATCTCTCTGTCCCCTGAAATGGGGCTCCCCTTTTATAGAGTTGACACACCCCTGGTTTGCCCAAAATACCATTACATGTGATGTCTGGGTGATGTAATGCATTTTTATGTTCTTTCCAATCCTGCTATTCTTGCCTCAGACTTCTTGAGACCTGTTGAGTTTGCACTTACTCTAACAGTTCTCCTTTTTGTTTTTGCTTTCTATGGCATTTCTGAGCTGACTTTGAGTGAGGTCATTTATCACCTGTGTGCTTTTTCCTCCTTTATCATGGTACCTATATGCTTTTTCCTGCATTGTTTTTAGCATATGTACTGTACGATTTTGTCAAATTATCATTATCCATTACTTTGTTATTCTGATTACTCCGGATCTGTGTGTGAGTGAGTTCATACTCTTGGGTATGTGTGCTGTGTGTGTTGCACTTCCTCTTTTTGGTCAGGCCCTAGGCTATAATTAACTTTTTTAAGAGACATTGTCTATAAGGAAGAGAGCATGACTCTGTTCTTTCCTATATTCTCACAAAATCTTCATTCTCCATATTTTATTACCCTTGTGTTTTACTTCTATCAAAAAAAGTATCCAACAAAATGCTTATGCAAGATGATTTAATCTCTGATCTTGATAAGACAAGGAAAATACTAGAAAGTCTTCTTGCTCCAGCATCTGATCTTGTCATGCATCTTGATCCTGCCTCTCCACCTACAGATTATTTGTTAATGCTGGACTCTGCTTTCGGAACTATGGCTGATGGGGAAGAACTGTTTGTCCGTTTCATGAACACTTAGTGAGGTGGACTGACATCTTCTTAAACAATTCTGCCAGCGTCGTTGGGACAAGGTCTGCTCACTGATCTCCATCTAGAGCGCAAGAAACTCGAACCCTTCATCATTTGCAGAGCGGCTGATGCTGCTCCGGGCCACAGAGGAGCGACAAGAAACTAAATCCAACAGGATGCGGTGTCATCTGAGTGTCACTAGGCAAAAAACTGTCGCCTAAGAACAATCTGTACATGAAGTCTGCAAACTCTGTACGTCAGGATTCCAGAGACATGATAGCCATGCTCGCAGGAGTTAGACAGCCTGTTATCAAAAGGGACTCACAGAGGAAGCCAGAATTAAAAAAAAACCTGACCAGGCAAACACAGTGATTACCACACCGACCACAAGTGACAATCTCACCCCAAAACCAAAGCCTTGGTATTGTTTCCGATACAGGGAGAATGGTCATTTAGCGGCCTCGTGCGGGTCTGATCCTAATCCCGATCTGGTTGCTGCAAAAAGAAAAGAGCTTAGATTGTGACACCAGAGGTCTGAAAGGCAAAACAGTAGTATAGTGCATTTAAACTGAAGTCAATTCCTGTCGAGGGGCTGACAGGAACTGTAGCGATTTGTAAATGTCCTGCTGAACCTAAATTTAAGTTAACGGCCAAGAGTCCAGCCTTACTAAATATTCATACTCAAGTAAACTCCTTTAGATTACCAAGGGGATTGGTAGGTGCAAAGAGTACCGCTCAGATCAAAATCAGAGGGGAGAATGTCCATTGTTTATTAGATACAGTCTCCCAAGTCACTAAAGTACCCCAATCATTTTACCAGAGTCATTTAGAGAAGCATGAGATTAAACCACTCTGCGAGCTGCTAGAGGTTCGAAGGAGCAAATGGGCAAACCGTGCCCTTGCTCTAGTAGTTCCAGATATGAGTGCAGCTTCGCAGCCCCTGATGTTAATTCGAACTAACACCCTGGATGTACTGTATGAAACCTATGCTGGAATCACAGCTGTGGTGTGGCCGTCAACATCACATGGCTACAAAGCAGTACTGAAAATTCTTGAACCGAGACATCACCAGGATAGATATGATAGAACTGGATGGGCTATCATGCATGAAAAGAATTTGGTCAGATGGTGGTGGTAGCTGGTTCTGTTTCTGCACCTGGACTGCTGTCCGAGAAAACTGCTGTGCTTGAACATCCGTCCACATCATCTCTGCCGAGCGGATTACTTGTGAAGACCTGTCTCATTGACGTACCATCTAAAGCATTCCGTAAGATTCCAGTAGTACATACCAATGAAACCAATCACAACGTCACGGTTCCTCAGAATTTTGTCATCTGGGAAGTCAGTACCTTCCAGAGTGTTCTTTCACAAAAACAGAATGTGAACAATTGTGCAACAGTTCCATAGCATGCCAGTGGTCTTTGCACAGAATGACCTTGACTTCGGGAGAACTGATAAAGTGAAACACTAGATTAAACTTTCCGATGAGACATCTTTCAAACACAGAGCTAGACCTATCCATCCTAAGCACCTGCTAGAGATACAGCAAGCAGGAGTCATTTGTGAGTCTTCTTCACCCTTTTCTTCACCTTCTGTTGTAGTGAGGAAGAGGAATGTTCATCTCTGCATTGATTACAGGAAACTTAACCATCAGACTAATAAGGATGCTTATGCGCTCCCAAATCTGTAAGAGACATTTTCCACTTTGAATGGATCCAAATGGTTTTCAGTCCTTGATCTAAAGTCCGGATATTACCAGATTGAGGTTGACGAATGACATAAACCCAAGACCGCTTTCGTCTGCCCCATGGCCTTTTGGAAGTTTAACTGTATGCCACAAGGTATTACGAATGCTCCGAGCACCTTGTAGCGGCTTATGGAAAAGTGCATGGGGATACGAATCTTATGGAGATCATTTTGTTCCTTGACGACATTATCGTGTTCTCCAAGACGCTTGAAGAGCATGAAGCTAGGCTACTGAAGGTCTTGAATCATTTGAAAGAGTACAAGCTGAAACTTTCACCAAAGAAATGTGTACCCAGCCCACAAACTAGAGTTCCTTGCATTGAAGTGGGCCGTGACTGAGAAATTCAGTGACTACTTGTACGGGACTCAGTTCACTGTCGTCACTGATAATAACCCCCTGACATACATCTTGACCACAGCAAAAATGGATGCTGTGAATTACTGGAGGCCCTATCCACCTTCAACTTCCGCTGCGGATGGTCTTTCCAGGCAACCACATGGAGGGCTGAGCACAGACACCATATCCCAGAAGGAGAAAGATCGTATCCGCCAATTTGCACAGACTCCCTTGATTGAGTCATTACCCTGCCTTGACCCAGATGTTGACAGTGCCATCTGCGAGAAACAGCTAGTTCGTAAGCCAGCAGATTCTGACTCAGGTGGCGAGGATGTTTAGACACTGGTGCAGTCATTAGCAATGTCTACAGAAGCTTTACCATCTGCTTTTGTGAATGAAGATCAGGGTGGTGGTTTACCTATAGTTCCCTTCATGTCCACAGAGCAAATTAGAGATCAACAGCGCATAGATCCTAGTATAAGAGGAGCAATAGCTCAGCTTGAAACTGGTGAGAGGTTACCTTCTACTGTCCGAACAGATATTCCTGGCATACATTTACTACTCAGAGTTGAGTCACCTAGAACTACATGATCGAATTCTCTAGAGAACCCGTCACAAAGGTGCCCAAAAGACTTACCAAGTCATTCTTCCCAAGATGGCTAGGCCTGTCATTTTGCGAAGTCTGCATGATGACATGGGTCATCTGGGTACTGAGCGTAGTCTTGATCTTATCAGAACTCAGTTCTATTGGCCGAGAATGGCTGCAGATGTGGAGAGACACACAAAGACTTGTGATAGGTGTGTTAGGAGAAAAACAGTTCCGGAGCGAGAGGCTCCTTTGGTGAATATCAGACCTCTTGAACTTGTGTGCATGGACTTCTTGTCCATTGAACCGGATAACACCAAAGATGTACTTGTCTTGACTGATCATTTCTATGCTATTGCTGTGCCACCGTCAAACCAGAAAGCCCAAACTGTTGCAAAGTGTCTATGGGACAACTTCCTAGTGCATTATGGTATTCCAGAGCGATTGCACAGTGCCCCAATAAGTGACCTGCCCTCGACGTGATTGGACAATAATTTAACACGTTATGTTGGTCACTCGTGAATTTTTTAAAACACATTTATTGGATATTTTAACACAACATGTGTTCCATTTATTCATTCATTTTCTATACCGCTTATCCTAAAGGGTCGTGGGGAGCCTGGATCCTATTGCAGTCAGCATCGGGCACAAGGCAGGGTACACCCTGGACAGGGTAGAGCATGTGTTGAAATAGCAATAACACAAAACGTGTGTAGGATATTAACACATCCTTTCAGAGAGTGTAGACAGTTTAAGCTTTGGACCAATTGCTCTATTTGAATTGACATTAGTCCCTTGTCTATTAAAAAAAAAAAAAAAAAATAGCACCGATGAGGGCATTCTTGAATTCTAATTACTTTAAGCTGCCTTGCCTGCTTCTCCTTTCACACTGTGCTCAGAGTAAAGGATATGCAGTCCCATGGCACTGTTGTAATTTATGTGAAGAATATTAAATACTAAGAACTATTGATCTTATTATGATGTTCTCCTGCTGGGAATAGCGGCAAAAGTCTTGCTAGGAACTTGTAAAGAAGAATAGGAGATCCTGTTAAGCAGAGAAGCTCTATCCTTTGCTGTTGATAGCTAATGCATTTTTCTTCCACATTGATGTATTTCTGAGTGAAACTTGTTATTTAGGAGGGACATTATGTATAGCTAGACATTTGCTTTATCCAAAGGGTTTGATTGGATTGTGAAAAGTGGGCCTTACAAAACAAACATGAAGTGTAGCTCAGCTCAGCGTGTTTACTCAGTGACAGCTGACTAGATAAAATATGACATGATATTACTGCTGAATATTATTTTTATCCACCTGTGTATAACTGTTTACTTACTGTAGTTAAAAGTAAAGTTTTAGTAAACAACTTAGTATAAAAGTTACTGCATTTTGTTGGAATATCATTTTTTTAAGAAACTGATACTGATGGATCATGCAGCATACCAAGAAATATTATACACATTATGTTAAATATCAGTTGAGTTGAAAAAAAAAAAAAACATTTTGCTGAAAAGAAAAATGGTTTGACAATTTTATAATTAAGCTCTCTTCAGAAAATGAAAAAATAATGCAGTTAAGGGTGACAATGTGCAATGAATCTGTGGTTCATATCACATGCTAGCCATTTACTATGTATAAGTGAGATTCATCCTCAACTGAGAATATTTGATTTAAGCTAACTTGTACCAAAAAGTGCAAATACAGATAAAAATTAAACTGCACATTCATCATGTCATTTATCATTCCAAACTAAATCCAACAAATCAATATGCTTGCAAATTTTTAACAATTTATATAAAAACCACAAAGACCAAGGTTATTCAAATTGTACTTTTACAAGACCAAATAAAATCCAACTACATCGTCCTGACTAGTTCTTTGTTTTTTTGATCACCTACTCAAAGCTGTAATTTTTTCCTTTTTCATTTAAACACCAGTCACAGAATGTCATATATATATATATATATATATATATATATATATATATATATATATATATATAGTATCTAGACAAATGGATCATAAGTTTGAAAAGAAGAAGACAAATATATTGCCAATCATCTGGAACGTAAGATGCATTGGACTTCATATCAGTCTGCCAGCTCCCTGAAGCATATGATTCATCCGACACTCAGCTACAAATAAGATGCATAACTAGTGCTTGCCAATGAAAATAACTTTAAAACTTATTTGAAGCTATTTTTTTCTTACTATCCTATCGGAATGCCTCATTTGCATGTCTTTTAACTTACTAATAGCACACCATATTTAAAATATGATGTCAAAATATTTGTAAAGTGCAAGGACAGACTGGCAACATAGTATATTGCATCATATTGGTTACATACTGTATATTAATTAATATGTTCTGCAGTTAAATAATAATAAGCAAGTATATCACTTCATTGGAGGGAGTATTCATATACTACCTAAAATTTAGCAATGTGAGAAAATATAAGAAATAGAGTTCTGAGACAGAACTTTTACAGGAAGAACACATAATCCCATCAAATGCTTGATTACAGTATAACATTTGTGTGACAAAACATTCTCTCCAGGCTCATCAAACTGATAAATGCCATGGCTCTCCCTGTCATCTTGGCCATATGTGTTTCTTCTGCCCTGAACTCCATGGTTTTTGGTCTGGCTTTTTTACCATCATGTCCACTATTCTCAGGGTACATTTAAAGCTTTGTCCATTGATTGCGATATTTGGGATTCCTCAAGCTTCAATTCCTTTGAGCTCGATACAAAAGGATGTTATTGCTTTCACATCCCTTATAGCAACACGTTCCCTACTGTTACATTGGAAGTCTGCTAAATACCATCTATCTCCCAGTGGATAAAGGACGTGATGTTTTTCTGAAACTCGAGAAAATAAGATATACAATGAATGGTTGTACAGATAAGTTTTTTCATAAATGGCATCCCTTTATTGCATACTTTATGGAGTTACAGACACTACCCACTTAAAGGTTAGTGCCTGTTGTTGAATTTTATAATATCTTTATAACCAGCGACAGTTAATGGGTAGCCATGATGAGCCGGAGGGGTGGGTTGTGGGTTCAATTTTGTTTTCCTTTGTATAAAAAGAAAAAAATCTGTGAATATTTACTGCTGTTGCTCAATTTGTTTTTATTTTTGGGAAATGGTGGGGAGGACAGAACAGAAAAGGCGATTTAGATAGGCTTAGCAGTTCAACAGAAATGTTCATCAGAAGGTCAGCAAAAATGTTTAATAAAAAAGAAATGTAGAAATGTTCTGTAGAAATGTTCATCTGAAATGTTCAATAAAAATGAAGCTTTAATAAAAATAAAACTCAGACTGAATACACACGTAACTCATTCAGTTCTGTTCATTTTAGTATAGCATATAAATGAATCTGCAAATACATAAGAATTGCCATCTTGAGGAATCATTGTCAGAACAGGAGACATGATTTTTGATTATGGAGAAGAACTGACCTGATAGGTCTGGGGAGTGGCACTTAAGACTCGACCGTACTGCTCCTGGCCATCATCTCACTATATATAGTTTAGCAATTAACCAGAGGTGACCTTCATTAACCTGTTTCCATAATGCAGAACCTGCCATGACCTAATAAATGGGCTGAACAGGTGTTTCTTAATGATCACTGCTTAAGTGCCAATTACTCTGCTTGTAGCTTTTCCATTCCATATGCTTCATGCAGTTTCCAACCTGATGAGGAGCTATGTTTCACAGCAGTGTACACGGGTGGAGGATCTTATCTAGATCTTTAATCCGTTATTGATGAGCAGTTATCTATTGCAACATTGAAATATGTGACCCATATACAGTGCCCTCCACTAATATTGGCACCCTTGGTAAATATGAGAAATGAAGGCTGTTAAAAATTCTCTTTATTATTTAACTTGATCTGCTTTATTATTTAATTTGAAAATACACTGTTCTCAGAGATATCAAACAGTTGCAAACAAAATACATCTTTATAAAAAATAAAATAAACTTTGTTAAATATAGGCGTGCAGGAATTATTGGCACCCCTATGAAAATCATATGAGAACGATATATTTTAAGCATATTCCCATTGATATTTTGCATCTTTAGTACACTTGGGTGACTAGGAAAAGGAAAGTGTTCAACCATGACTTCCTGTTTCACATTGGTATAAATATGAGGTAACGCATAGGCAGAATTCCCACAGTCATTCATAACAATGGGTAAGACCAAGGAATATAGCTGTGATGTTCAGCAAAAGGTTGTTACTTTACAAAATGGGAAGTGGCATTAATAACATATCACAAGCATTGAAAATGCCCATTTCCACCATCAGGGCAATAGTTAAGATGTTGTAGTCAACTGGAAAGGTTATGAATCAACCTGGAAGAGGATGGGTGTCTATATTGTCTCAACACACTGTGAAGAGAATGGTTCAAGTGGAAAAAAAAATCTCTGAGGACCACAGCTGGAGAATTTCAGAAGTTATTTACGTCTTGAGGTCAGAAAGTCTCCAAAACTACAATA
The DNA here is from genome assembly GCA_012411365.1 of Ameiurus melas. NCBI lineage: Eukaryota > Metazoa > Chordata > Actinopteri > Siluriformes > Ictaluridae > Ameiurus > Ameiurus melas. The sequence goes on from CM022764.1 coordinate 13,072,820, forward strand.
GGAAGTCACCTACATCACTCAAGTTGTTTGAAAGGGTTTTTTTTTTTTTTTTTTTAAAAAAGCCTCTACTCTCATCCAAAAACAAGCTCAAGCGTCTTCAGTTTGCCAGACACTAATGGAACTTCAAATGGAATTATGTACTATGATCAGATGAAACCAAAATAGAGCTTTTTGACAATAAACCGCAGGGGTGGTTTTGGCACACACTGTGAGGCAGCCATATGGAAAAGTACCCCATATCCAAGGTTAAATATATATGTTTGGACTGTTTTTCTGAAAGAGGACCTGGACATTTTGTTAGGATACAGGGCATTATGGACTCTCGAATATCAACAGATTTTAAATGAAAACCTGAATGCTTCTGCCAGAAACCTTAAAATGTGCAGTGGTTGGATCTTCCAGCAGGACAATGATCCAAAACATACATCAAAATCAACATAAAAATGGTTTACCATTTTTACCAAAATGATTACCAACGTCCTGTCATGGCCATCCCAGTCCAATGAATTGAATCCCATAGAAAACTGTGGGGAAATCTGAAGACGAGAGTCTACCAGTGTGGCCCTCAAAATTTGAAGGATCTGGAAAGATACCGTATGAGGGAATAGTCTCATATATTCAACACACCTCAACATCAATGATTTATCTTAGATGGAACTGGAGAGGAGTATATATTAGTACAAGTGTGAATTTTATTGCAAATAATTATTTCAAATTAATTAATTGTAATTAATTGATTGGAAACCTAATCTGTTAATGAGTATGTTCATGCCTAAACATATCACACATGGTGGATTTACAGAAATAAACCGTCAATAAACTAAATCAATAGAATCTTGTAAAATTCACTTCAAATTTAAGCATCACAGTTTAGGATATTTAGGATAATTAATTTATTTAAATAACTGGATGCATACACACCCAGAAGTGTATTTAGCACCATTAAGTCTATAGAAACTTAAACTTTGACACAAAAATGGAGGGGTAGCACAGTAGGTAGCATTACTGCACAGTTCACACTTCACAGTTCAGCCCATGTTACGGTCATTGTTGTCCCCCTCTACATACAGTGCCTTGCGAAAGTATTCGGCCCCCTTGAACTTTTCAACCTTTTGCCACATTTCAGGTTTCAAACATAAAGATATAAAATTTTTATTTTTTGTGAAGAATCACCAACAAGTGGGACACAATTTTGAAGTGGAACGAAATCTATTGGATTTTTGAAACTTTTTTAACTAATAAAAAAATGAGAAGTGGGGCGTGCAAAATTATTCGGCCCCCTTGCGTTAATACTTTGTAGAGCCACCTTTTGCTGCGATTACAGCTGCAAGTCGCTTCGGGTATGTCTCTATCAGTTTTGCACATCGAGAAACTGAAATTCTTGCCCATTCTTCCTTGCAAAACAGCTTGAGCTCAGTGAGGTTGGATGGAGAGCGTTTGTGAACAGCAGTTTTCAGCTCTTTCCACAGATTCTCGATTGGATTCAGGTCTGGACTTTGACTTGGACATTCTAACACCTGGATACGTTTATTTGTGAACCATTCATTTGTAGATTTTGCTGTATGTTTGGGATCATTGTCTTGTTGGAAGATAAATCTCCGTCCCAGTTTCAGGTCTTTTGCAGACTCCAACAGGTTTTCATCCAGAATGGTCCTGTATTTGACTGCATCCATCTTCCCCTCAATTTTAACCATCTTCCCTGTCCCTGATGAAAAAAAGCAGGCCCAAACCATGATGCTGCCACCACCATGTTTGGCAGTGGGGATGGTGTGTTGAGGGTGATGAACTGTGTTGCTTTTACGCCAAACATATTGTTTTGCATTGTGGGCAAAAAGTTCAATTTTGGTTTCATCTGACCAGAGCACCTTCTTCCACAGGTTTGGTGTGTCTCCCAGGTGGCTTGTGGCAAACTTTAGACAACAATTTTTATGGATGTCTTTGAGAAATGGCTTTCTTCTTGCCACTCTTCCATAAAGGCCAGATTTGTACAGTGTATGACTGATTGTTGTCCTATGGACAGACTCTCCCACCTCAGCTGTAGTTCTCTGCAGTTCATCCAGAGTGATCATGGGCCTCTTGGCTGCATCTCTGATCAGTCTTCTCCTTGTCTGAGCTGAAAGTTTAGAGGGACAGCCAGGACTTGGTAGATTTGCAGTGGTCTGATACTCCTTCTATTTCAAAATGATCGCTTGCACAGTGCTCCTTGGGATGTTTAAAGCTTGGGAAATCTTTTTGTATCCAAATCCGGCTTTAAACTTCTCCACAACAGTATTACAGACCTGCCTGGTGTGTTCCTTGGTCTTCATGATGCTCTCTGCGCTTTCAACAGAACCCTGAGCCTATCATAAAGCAGGTGCATTTATACAGAGACTTGATTACACACAGGTGGATTCTATTTATCACCATCAGTCATTTAGGACAACACTGGATCATTCAGAGATCCTCGCTGAACTTCTGGAGTGAGTTTGCTGCACTGAAAGTAAAGGAGCCGAATAATTTTGCACACACCACATTTTAGTTTTTTATTTGCTAAAAAAGTTTAAAATATCCAATAGATTTCGTTCCACTTCACAATTGTGTCCCACTTGTTGGTGATTTTTCATAAAGAATTTAAATTTTATATCTTTATGTTTGAAGCCTGAAATGTGGCAAAAGGTTGAAAAGTTCAAGGGGACCGAATACTTTCGTAAGGCACTGTAGAAGAGAAATAAGTCACAAGCATGACGGTCGGTGTTACTTCCTGGAGAGTTTTACTCGAATGGTTTACAAAAAATACAACAATATATATACACATAAAAATAAACAGTTGTACAAAACAGCAAACTTAAAGTGCATTAAACATTATTTAAATGAAAGTACACATACAAATACACTTTTCATATCCACATGTTCAAACCACGGCTAAGCACAAGCAAGCGCCGCTCTGGCCTCAAGCACGAGGCAGAGACACGCACACACGACAAAACTTACTTATATCTACTCAAAACTAGCAGAAACAAAATACAAGCACTTCTCAAAATATCAGCAAAGTAACACGATAAAACAATCGAGTTAAACATGCACAACATAGCTATATATAGGAAAAAATAAGTCACAAGCATGACGGTCGGAGTTACCATGAGAGCTTTACTCGAATGGAAAAAAACCCTGTATTTTCCTCTATGTATGTGGGCGGAGACTAAAGTAATCGATCCCAGGTCGCAGGGATCAGACTATCCTAATGGATGACTGATCAGCGTTATACTTGCTTGAATCAATACATCAACTCATCAAAATAGAACAGCAGCGGAAAATAACTACTCTTGACTCTCTTTTAACATTTAACTATTTAACTTGTTAGATATGATTGAATTATCAGCAATGCCTGAATCTAAAGGAAATCTCGTTTGGATCATCCTAATGGATGACTGATTAGCGCCATACTCTCTCGAATGATCAATGTATTAACAAATTAAAATGGAAGAAAAAATAAATACTCAACTCTCTTTTTAACATTTAACTATTTAATTGTTACATCATTGTACATTTTTCACATTTTCCTTGACACCACTTGGGTTTGCTATGAGTTCTTTGGTTTCCAATTTACCAAAATCATGCAGGTAGACAGACTACGCTACGTTTCCCCCTCAAGCTAGCGCATCGTGTGCCAAACCGGCCATGTTTTTTTTTTTATTCCCTGTGTTTTTATGTTCATTAGCCTGCTGTTTTGTGTTCACCCTTGAATATGATTGTCATTTAAACCCCTCGTGTCTCTTTGTACTTCATGAAGTAATGAGTGTTGTCACCATACCAAGCTTTTGCACCTTGTTTTGCAGTTTGCTTAATAGTCTTTGATCTTGTTTCTCGTTACGTGCTTTTGTCTTGCTTAGGTTATGCCTGTTTGCAGATCGCCTGACCCATTGCCTGTTTCTGACCACGATATTGTCTCATGATTTGGATTTGTCTGCCTGCCTATCTTTATTAAAAGTTCTTATCTGCATTTGCATCCGTCCTAACTCCATTACCCTCATTACCTGTCACTCCATGTTAAATTACAAATTAAATCTAGAACCTGTCCCAGGAAATCCTGTGACAGGCTCTAGATTTCCTTTGACCTTTGACTAGGATAAAGTGGTTACTGATTATGAATTAATAAATTAATCAAAATGGAGGTTAAAAACATTTTTATTTAAATCCATCCAGCCATCTTCAACCGCTTATACCTTCTTCAGGGTCGTGGGGAACCTGGAGCCTATCCCAGGAAGCATCGGGCAAAAGGCGGGGTACACCCTGGACAGGGTGCCAGTCACAGGGCACAATCACATACACACTAACACACCCATTCATACACTATGGACAATTTACCAACCTACCAAGCATGTCTTTGGACTGGGGGAGGAAACCGGAGTACCTGGAGGAAACCCCCACAGCACGGGGACAACATGCAAACTCCGCACACACATGCCCCCAGCAGGAATCAAACCCCGGACCCTGGAGGTATGAGGTGACAGTGCTAACCACTAAGCCACTGTGCGCCCTTTATTTAAATCTCAGTATTTAATTTTTTTATGGCACCACATTTTTTCCCAAGACAAAAGGCTGTTAAAATGTCAGGGTTACGTAAGTTACATAAGTAACCCTGTTCCCTGAGAAGGGAATGAGACGTTGCATTTAGCATAACAGTATGGGAAGCACCTTGCGCATCTTGAAACCCCTAACTTTTCAGCCACCACTGAAACGGTCTCATGTGCAATAGTCCCAACGGTATGACATTGGCTGCTGCTGCCTTAAGGCTCAATAGTCTCGTAGAGACTGGAGGAGATGCCCAGACCTAGCTTTATCTTGCTAAAAGTTGATAGGATAGATCCTACGCATGTTGGGGATAGAAACGCCCTTAATCGTAGTAGAATCCCATATAACCCCTAGAAAAGTTGTCCTCTGCACTGGAGAAAACATACTTTTCTTGAGGTTCAATCTGAGCCCCAAGCTCCTCATGTGGGTGAGAACAACATCTTGATGTTGAACCGCCTGTTCCCTGGATTGTGCTAGAATTAACTAGTCGTCCAGGTAGTTTAGTAGATGGTTGCCCTGGAGACGCAAGGGAGCCAGAGCAGCATCCATGCACTTTGTGAAGATGCGAGGGGATAAAGCTAGCCCAAAGGTAAGAACCCAAAATTGGTATGTTTTGTCTTCAAACGCAAACCTCAGGAACTTCCTGAGGCTGGGTGATATTCCTATGTGGAAATATGCATCATTCATATCTATTGTCACAAACCAGTCCTTGAACTGAATCTGTGGCAAGATAAGTTTGAGCATCAGCATCGTGGCAAGATAAGTTTGAGCATCAGCATCTTGGCAAGATAAGTTTGAGCATCAGCATCTTGAACCTGTATGTCCAAAGAGTACGGTTCAGATGACACAGATCTAAAATTTGCCGCATATTCCCATCTTTTTTGCGGACCAGGAAATAACAGCTGTAAAAACCTCCCTCCGTTTGGGAACAGGGTACATGTTCTCTGGCCCCTTTGTCCAAAAGGGAACCTACTTCCTCCACTAACGTCGGGCTCTGCTCTGTGCTGACTACTGTGTTGAGCACACCTCTGAACTGGGGGGGGTGTCTTTCAGTGATGTTCCACATTCCCTTCCACATTCTATTGGGGGAAAAGGATCAGACTTCCAGTGCTCTGTGACAGCTCGCTGACCAGAGAACACTGAAAAGATGGGACAGCCTTGGTTAGTACTGGGGGCTAACTGCCCTAACAACCTCATATCCCCTGATTCGTCACTTGTGGATCAATTTTCTGTCCACTACACAGTTACAATTATAATTTGTTACAAAATTAAATGTACAACCAATTGGGCAGATGAAGAGTAAAGGACCACATGGAACCAGAGAGTGAGGAAAAGCAAAGGTCCAAGTTTATTGTTCCACCACACAAGATCCACACAGTTTGAGACGTCCCAAAAAATGATCTAAAAAACCAGAGCTGAAGTTCTCCTATTTATACGGTTTTCTTATGGTCAGAAAACCGGCTGCTTATATTTTGTCTTGTTTCACTCTTTAAAAATATCCTGGCCTTCTCTGTGTCACACCTGACTGGATTTTCATTGAGAAAGGATTCTCCACTTTCAGACACATCATTGTGAATTCTCAATAAAGCCCAGTGAATTCTCAATAAAATTACATATTACTCATACTAGGTCTCCCTCATGTTTATTTCATATCTATTTTATTTCCAACACCCTCCACGGCCCCTCAGGACCGCTCTTTTTTGTCTGCTTGGCCTTTATGACCATTCTCAGATCAGGCCAAGTAGCAGGCCACAACTGTGGCTGCCCGGTTCCCCTGGCTGTCTGCGGGGGTTGGCAGGCTGCCATACTTGCCTTCTGGGTCTCCCTCACACTAGTGCTGGCCCAGGCTCCACTAGTGGATGCCCAGGTGAGCTTGAGACAACAGGGAAGGAACTGGCTTTTTTGAATGCCACCATACGTCGAGCTCCCTCAGCAGGTCTGCTTGGTAAGCCTGCAACACTATCATTGTCTGCAGTGACCCACAAGCAAGACTACTACTGCATAGGCATGCCCAGCAATGCCACGGTGGCCTTACAAGGTGATTTGGATGGTGGAGGTAGCTTGCAAGCGTCTCCTCCACCTTCAGAATAGCTAAATAGCCATGCCGTTAATTCCCCACAATGGCCGAATAATCCAACATCGTGGGGTTATAAATATGGCTTATGCAGTGTGGGGGATTTACTTTCACTGGGGAGAAAAAGGCTCATCCAGCCTTTGTAATCACTTCAAGCAGCTCTTTATATGCTGCTCTCAGTTTTTAGCACATCCTTCTGGCTCTTCGGAGTCAGAGAGGAATTATTACTATTATTTTTATGTGTGTGTTTTTCCCCTTTTTTTTCCCCCGGATCCATAAGAGATCCCACAGACCTGAGACGGCTAGCTACCTCGGCAGTGGCCGGCCCAGATCCGCGAGGTTCTGAAACCCAACTTGCTTCAGCTTCCAAGAAGAGCGCGAGTCATGAGCTGAGCTGCTTATTGTAGGCATTACCAAGCACAGCCTCTCGATGCGGTCATCGCATGCTACAGTCCTAAACACTTCAGCCAGAAAGTGTGCAGTATTCCCCGTGATGAAACGGGAGCAAGGCGTAACACACTTTCTGAATTCTTTCTCACTCATTACTTCCCTCTCTTTTCTTTTCTTTTCTTCTAAAAAAGGGCTAGAAAAATTTTCAGATTTTGAGAAAATATAGAGTAGAAATGAAGCGTTTTTTGTCACACAAACAACAGACATGCAGTCTTGCTGAAGATAATAAGGCTGGCGGCATGGTTCACAGGTGCCATATATATATCATGCCACGCGCTTAATTGCCACGTCAACTGATCAAGGCAGGCCTATAAGTAGAGGCATGATTTTACACAAGCTTCAGATACTGGTCACGCGCACAAGGCATTCCCATACTGTTATGCTAAATACAACGTCGAAGTTCCCTTCGAAAGGGAACTAAGTTTCTTCATCACCCACCGATATACGTCATTTTATTAACCACTAGAATGAATCGAGGATATGGCCATAAAAGAGCCATTGGCTTTTTTATTTCCATTGAATAACAGTGGATGTGTCACGTTTCGTGACATAATGGAAGATAGGATGGATGCAAGCGCAGTTGGAACAGTTTTATTTAAAGAAAGACATGCAGACAAATCCAAAACGTGATCCAAAACATAATCCAAAACATGCAAGAGGTCAGGTGATCGGCAAACAGGCATACACAGGGCTAAACAGAAATCAAGGTCGTGGTCACGAAAAACGGGGTCGAGATACAAAACATGAAACTTGAAATACAGCGAGGCACTGGTAGCGGAGAAACCAGCGTGAACTAAACTAACTAACCTAAACATGAAACATGGCATGGACTATGATTATGACTATGAATTTAAACATGAAACTATCAACTGTGACTGTGGTTATCTATCGTAATCTCTTATCTATTCTAACATCTATCTAACTCATGTATTCTAACAACTAATATTCCGCATTGAGTGTTGGGAGGCACTAGGGTATATAAGTTGACCTGATCAGCCTCGTAACCGCTAACAGCTGAGGGCAATACAGACACACGTGACACCACAACCAATGACAGGACGGGGAGGGGACATAACATAAACATAAACAAATACACGTGTCGATACACGTGTCGAGATGTCACTGCTGTCCACAATGGAGAAGCAGGTGCTCGTGCACCTGTTCGTGCATGCGTGCTCACATGCTTCACAGTGTGCTGCACAAAGGGGGACTCATGACAGGATGCAGTACACTGAAAATATACAGTGGGGACCACTGTAGGACTGAGACCACATTGATTTTCTAATGCTTTTGTTTTGTTTTGTTTATTTTGTAACTGGAAATAAATAAGTTTTAAAGAAACAATTAAAACAAGGAAAATAACATTAAATATTCTATATTCAAGATTATGCATGATGTGTTGGGCAGTTTAAATTTAAGCAACATGCAAACTGTCATTACGGCAATTTTTCTTTTGATTCATGTAAAATAAAGTATTACAAAAGTTAACAAAAGTTAATGTTATTTCGGATATAATTTTAACAAAATATTTTGTATTAAATTTGTAGCGGTGACAAATTTAAGTGGTGTCAGACTTTTAGATCCTACCGTATGTCTATTCGATCACAACAGATAGCAAGTAATACAATGCAGTAAAGTTTTGGATCGGACTGTATAAACCACCATATTGCTGCAACAGGATATACTGGGTAATTCGTCTATCCTAAATCTCAAATATTCTTTTTTTATATTTTATTTAATTTTTTTATAATACACATTCTCCCATAAAACTACATGGATTAATCAATATTTACAGTCCATTACATTAGATAAAGTGACAGCGGACTTAAGGGGGTGTTATGGGCACAGTAGTTAACAAGTATCATGTACAAACAACAGATGCTCGTGGACTGCATTTTCTCAGCAGTTGACACAGAAGAATAAACAGTCCAAGTGAAAAAGATTAAATGATTTATATGATCCCATTTACAATAATCCATGAATAAAATTCCAATTTCCCTGACTGAATAAAATCCAATCTTCTCTTTGAAGTGTATATTGCATGCAGTATAGGATTAAATACAAATATAGGAAACAAATAAACTTAAATAAAGGAAAGTATTGGAAAACTTTCAGATAATAATAATAATAATTAATAATGATTTAAATGTATTTGGAGCTCAAGCAAGCAACAAAACAGCAGCCAGAATTGAAGAAGGTCCAGGTCCCATTCTAATGCAACTCACAATGTACAGATACATGTAATTTCTTATGCTGGAGATACAATGAATCATGTAAGAAGAAGAAGAGATGAAATAGGCTGAAATAGGATATCAAAAGTTATTTGCTGAAATACATATGAATCTCTGGGTCTATGCCTGACCAGTCCATACATAACACACACACACACACACACACACACACACACACACACGCACACACTTTCTCTCTATGTTAGCTTACTTGATTCTGTCTCAGGACTGAGAGAGAGAGAGAGAAAGATGCAACATGTTGAGCACTGGTACTGGTACTGCATCTGTCTCAGTACATCAGTGTAGTCAACTGTACTATATTAGATTCACTCAATCTCTCTCTTTCATGCACCACACACACACACACACACACACACACACTCATACCCAGCCCCTCACTCTTGTTCTCTCTATTTGGTCACACTTGAGGAGACATGCAGTAACGCTGGAATACAAATAAGCTATTTAGTCTGCTTCTCTTAAAGACACCATTGTATTTTCCACTTTGACACTCTGTGAATCTGATGGAGCTTGTAGATGCATATCTCTCGCACTTGCTTGTCGTCTGTGAGTAAAAATCACAGGATAGCTAAGCTTCCCATTGTGTTGTTAAATAAGTGAAAATGTCATAGGCTATTATAGGGCAACAACCACTCCAGGATCACTGGGTTATCCTACAGACCTATTTGCATTTGTGCACAGACTAACAAGCCAGTCATAGGATGGTTGTAATCCATGTAGGTTGCAGTATATTTTCAGTCAACAAATAAGTGGATTACACATTTTCAAATGTGTCTTAGCCATTGATCACATTACTGTAATTTAATATAAATAGATCATTATCAAGAATGTGCAGAAGTCCAGATTTTATCAACTAAAAAAGTCAATATATGTTTACCTTTGTGTGCAGAGGAACATACAGAAACACTTAAGGCTTAAGGGCTGCACAATTTGATGTATGCTTGGGACCATTGTCCTGTTGGAAGGTCCAATGATTGCTTCAGTTTCCTTACAGTTTGCATGACGTTTTCTCCTAGGATTTCCTGATACTTAAATGAATCCAGCTTGCCTTCCACAAACTGCAGGTTTCCATCGCCAGAAGATGCAAAGCAGCCCCAGAGCATCACCGAGCCACCACCAGGCTTAACTGTGGATTCCACTGATTCCAGTTATATTTCATTGCTCCACAGAACAAAATTGCAAAACTTGTGTGGCTTATTTATATGATTTTGAGCTGCTTTTGAGTCAGTAATGGTGTATGTCTTGGAGTTCTGACATGGAAACCTTCTGTGTTTAGTACGCACCTTACTGTGCTCACTGAAACTCTGTGCCTGTTGCAAAAATTCTTGCAGCAGGTCTAGTGCAGTCACTCGAGGGTTTTTCACTACCTGCCTTCTCAGAAATTTGGTTGCAGCTGTTGATAGCTTCCCTTTTCTGCCCCGTCCAGGTATTTCATGAATTTTCTACATTTAGCCAATTCAGGTATTTCATGTGTTCCAGCTCAAGCACACCTGGTGCAACTAATGAAGCCCTTAATTAGTTATATCAGGTGTGCTTGAGACAAAACCTGTTTTGCATATTTGTGCTGTTGTGAAGGATTTTATTGAGGGGGTTGAATAAGTTTGAGACTGGAGAAGTCATTATAACTATAATATATATATGCAATTTCAGTTGAATTTGGGGAAACTACTTGAAGTATTCATTGTATTAAACTATTTCAATAGCTTTTGTTTGATTTGTTCATTGTAAACATCTGAACATTTATACATTTTGACAATAAACCTGATTTTAATGGTTTTTGATTGCAACTGTACGTATACCACAGTGAAACAGGAAGTAATGGATAATAGCTTAAGAGTTCACTCAAATAAAAAAAAGAAAAAGTAAAATATAATTGTGAACATTGCATAAATTATATACACAGGTACGAATAATTGTGACAGATGGTTTTCTTAAAAAAAGAGCTTTTTTTAAGTATTTGGCTGTTCATACATATTAAGATAACCTACAAAGAAACTCATCCTACTTTTTTGAGTTACGGGATCATCCTGGATTGCTGAGACATGTGACACTATGGGTAATTATTCAAAGTTGGAGTGGGGGGCTAAGCAGTGAATATTGTCTGAGGCAGAAAGACAAGTGAGATAAATTAGGAATTAGTTGATGCAAGCAGAACAAGCTAGGTTGAACAAACTAAGACTAAGCAGATTGAGTTTAAAATTCAAAATTTGCCTATAAGTAATACTAAACAAAACTATGGAAATGGATTTCAAGACTCCTCTACATTTGTCAATGACACTACAATATATTTAAACATAATTTGTTATATTTGTCTTACTCTATGAACTTTCTTATCTATGAGCTAACTACAGCAGTATTTAATTCTCAGAATTAACTACAGACTTTTATATTACATTGTTGCAATCAACAGCACATTTTGCCCATAAAATACAACATACCCACATTTTCTCTCACACACATTTTCTCCATTGGCATATCTTTTTAATATAAGCAATATGAATATGGCTGAATATAACTCAGTCTTTGCATGTGTTGATGTTTTTTTTTGTTGATGCAATTTTACACTAGGTTTATTATAAGATTCACTATGTATTTTCTAATATTTCTAATGCAGAGGAAATTGATTTTCCCTCATTTCAGTCCATACTGTAAGCCATACTAGTCTTAGAGTAGCAAATCTTTTAGTCAGAGTAGATAATTAACTTCCTCACTCAATGCAACAATCATACATTTGCTCAAGGCAGTTACAATAATCATCTTGTCCTCAAACAGCAGTTTGTTGCAAACCTCACAATGCATGCAGGTCAAGCAGAGAGGAAATGGGAACACATTTATAGGCAGTTGGACCTTGCAAATTCCCTGCTGAAAGACAGCACCTGAAGAGAGTATACTGTCCTGATCCTGGTTAGACATCATAGGTGAGCTCTGGTGGCCACAACAGACTCTTGGGGTTATCCAAACAGCAGATGGGGCTGATGGGCCCAGTGGGAGTGAGTAGCAATGGCATGCTGAGGTAATTAATACTCTCAGTCTTTCAAAAAACAGTCTTTCTTTTTTTAGAGTCTAAGGAAGGTTCACCTCACTGTGGGCAGCTGTGGCTCAGGTGGTACAGTGGGTTGTAGACTAATTGTAGGGTTGGCGGTTTGATTCCTGGCCCACATGACTAAACATACCGATGTGTCTTTGGGCAAGACACTGAACACCAAGTTGCTCCGGATGGCAAGTGACCACCTTGCATGGGAGCTCTGCTACCATTGGTGTGTGAGTGTGTGTGTGAATGGGTGAATTAGACACAGTATAAAGCGCTATATAAGTGCAGACCATTTACCTCACACGCACCACATTAATTGTAAGCAGAACACAAGCACACTTATCACATATTTTGGTAAAGATTGAATCAAAATTAACTCATCAGTGATCCCTGACCCAAAACTATTTGCAATTATAGTCAAGGACCATGTACAGTATATAGACAGGAAGAAACAATGCAAAAGACAACAAGAAATATTATAATCCCAAACTTGTTGCTGTTTGTCAAACAAGTAACCTTATGGTTACATCTTATAATAATTGATTAAATAGAATGTGATAAATTACCTGTACGTATATAATTTCCTAATTGCCAATATCTATATCTATGGGGCACACTTTCCAAAGAAATTCCAGTAAGTGGATTGATAACTCTGGTATCCAATTGAGATTATCCCCTGCAGCAGTAAGGTGAGTTTTATGAGGTAATTTAACTGAGAGCCAAGAATAACATCCAGACACCAAACTCTTTCAATAGTGTATTGTTAATGTATATATTTCATAGCTTAGCCATGCTTCTGAGAAAAAGGCTGTCCTTATCTACATGAACTTTAAACTTTAAAATTCTGCAATAAGTTACATTTGTAAGTGTTCATTAAACCAGAATAAGACAAAATGTTTATAAACAAAGGGAATCTGTTACGGTTGCTATTTCACTATTGGGTGTTCTTCAAAGCTGACACTAAGAGCACAATGTGCAATCAAAAGAAGCTAAAAAGACCTGACCGGTCTATAGCAAGTTCTAGAGATTTCTGCTAGTCTTTTGCTGAAATGCTTGTTCATGTATGTACTTAAGCAAAACTCTAAAAATAATGGCACTAATGGAATCAAGTTTGTGTTTACATGTGTATTTTAGTCAACATATAGAGCATTTTGGGTTCATTAGCTGAGTTGTAGAGCTGAAGCTAGTAGCTAGGTTTTTTTGTTGTTTTGTTTTGTGCTCATAACCAGTGGAGTTCAGTTCACTTGTATGTGATTATGAAGAAAACCATGCAATGGAAAATCTTACTTCCCTGCCTCCATGCAATCTCTCTTACTGGATTCCCACTATGGATTGTTAACTCCAGCATAGCCTACACCAATGTCAATAAGTAGTCTTTAACAAATACATGGATGTTCATCAATGCTTCTGGGGCAATATTTTGTTGACAAATTAGACAAAACTTGAACTGTTTGGTAGAAATATACTGATTGAAGTAAAAAAGGCACTACACATTAACACCAAAACCTTGTGCCAACTGTGAAGCATGGTAGAGGAATCATCATATTGCTTGGTTGATTTGCTGCCTCACTGCCTAAAAGGTTTACAATTACTTAAAGCATACATTCAAAATTGTATCAACAGATTTTACTGGAAAATATTAGAGCAACAGTCCATCCACTGAATTCGATTTAGGATGTAGGTTTTGCGTTGGATTGCATGTGCTTTAGGACACAAACTCTATTATTCTGCAATGCATACATCCAATACCATTTAGTAAACCAATATACGTGGCTTGTTTTCTTTCTTTTTTGCTCTACTTTAGGCCAATTTCCCTAGATCATCCCATTTGCAGAGTGAAATACTGATCCATCAAACCAGTAAGTGTAGTGCAGTAATAATACAATTGTGTTCCAGGAATATAAAACACAAGTGCTCAAAGAGAACTGATGTTAAATCTGTCTCTCTCAAATTGTCTGAGTGTACAATATGCCCTCTGCTTCAATTACTAACAGAATGTAATTGAATAATGATACACAATGAGCTGTGCATCTGTACATGATGTTGTTGTTTGTTTCCTTTTTAGCAGATTTTCTTGTCAGTACATTTTGTTATTCTGTCTTATCTTTCCTGCTTGTATAGACAGGTGAAATGTGTGGAACATATGGTTCTAAAACAAATACCAAACATAATATATTTCATACTTTACTACAGAAAGTCTGTATTGAATATTTATAACTTCCAATTTAAACTTATACAGCCCTCTTCCTAGAGAGGGATAACAGTGACATGTCTTCTCTTTTTGGGCTCCTCCTCACTCTCCGAGGGCCATTTTTGAAAAGTAGAAATTGAAAATGGCTGAATCATCCGTCATGATAAGGAGAGATGGCATGAGCGAGGGGGAGGGTATGTGTTTGTGTGTGTGGATGACCATGAGTGTGAAAGTAAAAGAGAGAGATGGTTGAGGGAGAGTAGGTGGAAATAGATATTATAAGGAAAGGCAGTTTGGCTGTGAGATGACAGTAGTGATAGATGATAAGGATGTTTTGGCTTATTCAGGCTAAGGTATAGGGTCTACTCTCTCCACAGCCACTGATGTTAAATCAAGATTAACATTGGCCTATCACATTCACCTGCACATACCTTCTAATGCTCATGGGTTTTACCATGTACATGTTTAAGGCTCAACCGCTCTTATTTTCGAAAGTGGGAATCCTGGAGGAACTGGTCAAAGCTTAAGTTCAAATATGTATCGATGAAGCACTTTCTCTGGAAGCACTTAGAGGCAGCTCAGTGGTTATAGCTCTGCACTAGGTATCAGAAGGTTGTCATTCCATATCCCAGGAAGTCTCCCAGGAAATTAGTCTTTGGCCTTGAGCATGGGAGCCTTCCATGTTTTACCAGTATACTTGGATTGTACTTGTACACTTGCTACTTAAAAGCTGTGGGTAAATGAATATACCAAGTAAGTAGAGGTATTTATTCTTGTATAGCTTGACAAATGAAACATATATATTTATTTATTTCACTTCTGTTCATAACCACCAGGGCATCCTTTGGAAGCAGTGGAGATATCCTGTTTGATTTCTTGCCGACTACCAACAGCAAAGTTGTCAAATCGTGGGAAGCCTTTAAATTGTCTGCTCATGCTTGTCATGCTCAACCTCTTTCCCATTGTCATCTTGTTAAGCAGTTGAGGAATTCTCTTAAAAAAAAAGGCATCTTAGGATGAGAAAAAATATATTTAATAATTACATTTATCTAGTGTTTCCTTTTACAACAAAGATTATAATAATCCATTGGCATATTATTATTATTATTATTATTATTATTTTATCTAATCAAAATGAAGCATAGGTTTCTGCCAATACAACAAGACAATTTAAAGCATTAAATGTGTAAAAGCATATTTTTTTAAGTATCAATTATTTTTAACAAACGTACCATTTTACAGTGTTCAAATATGCTGAGAATTCTCTGACATTTATTAATCTTGTTTTTGTTAAAATCAAAAATTCTTGAATTACTATTTGTCACAGCAGGTTGTGTACAAAACAAAACACATGGCCATGGCCTATAATTTAAATTGATGTATGGCAGGATGAGCACTGCAGATGCAAACTAAGTAATCTTAAAATGTTAACAATCCATAAATTTGTCACTTGTGAATTATTGAAACAACCATTTTTCATTTCAGAGCAGGATGGTAAGCAGTTTGTTTTGCCAAGCCCCAGTGGAGTGGACAGTGAGTATGATCAATTCCCAAATTGTTTGGGACATGAATATTTGCAACAAGCACTTACAGAGTCTTGCTATAACTGCACCATAATGCAGTTTCAATATTAAAAGTACACCTTGCAGAATATGGAAATACAGTTGCAATCAAAATTATTCAACCCCCATTGCAAATCAGGTTTATTGTCAAAATGTACAGACTTTTTTCTGTTTGCAATGAACAAATCAAACAAAAGCAAGTGGTTTCCCCAAATCCAATTGAAACTTATAATGATCTCTACAGTTTCAAAATTATTCAAAGCCTTCATGGCAAGCATCTTTAGTACTTACTAGAGCACCCTTTTGCTGTTATGACCTGCT
This sequence comes from Ameiurus melas, assembly GCA_012411365.1. NCBI lineage: Eukaryota > Metazoa > Chordata > Actinopteri > Siluriformes > Ictaluridae > Ameiurus > Ameiurus melas. The sequence continues at coordinate 13,089,252 of CM022764.1, forward strand.
GCAAACAAGATGCATAGCCAGATACCAGCTTACTGATGAATCTTAACCCATTCCTCATTAGCAATGGTTCAGTAATATTCTTGGGTTTGCATGCTGCAACCACCTTCTTCAAATCCCACCAGAGATTTTCCATGGGGTTCAAGTCAGGTGACTATGATGGACCTTTAGAATCTTCCAGGACTTCTTCTGTAACCAAGCCTTGGTGGAATTTGAAGTATGCTTGGGATCATTGTCCTGTTGGAAGGTCCAATCATGCCCAGGTTTCAGCTTCCTCACAGACGGGTTGAAATTTTCTCCTGTGGATATACTTCAGTGAATCCATTTAGCCTTCCACACACTGCAGGTTTCCAGCGCCAGATGATGCAAAGCAGCCCCAGAACATCACCAAGCCACCATCATGTTTGACTGTAGACAGTGTTCTTTCTTCATTCTTCTTCCTCCAGACATACCACTCCATTGTGCCGAAAAGTTCCAATTTTATTTAATCTCTCCACAGAACAGAATCGCTAATCTTCTGAGGCTTATTTATATCATTTTGAACTGACTTTTCTTGTGGCTTTGCGTCAGTAGTGATGTATATGGTGGAGTTCTGGCATGGAAACGTTCTGCGTTTAGTATGCGACCTTACTGTGCTCACTGAAACCTCAGTGTCTGTTGCCACCAGATCTTGCTGCAGGTCTTTTGCAGTCACTCGAGGGTTTTTCACAACCTGCTTTCACAGAAATCTGATTGCAGCCTCAGTTTCAGTTTTAGCTTCAGTTTTTCTGCCCCGTCCAGTTCAGGTATTTCATGGGTTCCAGCTCAAGCACACCTGGTGCAACTAATGAACCCCTTGATTAGTTGCATTAGGTGTGCTTGAGATAACACCTATTTTTGCATATATGTGCTGTTGTGAAGGATTCTATTCAGGTAGTTGAATAATTTTGACACTGGAGAAATCAAGTTGCATTTTCAGTTGAATTTGGGGAAACCACTAGAAGCATTTGTTTTGTTTAACTATTTCAATTATTTTTGTTTGATTTGTTCATTGCAAACAGCTGAAAGTTTTTAAATCTTAACAATAAACCTGATTTGCAATGGGGGCTGAATAATTTTGATTGCAACAGTATATATGCTGGTCCGTTATGATTTGGCCCATCCGTAAAGTTTGTCCATGTTTCTGGTCAATGAACTGGATCTTGCTAAGGTGCTGGGTTGTCTGCAGAGGTTGGCTAATGTTTCCAAAGTGCAGATATCATCTTTCCTATGTTCTTTCTATTTAAATTTTAGATTTTTTTATTTACTGATTAATTGCTGCGTCTGCAGCTCACACATACAATACACATCCTATTTCAACTACCAGTGGGGTGCTGAATGGACAGTGCAACTTCAGCACCCCGATTGTTTTGGACAGCAAGAGCCCACATGGCTGCAAGGCGGTGCAGCAGAAACACACATGGCTGGCAGCTGATTATTGGAGCTCTGTTTTCTCGCCATCTGGAAGAAGAGACAAATCTATAAAAGGGCGCTACAGAGATGGTGAGATCTAGCTCCACGAACAAAACAAGTGATTCCTCTCTCTCTCTCTCTCTCTCTCTCTCTCTCTCTCTCTCTCTCTCTCTCTTTCTCTCTCTGTCTCCCTCTCTCTCTGTTTGCAGACATGGACGATGATGAAGATGACGGCAAGCTCAGAGGAGATACACCGACACTGCACCTCTCACCAGCCCTCTCAACCTCTACCAGGCCTCCTGTGTCCCGCCACATTGCAGGTCCAGCTCATTCATCGTTCCTCACTCAGGGACACACTGACTTTTTCCACTGACTTTAAATAAAATTACCACATTCTTGCACCAGCACTGCCTCCCAAGTGTCTGTTCTGCCTGACCCACTACATTGCATTGATTTATTTGTATTTATTTATGTATGGATTTACCCTCTTTGATGCCTTTCTGTGATTCAACCTATGCTTTTGATTATCATGTTGATTTCTGGTTTGCCCACTGTAAATGACACAATTAGTTTATGCACTTGCATTCAGTCTCTAATCACATGTTACCCTCACATGTGTCACTTTACTAATAGAAATTAATGTATATTCTGACAAACTTGACAGCTTCAGTTAGAACTAACATAAGGCTTGACTTTGAAATAAAAACAAAGGCTGAATCTGTATGTGGATGCAGGGGAGTGTTCGGGCACTGTTTTGTGAATGGAGGGTGGAGTTGGGAGAATGAGTGGTAAGGGCCTGCACCTGTGAGGAATTTTCTTAATGTTCTGTGTTTCAGTGAGTGGCAGTAAGGATAAAAGAGAGAAAGACAAGAGCCACGCTAGAGAGAGCTGAGCTGCACAGAACTATGTGTGCATGTGTATGGGTTTGTTGGTGTGAGCCTCAGAGTGAGTGCTAAAGTCACTGAAAAGTGAGAAAAAATTAAAGAGGAAAATAAAGGGCACCTTTTGAGTTATACCAAACCTGCCTCACATCTCCTCATTGTCTGTCAAACACAAGGATGTGTCACACTGTGAAATAAAACAAGAGTGAAAGTTTGCAAGCTGGTGTTTCATTTTTTTATTTTTTGTCCCATATTTCTAAAAAAATGTTGACGTCTCTCAAGCAACCAGCAATGCTTTTACATAAGGTAACATTTCTTGTACTTTCATCTCAGTTTCATCTAACAGATAATAAGAACATATCACATATTTATAATAAGAAATAGTTTTATTTAAGTTTTAACATCATGTGCAGAATTAAAACAACAATATATCCCCTTATTTTGACAAAATAAACAGCCTCTGGCCCTAAATATACTTTATTTATATAAGTGTGTGAACAGCATTCTGGTTGACAATTGACATTCCACTGTGACAGGGGTTTAGCAGAGTATGAATGGCTGTGTAATTGGCATGGCTCGCTGATGCTTAATTTTGCTTGTCTAGGAGATTGGCATTTATTAAATTGCACTAACATTCTGGATGCTGCTTTTTTCTGTAACCAAATAAAACTACAAGACAAGATAGACACCGAGCCTGATAAACAAGATTTAGAATTTTAACAAGATGAATATTGTAAACAGAAGAATAAGAAACATTTTACATTGTTAATTTGCTGTTAATTTACATTGTTTCCCATGGTTTTATTTTAGCAATTGTTGTTGAAGAAGATGCTCTTGACAAAAGTTAATCTGATGATCAAATCTGAGGTCCTGTGTCAAAAATTACTCTTTGTAGATACTCTTTGTAGCTGTTAAAAAACGAATAGCATCATGGAGAAAATTATTCGCCATACAACCTTTAATATCTTCAAGAATCCAGTGAAATGCTTTAGTGAACATAAAGCATGTCTCAAACGGAAATGGAGCTGAGTATCGTCAGAATCTCTGTGGAATGAGATTTTATACTTACAAATGATATTGCTCAGTGAAATCATAATGAAAAGAGCACATTCAACTATGAATTTGATACACTAGTGTCCACCATTCCAGGTGATGGAACTCATCTTGTGGTCCTTGGTGACATCGACATTCATCTAGACAAGACACATGCAGCTGACTTTCTTGCTCTCCTTCCCATATTTGACCCCAAGCATGTTGCCACACCAGCAACTCACAAAGCTGGCAAACAGCTCGACACACATCTTCTCTTGACAGCATCTGCCCCCTAACCTCCAGACCAGCTCGCACATCACCCTCTAGCCCTTGGCTCTCAGAAGCTCTGCGTAACAACCGGGCCAAACTAAGAGCATCTGAAAGGAAATGGCATAAATCTAACAATCCGAATGACCTAAGCAATTACCAAACACTTCTCTCATCTTTCTTCAACAGCATCTCCACTGCTAAATCCACATACTACCAAGAGAATAGGGGCGGCTGTGGCTCAGGTTGTAGAGAAGGTTGTCCACTAATCGTAGGGTTGGCGGTTCGATTCTCAGCTCAGGTGACTCCACATGCCGAAGTGTCCTCGGGCAAGACAATGAACCCCAAGTTGCTCCTGATGGCCAGTTAGTGCCTTGCATGGCAGCTCTTCTACCATTGGTGTGTGTGAATGGGTGAATGAGACACAGCGTAAAGCGCTTTGGATAAAACTTCAAAACCTTTTTTTCTCTTCTCACTGCAGATGTCTTTGCCACTTTCTTTTCCAACAAGGTTACATCAATCAAGAACCAGTTCTCAACCCCAGACACGCATACACAGGCTCCTCCCCCATGCAACTCCCAACTGGCTTCCTTGTCTCCTTTCTTAGAGACTGATGTCTCAGTACTCCTCCTCTGTATCCATCCCACAACCTGTCATGTTGACCCTATCCCTTCTCACCTTGTTCAGTAGGTCTCTCTCACACTATTATCTGCACTCACACACATCTTTAACACATCCCTTTGGGTGATTCTTGATGACAGCTTGACCTTTTTAACAAGGACAGACCACATTTAAACAACTGCATGGCCCTGTAGGTTCATCCTGTACAACATCAAGAAAATGAGACCCTATCTCCCTGAACAGGCTACACAGCTACTAGTCCAGGCCTTTGTTATCTCAAAACTGGACTATTGCAAAGCACTACTCTCAGGCCTCCCAGCCAGCTCCATCAAACCCCTTCAGATGATTCAGAATGCAGCAGCACACCTCGTATTCAACCAGCCCAAGAGAAACCATGTCACACCCCTCTTCATCTCCATCCACTGGCCTCCTGTAGCCACCCATATCAAATTCAAGGCCTTGATGCTCACCTTCAAGACCTTATCTGGAACAGCACCTTCCTACCTCAACACTCTCCTGAAGGCTTACGGTCCCTTATGCAATCAATGGCCGACGCTTAGTAGTGCCTACACAGCGTGGCTCAAGGTCCCTTTGCAGAACCTTCACACTATCTGTCCCTCAGTAGTGGAATGAATTTCCAACCTCAATCCGGACTGCAGAGTCTGTCACAATCTTCAAGAAACAGCTAAAGACCCACCTCTTCTGTGAACATGTAACCAATCCCTAAAAAAAACTAAGAAAAAAAAACTTACTCTGGCACTGATACCTATACTCTGTGCACTTTGCTTCTTGTAGAACTCAATTAATAGATCTTGTATGGTAGCACTACTTGTATTGTTCTCTGCTTGATAGATCGCTTTGATTGTATTTTCACATTCATAAGTTGCTTTGGATTAAAATATCTGCTAAATGAATAAAAGTGAATTTAAATGTAAATGTATCCAAAGGCCTAAAGTAACTAGTTAAACAAAACAGAGCTTAAAACTTGAATAATGAATATGTATGCCTGTATGTGTTCTATGAAAGCAAACTGAGAAATGATTATGTGTTTCCAAATATGCATTCTATTACGTTTGTGCTTGCTTATACCATATTTGCTTGGCTGCTTTTTCTGTGTCTGTGTGGTTTGTTTGCACAGAGCTTGGCATCAAGATAAAGCCAATGGTTAATCCTTTTCTATGGAGAGGAAAAGGAGGTAAACAAAATACTGCCTTCAGTATTCAGCTCAATATTCACTCTCAAAACAGCTTATCCATGGGAGGCTTTACTCAAATTATCTCTTGAAGTATTCAACTCTAATTATTCTTATTTTAAAACCAAATAAAGATCCCACAAAATGATCCAACTACAGTCCACAATTCACGAATAACTAGAGACATCAAAATAATAGCAAATAATAAGCCTTCAATTTAGAATTTGCAATAAATTAATTACCCAGCATTCGACCACTCCTGAGGAATGATTAAAAATATATATAATAACAAAAGGAAGTACACTCTTATTATATTTTAAACCTTATATATATATAAATTGTAATCCACAAACATGCAAAAGGTCAGGCTTTCAGCAAACAGGCAAACATGGGGCAAAGCAGAAATCAAGGTCACGGGATACAGGGTCGATATACCAAACATGAAACATAAACAATAGCAAGAGACTGGGAGCGGAGAAACCAGCATGGACTAAATCTAATGTATAACCTAACTAACTGTAACAAGGAACCTAACATGGACAATAACTATGACTATGATGAACTATGGTAACAAATCTAAACTAAACGTATCTTATCTAATCTAATCTATTCTAATATTCCGCGCCATGTGCTGGGAGGCGCACGGTATATATACAAACATAATCAGCGTTGTAATGACTGACAGCTGAGGGCAATTCAGACACACTTGAAACAACAACCAGTCACAAAACATGGAGTAGACATAGCAAACATAACAAATGCATGTGTCCAAATGTCACGATTGTCAATAACGAAAAAGCAGGTGCTTGCGCACCATGCTTGGCAGCGCGCTGCTTAAATGGGAAATCATCACAATAGCTAGACCTATAAATAAAGCAAATAATCAAACATATGCTTACAGTTTATTTACAATATGTACCAATTATACTGATAAAATAACAAGCTACCTGCTACTGACTACTACTCAACCTCTGAGAATCTGACTGGTGCTGATATGTTTACCTTTGAGATCTCATCATGTTTATTACTGTTTAAATGACTGACATTTGGTTTCGACATTCAGCACCTCTGAGAGCTCTATTATTCATCATACAGAGAGTCTGTGCATCCAGGTGGGTCAAGTGAAGAGCGCACCATCCAATAAAGATTGTTTTTAATGCAAAACCAAACTGCCTACACTCATACACCCCAAGAGACAGCATCTGAGCAGGACTCAAAATTATATATTAAAATCCTGCTGTCCAATGAGTGTTGAGTTCAATGAGTTCTCCCATCAAACCACAGAGTACTTGAATCTGCCTATAGAAACCATATATTAATGGATTCCTCTGATCTGCGTGTTGAGGCTTCAAAGAAGATTTTCACATAGTTTGCACTGTCTCCCAAACACGGATGCATTAAATGCTCAAACAGTGCAACACTGCAGTACAATATTTGATCATTGGATTTGCTAAAATATATTTCAGCAAGAATTATGAATAATACAGTGCCTTGCGAAAGTATTCGGCCCCCTTGAACTTTTCAACCTTTTGCCACTTTTCAAGCTTCAAACATAAAGATATAAAATTTAAATTTTTTGTGAAGAATCACCAACAAGTGGGACACAATTGTGAAGTGAAACGAAATCTATTGGATATTTTAAACTTTTTTAGCAAATAAAAAACTGAAAAGTGGTGCGTGCAAAATTATTTGGATACAAAAAGATTTCCCAAGCAAATGGCTTTCTTCTTGCCACTCTTCCATAAAGGCCAGATTTGTGCAGTGTACGACTGATTGTTGTCCTATGGACAGACTCTCCCACCTCAGCTGTAGTTCTCTGCAGTTCATCCAGAGTGATCATGGGCCTCTTGGCTGCATTTCTGATCAGTCTTCTCCTTGTCTGAGCTGAAAGTTTAGAGGGACGGCCAGGTCTTGGTACATTTGCAGTGGTCTGATACTCCGTCCATTTCAAAATGATCGCTTGCACAGTGCTCCTTGGGATGTTTAAAGCTTGGGAAATCTTTTTGTATCCAAATCCGGCTTTAAACTTCTCCACAACAGTATTATGGACCTGCCTGGTGTGTTCCTCGGTCTTCATGATGCTCTCTGTGCTTTCAACAGAACCCTGAGACTATCACAGAGCAGGTGCATTTATACAGAGACTTGATTACACACACGTGGATTCTATTTATCACCATCGGTCATTTCGGACAACATTGGATCATTCAGAGATCCTCGCTGAACTTCTGGAGTGAGTTTGCTGCACTGAAAGTAAAGGAGCCGAATAATTTTGCACGCACAACTTTTCAGTTTTTTATTTGCTAAAAAAGTTTAAAATATCCAATAGATTTCGTTTCACTTCACAATTGTGTCCCACTTGTTGGTGATTCTTCACAAAGAATTTAAATTTTATATATTTATGTTTGAAGCCTGAAATGTGGCAAAAGGTTGAAAAGTTCAAGGGGGCCGAATACTTTCGCAAGGCACTGTACATATATACTTCATTGTCATATTTAAATGACATTTTAGGGGAGGCCAGGCTTCCCATGTAGGCTTAATTCAATAACCTGATGAAAAACACTGATTAACTTGACCAAAATACTGTCCAGTGCAAAGATGTGATTTAGCCCAACATGTAGGTTTAAAAACATTAATGGGGAAAAAAGACATTAGGATGATTAATAAAATATCGTTTAAATGCTCACTGCTGAAACAATGGCTTACAATTTACTGACTTTGTACTGAGGCTGCAAATATGATATGCCTGATAATATATACTGTCATTTCCTTTAGTCTGTATTAATGCACTTAGCTAGTGTCACGAATCCGGACGGAAGGAAGTTGAATACGGAAGCAGGTGCAGGTAAAGACATTTATTAAAGACTGGCATGCAGATAAATCCAAATCGTAATCCAAAGATGTAATCAAGACAGGCAGATGGTCAGTCAATCAGGAAACAGGCATAAACTGGGCTAAGCAGAAATCACAACGAAGAAACGAGAACACATGGAACATGAAACATGAAACAAGAATTGCGAAAACAAGAAATGAGAGCTAAGTGATGAGCTATGCTCATCTACACTGGGCATTATGCACTAACTAATTAACTAACTAACTAATCTATCAAGGTAATTTAACTAACGTTTCTAACATAGTAGTAACTATATTACTATAATACTCCGTGAGGTGTACAGGGAAGGGAGCGGTGTATATCCTGAAGATAATCAGCATTAAGTGCCACCCCCTAACAACAACCAATGACAGAACAGGGAGGAGTCAGAACAGAAACAAAACAAGCTCACGTGTCCACACTAAACAATGTCACAGCTGTCAACATTCGAAGAGCGTGTGCTCGCTGAGCACTCACACACCTGACTCGTGCACGTGCGCGCCTCCAGCTCTCCAAGCGCGCTGCCTAAATGGGCGATCGTGACAGCTAGCACCCAAATTGGCGATTAACCCATCAGCCCCAACATGTCACATGACAATGTCACGGTGTCTACTAATCACTTACACCTGTTCTGTGCTAACCCTGATAAGCACCACTATTTAAGTTCTGTTTTCTTTGTGTTCCATTGTCATGCTTATGTTGTTGTGTGCTGTGTGCTGTGTGCGCGTTACAGTCCCCCTTGTATTCTGGCTCATTGTGCCATATTTCCAGTGTTGAAATTTATGGTTTTATAGTCTTGGCTGGTTTGTTTGTATTTTTCACAATAAATAATCTGCTCTTGTCTCTGCCTTCACCTCCCGTTCATGACACTAGCTAACTAGCCATTATACATTATTACGTTATGTTATCTGCCACTTATAAGCCTGGTCAATTAGGTTTCCAATCATTTAAAACATGGGACTGAGCAAGCACACTGGAGCTGCCAGGCTAACTAATGATCTGTTCATGCCTGGATGTAAATAGATATTACTCTTGAGAATAAAATGCTTTCTTACATTTGATTTTACAGTCAATTCCCTGATCACATGTAGAAACATCTTAAGTAATTTGCAATAATACATTGAAATTCTGTGACTTGATCATGCCATTGAATTGGCTGAGCACATGCTGACTGAGAGAAGCAGATGGTGAGATATGGTAGGCAAGAAACAGTTTGTCTTAATTAACCTTTTTTTTGGAAGAAGTCATTTATGTCAGTGGAGCAATGTTACAAGTGATTGAGAGTAGAAAAGAACAGCATCCCAGGTTAAAAGTAACAGCTTAGAGACATACTGGTGTAAGGTGAGGGGAAGATGGGGAAGAAGGTGGTTCAATGTGTTCATGATCTGCTTTACATATATCAACAGGTCAGAATCAATGTGGTTGTGTATGAAGCCCAGTAAAATCTCACTGAAATGTGCACTATACACACGGTGGCTTAATAGTTAGCATTTTTGCCTCACACCACCAGGGTTAGGACTTCCCACCATTGCCCTGTGTGTGCGGAGATTTCATGTTCTCCCTCTGCTGCGGGGTTTCCCCTGTGTACTCTGGTTTCCTCCCCCAGTCCAAAGACATGCATGGTCGGCTGATTGGCATGTTAAAGTGTAAGCTGTAGCTTCTTTCCATCCCATGGAATGATGGGATTACAGCCCCTTCACAACACAATGACTAAAGCACATGCTTGTTGAACAGATCATCAATGAGATGGTTAAGTGGAGCAGTAACATGAAGACTAACAGTTCCACTTTGTGCAACCCACAAACACTGTAGTCAATGGATGAGCCTCATTTCCAGTACTGGTGCATCATCACCATCACCATCATCATCATCATCATCTGTTTCCCCATATTGATTTATTTAAACAACCAGTATGTGTAAACAACCATTTGTCTTGATGTGGCTGTCTGGAGGGTAGAATTGTCTAAGGATTAGAGTTAATTATTTAGTTAAGTGAAGCATGAATTTAATAACATAACAGTGAGCAAGACACAAATGCATAGAAAAATAATTATTAATAATAATAATAATAATAATAATAATAATAATAATAATAATAATAATAATAATAATAACATAACCTCAACATGGACAAAGTATATTAACAATGGAGTTTGAGTGCAGCGTTATTAAGGGGAAATGCTTGTTTTAAAAAAAAAAAACATTATTAAGATAAAGATTAACAAAGCATTGAACACTTTTTGCAAAATGGACTCTTGGCCAACTTTGTGAACTTGGTTATGATTATGCCAGTGTTTGCCTGCCATCCTAATTCATTCATTTTTAATTTTGTTAAAATATTGTGTTTGTGTTGAAGTGACTGAAATCCCAAGGACACAAGTTTTGGTTGATACACACATAAGTGAGTGATGTTTGAGTGACATTAACATGAGCTCCTTATTACAATGACTGAAATTCAGTGGATGAATGATGATCTTCACTGGACAACATAATGTGATCTAAGATGTATACTTCACAGACCTCCAAGGGAGGACTGTACAACAGTTGCTGTCAGTTTGATGAATGAGACTTCACAGAGAAGGATAGAAATGGATAGTAACAACAGCAGCAAAAAAGAGAGAGCAGAAGCCTCACCTAAGATTTATATTTAATTTTAATTTAATTGCAGAAGTATGAAGCCTACATTATGTCTGCAGGTTTAGCTGCACAGATTGTGGAGGAAAATTGAAGAGAACAGGAGCAGATGGGCTGTGATGTAAGCACTAAGAACCTTCAACAGTCTAAGATGTGAGCATGATTTGATTGACATTCAACAAGCAGAAAAAGAAAATACAAAAAGACATGGGGCCATTATATGTTATGTTGGAAATAATGCATCACTTACAGCAGCCATGTTTACTATTGAAGTCTAGGTTCAAGATGAATCTGTTCACTGTTCCTATGCTTTATTATTTGGCATATAAATATAGAGATGCATATAAAGTGCTCTCCACTAATATTGGCACCTTTGGTAAATATGAGCAAAAAGGCTGTGAAAAATTATCTTTATTATTTTACCTTTTGATGTTTTCAAAAGTTCAAAAAAATCACACAAATACTCTGCTCTCATGGATATCAAACAATTGTAAACACAACACATGTTTATAATTTATATACAGTATATATATACAGTAGGCATGGGCTTGTCAGTCTACCTGGAGCTCCATGTCCACTCATCATGCCGGGGGCATCTGGTGTGGGCCTGTGGGAGGCTCCCTTAGCTCTAGGGTGGCTATGGCACATTCATGGCATTGCGATGGCCTTGCGCTCCTCAGGCAGCAGCGCTCACAGGAACTTGTCCATCACCACCTTATCAACAACCTGGGAGGCAGTGTGCCAATCTGGTTGTAACCACCGCCGGTTGGTGTGTAGCAGGGCATCCATTTTTAGGCTCGTGGGCCGAATGAAAGATTAAAGGAAAGACGATATGTATAATGGTGCCAGGCAGTAATGTCAATGCTCTGTCTAGTTTCCTGTTCCTAGTTTCATGCTCCTTTTAGAATAGTGTTTATGCCGTAGTTAGAAAATTGTTAATGCCTTAGTTAAGTGTTTGAGTGTTTGTGCCACAGTTTGAGTATTTGTGCCACGGTTAAACAAGTGTTTGTGCCACAGTTAAATGAGTGTTTGTGCCACAGCTAAAAGAGTGTTCATGCCATAGCTAAACGAGTCTTTGTGACTTAGTTAAATGAGTGTTTCCTGCCTTAGTTGAGTGAGTGTTTCCTGCCTTAAGTGTATATAAAAACTTTACTCCTGTGTTTACTTCCTGTTTTGAATCCTGTTTCGTAACACCTGACAGAATATCATGTATTTAATTTACTAAAAAGATTAACATTGCTATATTTAATAATATTTATCTTCAGAAGACATGCATACAAAAGCTGGTGATGACAGAATCAAGAATTGGCACAGTCCACGAATCGACTGTCACCAACATCTTTCTGAAAGGCCTGCCTAAGATGAATAACAATGACAGACAACATTCTCACCTACCACTCTTGGTAATGCTGTGCCATACAGAGGTCTCAGACTCACAGCAGTTGATCAGTCCCCAGAGCACCACGTTCGTCAGGACACACTAACTCTCCTTTTGGAGGACAGTGAAGAATCTGGGACAGCATCCAAAAAACAGAAGGAGTGATGATGATGCAAGTGAGAGGTCAGCAGGGTTGGTGTTTGTTTCAACGTCTTATATGGATCATAAGCATCAAAACCTATGTGTTCACAGAGTCATTTGCTTGAGGGGGAGATTATATTTCGTGTGACCCAGCTACTGACGCATTCAAGCCAGAATAGATAATAGAGTAATACACTACATTCTGGAAAGAGGTTGCTCAATGGTTGTTCAACAATTAGCCAGTTACAGTAGGAGCTGTTGTACTTCACGATTGATGGAGATGTATTTTGTTCCAGCTTATCATAAGTGAAGATTATCTTTATTCTGATTAAAGCTTGATTATGCAAACTGCCTATCATTTAACTTTTTTGGGGTAAATAAAGTAACCAGCACATTACTCCTTTTTAATACTTTATACCTTACCAGTAAGTCTTTACAAAGGGGTCTCCTTCGGAACAAAATACTTTGGTGAATGATCTTGGTGAAGCTAATGATATACAGTAGTTGTACCTTTATAATTTTATGAACATGTGTATTGGTGTTGTTGTAGAGTCAGAAAATTGCAATTTCCTTTACAATTTGTGCATTTTAAATATTATTTACTATATGTAGATCGTCCCACCATTAAACATATATGTTAGTAATAAACTAAAGCTTCAGAAAACATTTTTTGAGTCAACAGAAGTGCAAACAACCAATGTCCAAAATAATGAACAGATCTCTTTTCAAGTGGTTTATTCTCCGATGGTAATGGATTGACTGGTCCACTTTTCCCCATATTTTAGCCGTTATTTAGTCATTATCATACAAATAACTGCCTAGATAATTCAGAAACACCAAAATCCATAAACCCCTTGTCACGAATCGTGACGGAGCGGAGATAGGACGGATGCAATCGCAGTTTAAAATGAGAGTTTTATTTGTAGAGAGGAGAGCAGACAAATCCAAAACATGAACCATAAACATAATCCAAGTCAAGTGATGGTCAGGCGAACAGCAAATAGGCATATACAGGGCAGGGCAGAGATCATGGTTGTGGTACGTAAAACGGGTTTCGAGATATTAAACATGAAACATAAACCTGAGCGAGGGACAGGTAGCAAAGAAACCAGTGAACTAAACAAATGAAACAAAACAGGAGACATGACATGAACAATGACTAAGGTAACAAACATCTAATCTAACAAAGTCTACGATATTCTACGTTAATCTTCCGCGTTGTGTGCTGGGAGGTGCGTGGTATATATGCCAGAATGATTCAGCCTCGTAATTGCAAACAGCTGAGGGCAATACAGATACACGTGACAGCACAACCAATGATAGGATGGGGAGGAGACATGACATAAACATAAACAAATACATGTGTAGAAATGTCACTGCTGTCCACAATAGAACAGGTGCTTGCATACGCACGTTCACATATTCTATAGTGCGCCGCACAAAGGGGGACACCCCTATTGTTTATTTACTTAATCATTTACCTTATAACTCTTATATATATTTTTTTAGACATTTGTTTTTTCATTCTAATAGTTAAAATTATAATAAAAATGTAATAAACATCCAATAATAGGTAGCTGACTTATCAGCTGTTTCTAGTTGGATACAATCTGTAATCCTGTATGGGTTTTAAAGGATTAAAATAGGCAAAGTGTCAGAAATAATACTCATATGCTATGGCTTTCCTTGTTTAAGAAATGCTAAATTTGTAGGAGGTATATACTCACGGATGACAGTTATATCTTTGCCTTACTTGCGCTCAGACATCATTTCACATCAGATTGACAGCAACAGCGCAACAGAGCAAAGCATTCTCTGGAGAGCCTGAACATGCTTTATTCAGCATCAGGTGAGGGGTGGATTTGCTACATGTCAAATACCATCCTCACTCTAACTGTTCCCATGAAATCTTTTGGCTGTGCAAATCATATTGAAAATGTCTTGGGAATATTCACTAAGGTTGGTTAGGTTAAGTGGTGTCATTGTGGGGATAGAACACATGGTACAGAAACTTATTTGTACTGCAAAATGATCAACAACATCTGGTGAAACACCAAAATAATTCTATAAAAAGGGATTATAATTAAAAGGTAAGCTTACGTGTACTGTTCAGAATGAATTTTTAAGTCTTAATTCTCAAGATGAAGAAATTCTTTATGCCAACCTTGATGAGTGTTAAAAAATCATCATCTTCATCAGTTACTCTATTCTTCAACACCTCAGATTATAGTACTGTATTAAATGCCTTGAGTGTAAAACAAGATAAGTGGTCAAATTAGCTGTGATTTCTTATTTGCATGCACTGCTCACCTTACACTTTTTGTCCTACCTAATGTCTTTGAAGTTGGACAGGTGCCATGATTTAAATTATTTTTATTTTTGCATAGACAGATACATGGCTAGACCATAGATCTGAGGTACTCAGTACATTATCCTTGATGTTTGTCTCAGAGGGAATGTATGTACTTAAGGGATGCTCTTTTCCCTTATCCATTACATGGGTAGCCACACTCAGTGAAGCATCCAGAAATAGCCTTAAACCCAGACTGGGACTATATTTGGTATGTTGTTCATGCATAAAACTGTTGACCTTAAAGGCCTCACATGGCCATGGATCATAAATGGTGCCAATTCTCAGTCTTGGAAGGTGTCTAAAATTGGAGTCATTATGTTTTTGCAGAACTATCAGCTTAATTGAGCCAGCAGTAAGCTAATGCTTTACCAGAACAATGCTGGGAGCATGATGCTAATAGGTAGAATGCTTGTGTGAGTCCACGTTTTGTGAATGAGCACAGAGGGGAGAACAGTGGAGTCACTTAATGGTCCTGTTAATACCTGCCAACTGCTTGTTCATCTTTTCCCGCTAAATGTTACTCTCACAGCCATAGAGGTTAAACGCTGCAAACATTGCAAACTCTGATTGCCCGGCTTTAGTAGACTGCATCATTTTAATGAAGTTTGTCCAGTGTAAAGAACCCCTAAATATGTAATGCGTCAACAGGAAAGATATTAGCAAATCTAAGCATAGGGGAAAAAAAGAGCTAGCAATAGGTATGTGAATGATGACGATGCATGTTAAGCATATTGTAAATGCATAAATTAAACTGCAAACTGAAAGATGTGTTCAAATTTTTAAAGGTAGTTATCTTAGTCCTTGTTTTAGGGATCTGGTAAGTTGCAATTCATGATATATACATTGCAACTTCTGAAAATTCAATTGCCAAGAAATTCTTGGTGTGGAAAAAAAATCAGTTATACATTTACATTTATTCATTTAGCAGAAGCTTTTATCCAAAGCGATTTACAAATGAGAAAATATAAGCAAAGCAATATCAAGCGGAGAACAATGCAAGATCCATTAACTGAGTTCCAGCAGAAGAAAAGTGCATAGAGTAGAGGTGTAAGAGGTGCCAGAGGTGTAAGTTTTATTTAATTTTTTTTTTGTTTGTTTTTTGTTTTTTTATTCTTTTTTTTATTATAGGGGTTGGTTAGGTGTTCATGGAAGAGATGGGTCTTTAGCTGTTTCTTGAAGATGGGGACAGATTTTGAGGTCTGGATTGAGGTTTGAAGTGCATTCCACCATTGAGGAAGAGTTACTTTGAAGGTTCTTGAAAGAGACCTTGAGCCACACTGGGTAGGTACTACTAAGCATCGGTCATTGATTGATTGCAGTTTGCTTGAGGGAATGTAAGCCTTCAGGAGAGAGTTGAGGTAGGAGGGTGCTGTTCCAGACAAGGTCTTGTAGGTGAGCATCAAGGCCTTGAATTTGATGTGGGTGGCTACAGGATGCCAGTGGAGGGAGATGAAGTCGGGTGTGACATGGGTTGTCTTGGGCTGTTTGAAGACGAGGCGTGCTGCTGCATTCTGAATCATTTGAAGTGAATTGATGGAGCTGGCTTGGAGGCCAGAGAATACTGAGTTGCAGTAGTCCAGTTTTGAGATAAGAGATAAGAGCCTGGACTAGTAGTTGTGTAACCTGTTTGGTGAGGAAGGGTCTGATTTTTTTTTATGTTGTTCAGGATGAACCTACAGAACTGTGCAGTTGTTGAGATGTGGTCTGTAAAGGTCAAGCTGTCATCAACAATCAATTATACCGGCTATACAATCATTTTGGCTGTTTCAGATAAATCTGCAACACATGATCACATAATGGCAGCACATAACTATTCATTCGAAATGCAGGTAACATCTCCATTTTTTAAATTGTTTACCATGACAGGGTATTTATAGGTATATGTTACCTAACTAACCTAATATATTACCTAATACCTAATACCAATAATCATAACTTGTATTCTCTTGGTGTGTCCTTTACTTCAAACTACCTCTGTTCTCTGAATTTTGCATGTAGTGCTGGGTAACTCTGTGTTAAATAGCTTAATCCCCATGGTGAAGTCCCACTAAGTCTGCAGCTTTCACTGTGTGGTAGCTGCTATTCCATAACAGGGCAATTAAATTCCAGGCAGCTTATTAATAAACACATCTGTGGGAGGGGTGTATTGTAGCATGGAGCTCTGCCTCCTTATTGCACGTCTTGAGGGGCTGTGAAAAACTGCTGAGAGATAGTCACAAACTGACATAGCTGCATTTATTATTTGCTCTTGCTTGTTGGAAGTTGACCTAATGAATGTGGTTATATTCATTAGCTAGGGTTAGAACATTTGTAGGAAAACAATGCACACTGCAGTCCAGAGCTCCATGTGTCATCTACTATACTACTGCAATATTTATACTATTCTACCAAAAAATTGATTGAACAATTCATTACATTCAATACACCATGCTTATTTTAACTGTTCATTAGACTGGGTTAATTATGTAATCAAGGTTAATTATAGTAAATTGTCATTTTATCAACATAATTCCACCTTAAATTATTCAATACAAAATCCTGAGCTTAAAACAAACAAAAGAAAACAAAAAAACAGGGTAGGATAGTTTATCTTTCCTAATCAAATAAGTAGCAGTACCCCTGTGATCCTACTGGCAATCTTAAACATTTTTGGGGAAGTCAAAAAGGGGTTTAATGATACACATCAATCAAAGAACAATGGAGAGGGTGTTTTGCATGACCCAGAAATGTCAAACCTCTCCTCACCTCATAAGTACCAGTGGGGAGTTGAGGCTTTAAAATGTACTGCTAAAGTAATGGGGTTCTAATGAGGTGCATTGTGAACATGTCACTGAATGGATGTAGTACATTGCTTGCGAGAGTGATAAGTAATCACTCACTATTTTGGCTGGGAAAATAATGTTCATTATCTGCCAAGTGAAATAATGCAGGTAATGATAATGAATAATAATCTCACGGCTCTGAACTGGTAAGTAGTGGAAACATAAACTGGAATTGAACAGTATGTTGCTAGGGAAAAACTATTCCAGAACACCTATGTATACAGAAACAATCAATTTGAAATCTCTGTAACCTGTTTAATAATTTTATATCTTCGTTAAATTAAGCCCACTAGCATGTTATTTAACATCAACCAAGCCAACATGCCTGTGTGGGTGAGTGATTGACTGGCTTTTGGGGCCCAGTTAAGCTCCCAAAATGGAACATATAAAAATTTGTCCATGGGCTTTATATGGGAGAAGTCTAATCAAATGTTGTTAAAAGCACAAACTTAAGCATGAAGTGCTCAAAAACATATATTTCTTAAAAAGAGTTCAAATTATTTATTACACATCAATTATATTCATATAGTGTGTTAGAGGTTAGCTTGATTAAAATATTTTGGTGCAGAACGTCTCATACAGAGCATTCAAGTGAAAGATTGATATGTTGCTATGCAATGTATGTTTGCACCAAAACGTTGATATTCAATGGGATTCTTTTAACATATTTTTTAAAGTAACATGATCCATGATGTAAAAAAATAAAGTCAGTCAGCTTGCGTAAATTATTTTGCTTTTTTATCTTTCTATTCAATTAAAAACCAAAAAAAAAAACACAAGCAAGAAGTTATAAAAACCTGGCATCTCCAGTGATATTTCTCTGTTTCACTCATTCAGTCATTTTCAGTAATCAGTTCATCCTGGGGGCGCACGGTGGCTTAGTGGTTAGCACCTCCAGGGTCCGGGGTTTGATTCCCGCGAGTGAGCGGAGTTTGCATGTTTCCTCCAGGTACTCTGGTTTCCTCCCCCAGTCCAAAGACATGCATGGTAGGTTGATTGGTGTGCCTAAATTGTCTAAATTATTGTATGTATCCCTGCGATGGACTGGTACCCACATTGTGCCCGATGCCTCCTGGGAATGAACGGAATAAGCGGTAGATGATGAACTCCATCCAGTGGAATGTCAAATGGAATATCATTGATCATTGACAGTCAGCCACGGAGCCACGGAGCTACAGTCAGTGGATGGTTCCTTGCCGGGCCCAAGCCTGGATAAATGGAGGCTTGCAGCAGTAAAAACTGTTGCCAAACTAAAATGGATGCGGAGAGACTCAAATTCAGATCATGGCGACACGCCGCATGACCGCCATCGGGCTGTGAAAAGTGGGTTATGGCTACCATATCAGGAGCAAATATGGCTAAAGAAGCTCGCTCAACGAGGAGAGAAGAGGATAGGGTCCCTGAATGTGGGTTCAATGATGGGCAGGGGAAGGGAAGTGGTAGATGTGATGGAGAGGAGGAAGATAGATGTTTTGGGTGTGCAGGAAATGAAATGGAACGGGCAGAAAGCGAAAGAAATTGGAAATGGTTTTAAGCAGTACTACGTGGGAGAAGACAATAGAAGGAATGATGTTGGAATAGTGCTAAGTCCAGCGATGAAAGAGGGAGTACTGCAGGTGAACCGTAAGTTGGACATGAAGGTGGATGTGGATAAAGTCGTAATCAATGTTATCTGCGCATATGCACCACAAGTAGGGTGTGATAAGAAGGAAAAAGATGACTTTTGGGGACTGCTTGGATGCGTGATGGCAAAGATACCTGAAACAGAAGTAGTATGACTTGGAGCGGATCTTAATGGTCATGTGGGAGAAGGAAACATTGATGCAGCGGAAGTAATGGGTAGGTACGGAGTTGGGGTGAGAAATAAAGCAGGAGATGAAGTTGTAGAATTTGCAGCTGCCAACCACTTGGCGATAGTAAACACCTACTTCAGGAAAAGATTAACGAGAAGGATAACGAACACTGGCGGAGGGCGCTACTCGCAAGTAGACTACATTCTCTGTAGAAGAAAAGAGCTGCAGCAAATACAGGACTGCAAAGTACTGCCAAAAGAAGCAGTGGCAAAACAGCACAAATTATTGTTGTGTAAAGCAGGAATGATAACCAAGGGAAGGCAGAGGCAGGTTAGGATTCAGAAAACACGCTGGTGGAAATTGAATGAAATGGAACACTGAGAAAAACGACCTGTATGCCAGCCTAGAAGAAGGGGAAGAAGGTAAGCGGAAAGTGATAAGAATTGCAAAGCAGAAGAGCCGGGAATCACAAGATATTTACCTAACAAAGCTTGTGAAGGATAGTCAAGGGCAAGTATTGTTGGATGAAGATGAGATAAAGGAAAGATGGGGGTCCTATTTTGAGCAGCTGATGAATGTAGAAAATGAGAGGAGTGAAAGTTTTATAGAACCGAGAGAAGAAACACAGGTGGAAAAGATAAAGGAGGAGGAAGTGATGAAAAAGATGAAAAGAGGAAAGGTGGTAGGACCGGATAACA
Source organism: Ameiurus melas (assembly GCA_012411365.1). Taxonomy (NCBI): domain Eukaryota; kingdom Metazoa; phylum Chordata; class Actinopteri; order Siluriformes; family Ictaluridae; genus Ameiurus; species Ameiurus melas. Next base: position 13,109,361 of record CM022764.1, read on the forward strand.
TACCAGTAGAGGCGTGGAAAGCACTTGGAAGAAGTGGAACTGCAATGTTGACAAAGGTATTCGAGGCAATCATGGAAACGGAACAGATGCCAGAAGAGTGGGGAGAAAGCAATCTGATACCTATCTTCAAAAATAAAGGGGACATTCAGGACTGTTGAAACTACTATGGTATCAAGCTGACTTCGCACACTTTGAAGATATGGGAAAGGGTCATTGAAAAAAGATTGAGAGGAAAAGTTGCCATATCAGCACAACAGTTTGGATTTATGCCTGGGCGAAGTACAACTGATACGATTTTCGCTTTGAGACAACTTATGGAGAAGTTTAGAGAAGGACAGAAGGAACTGCATTGTATCTTTATAGATATAGAGAAAGCTTACGATCGGGTATCAAGACTAGATGTATGGAACTGTTTGAGACTGAAAAAAGTGCACTAGAAGTACATCAGACTGATCCAAGATATGTACTGTGCAAGACAAAGGTCAGATGTGTAGCAGGAACCACTGAAGATTTCAAGGTGACAGTTGGACTCCACCATAATAGACTGTATAAAGGGGCACGTACAGCGAGAAGCACCCTGAGATATGTTGTTTGTGGATGACGTGGTGTTGTGTGGCGAAACAAGGAAAGAGGTGGTGGATAGGTTGGAAGTGTGGAGAAGTGAGGTGGAGGACTGTGGTATGCGAGTTAGCAGGCAAAAGACTGAGTACTTGTTTATGGGGAAATGAGAGTTGGCCGGAGAAGTAAAGATGCAAGGGGAGAAGCTGAAGCGCATTGAAGATTTCAAATACCTGGGTTCGACAGTACAGACAGATGGCGGAGTTGAGAGAGAAGTAACAAAAAGGATCCAAGCAGGGTGGAGTTCATGGCAGAAGATAACCGGTATCATGTGTGACAGAAGAGTGCCAGCAAAGTTGAAAGGAAATCTGTACAAGACAATGGTGAAGCCTGCAATGCTGTATGGGATGGAAACTGTGGTAGTGACAAGAGGTCAGGAAAGGAGAATGGAAGTAGCGGAAATTAAAATGTTGAGATTTTCTCTCTGAAAGACAAGTATGGACAGAATTAGGAATGAAGAGATAAGGGCTACAGTGAAGGTGGGAGAGATGGGTGTGCAGCTGAGAATGACAAGACTGAGATGGTTGGGTCACGTAGTGATAAGGGATGAAGGATATGTTGGGAAGAGAGTGAGAAAGTTAGCAGTTGGAAAAAGGAGGCATGGTAGACCAAGAAGGCGATGGGAGGATTGCGTGAAGGAGGATTTAAGGACAGTAGGAAAGACGGAAGAGGATGCGTGTGATAGAATGGTCTGGAGAAGAGTCACCCACACCGGCGACCCCACCTAGTGGGATTAAAGCCAGAAGAAGAAGGAGAAGAGGAGGTAGAAGAAGAAGAAGGGATAGAAGTCCATCACAGGGCACCACATACACATATTTTCAAACACACTCATTCACACTTAGGGACATTTTATCTTAGCCAGTCCATCTACTGGCATGTTTTTGGGTGGTGGGAGGAAACTGGAGAACCCAGAAAATAAAATAGAAAACAGAGTTTAAAAGAAAAATGAAATAACCAAGAGCAAGACTTGACCAAAACAGGAGCCTACCAGTAAATTATTTTACACTACATGGTACTCCTTTTGCCATTAATGTCAGTATCCTAAATATGGTACCCCAATCCAAAGAAAATAAATAAATAAATAAATAAATACATAAAATCAAGCACACAGTTAAAAAAAAATCAACAACTCGACATATCAAGTGCTCCAAGAGCGACGGATGCAGTGCAGAGATTTTAATGTGAAGCATATTGTATCATAGCTAAAAAGTCTTTTATAACTGGCACTTTTATGTTGCATTGATTTTTATCCAGTATGTCTCATTTCCCTGTCTGCACACAGCTAAGTGTTTTCACTGATGTCTCTGCTATGACAATACTGGGCATGGTTCAGAATCAGGGATGAACACAAGCTGAGATACCGGTGATGACTAAGAGCTGCTGTTGTGCCATGGAAATGTTCCCTGACAGAGGGCCAGCAACAATGTGAACTGGGAAGTGTTGCTTTGTGAATGATTAATGCTTTTATTCTGGACATGACATTGTACTTGCTGCATTTCCAGCTCCAGGTGATGACTGGCGGTGTTAGATATTAGACATTGACTGTAATTTTGATGGGAGCTTAATTGTTTTATAATGGATTGCTGTCTTTTATTGTAAATAATTTGTTGAAAAGTCACATCTCACATGAGTGCTCCATTTTAACTCATCAGGTTAACAAAGTGTCCTTGTGAGTCCTATGACCACATTAGCAATGGAGAATTTCGATGATCAATTTAGCAAATTGTAACAGTAAATTTTACAACCTTTGTTTCTTTTTATATATATATATATATATATATATATATATATATATATATATATATATATATATATATATATATATATATATATATGAAAATGTCCAAATTGGGCCCAAAATGTAAGTATTTTGTGTGGTCACCATTATTTACCTGTGCTGCCTTAACCCAATTGGGTATGGAGTTTGCCAGAGCTTCTCAGGTTGCCACAGGAGTCCTCTTCCACTCCTCCATGATGACATCACGGATATGGTGGATGTTTGAGAACTTATGCTCCTCCACCTTCCATTTGAGGATGCCCCACAGATACCACACAAGGCGCATTTTACAATTAAGTACAAATTAAGTACAATTCTAATAGTAAAACACAATATACTAGTACTATTATATGGCAGAGAATAGGTGATTGCAGTAGTTTTAAAAATGTAATAAAAAATTCAGAATTCGATGGAGTAGGACGCGAAGTTGGAGGCTCCTGCTGATTTCGATTAAAATTGTAATTAATTTGTGCTTTTCAGTCATATAATATATTTTGACTTATTCTACTCCGTTTCCTTATTTGCACTTTTAACTTATGGCAAGTTAAAATTCCTGGAAAGAACACGAAAACCCGTGGTAGCATTCAAACACGACTGAGGCCTAGTGTGCCCACCCTGAGGCCTAGTGTGCCCACCCTGAGCGAGCCCCCTTCTCCCCCTGAATCCGCCTTGCTGAGCAGTGACCTTGACTTCGCCGCACTCAGGCTTGAGCTGCTAGCTTTACTGGGGAAGGACATGGCCGATATTTTTAAAAAGGAGCTCCAGAAGCTCCAGGAGACTCTCAGGGGTGCTTTGTCTACTATCCAACTTGACCTGCAGGCCGTGAAAACACAGAAGGCTAGTGATAAAGTTGCTGTCGAGGCTACCATATCAACATTGAAAGGTACTGTTGGGGAAATGGAGCACGCTCTCTCTGGTTGCACCGATGATATAACTCATACGAAGACTACTATCGAGTCACACACTGCGACCATGACTCGATTAGAGAATAAATTTGATGATTTGGAGTCAAGGTCACGGTGCAATAATGTTAGTATAATCAGAGTTCCAGAGGGCACTGACACCTGTACAACTGTTGCTGTAGCGGCCTTGTTAAAGGAGGCGTTTGGTCTGGTGAAGGAGCTGGTTTTGGACCGGTCCCACCGGACCTTTCAGCCGAAGCCCAAGCTTGGTGACTGACCACGAGCTGTTATTTGCAGAATCTACTATCACATGGACTGTGTTGATATTTTACACCGTGTGAGAGAGCTCCAGCGGATTAAAGCATGGGATTTGACCATCTCTGTTTTCCCTGACTACGTAGCCAAGATAGCCTGGCCGCATTTAACAAGGTTCGGCGTCAACTTTGTGGTATTGAGGGTGCTCGCTATGGAATACTTCACCCAGCTCAGCTTTGCATTACATATAATGGTGTTCAGAAGGACTTTATTTCATCAGGAGACTATGTTAAACTCTTGATATCCGGGTGAAGTGTATCATCTACACAGCGGCGTCTTTTTCGCACTTCTTTTATTTTTATTTTTTGCACTCGGCCTTCCAGCTCTTCTGTATTCGTATTTTTATTGAATATATTGTCATTGCATTACTCCACCTAGATTTTGTGGACTTACTCTTAAAATTTATTTCTGTATTAATGTGCTTCTCTGTTTTGATGCTCTGACTGGGTTAGAGTTTCTGTTTATTTAATTTTGTTAGTGTTATTTCCTCGGCTTTACATTATTTGTTACAAGTCTTTAAAAGGTAAGGACATTATAATTGTTACTGTGCGCAGTCTGTTTATCAGACTTGAAGTCCATAGGGTTTTTTTTTCTGTTACTTGAACTTTTTATATCATTAATTTTGTTGGTTAATTCAGCTTACTCTCCGAGTTGTTTTCACATTGTGGACAACTTTACGTTATTGTAGGATACACTGCTGTCTCATATATTTTATGGAGACTTTGGGTATGGGTGTTTCCAGGATTGTGAGAGTAAACAAAACATGCCAATGCTTTGAAGGATGTGAATTGGAACAAAGTAATGTTATTTAATTGCGAATCTGTTTTTAGAGGATTTAAACCTAACATGGTGAACAAGTTACATAATAGAATTCAGGCAATTTTACTGGGGTTATGTCATACAGTGCAGTAAGTATTAATCTGGAAATACCTTTAATTACAGTCTAAAACTGGATTTAAAGAGAAGCAAATCAGTAAATGAATCACACATAAAGGAATCACATGAAAATGAATCACATAAAAATTAATCACATGTAAATGAATCATACGAAAATGAATAAAATAAATTAAAGACAAAAGATCTAATAATTTTTATATGTATATATATATATATATATATATATATAGAGAGAGAGAGAGAGAGAGAGAGTAAGTAAGTAAGGTGGCATGTCCTTCAGGCTCTTCAGCCTCCAGTAAAAGTGATGGTAGACCAAAAGGTCACTCTTTTTCTCTGTCTGTCTGTCGTGCCTCTCTCTCTCACTCTTTGTGTTTGTCTCTCTCACTCACTTTCACTCTTCTCTTGCTTTCATCTGTCAGTGCTAATGAACAGATGTTACAAGGCTGTTGAATGTAGGATGATGGGAGTGTGCCTCTGGCAGTCTAAGCCAAATGGGAAGAGGTTTGGTGTTCATGCGTGTGTGTGTGCGCACTTGATATGCCTATGCTTTTCCAGCCAACCAGGCTGCCGCCTGTTGCACTTTGATGCTGAAGAGCTTATAAAACATACACTCACACACACACACACACACACACACACACACAAACACACGCACACACACACACACACACACACACATAACATCAGAATGAGGAAAAATCTGAACTCAGTGACTTTGACTATGTTTGGCATGGTTGTTGGTGCCAGACAGGTTGGTTTAAATACTTCAGAAACTGCTGATTTCCTGGAGAGATTACACAACAATGATTCACACAAAATTATGTGAAAAACAAAAATATTTTTGTTACCCAGTTACCCAATTCTGTGGGTATAAAGGGTAGAAATGCCTTAATGCAAGAAGTCAGAAGAGAATGATCAGACTGGTTCAAGCTGTCAGGGTAACTCAAAACTCCATATAGGGTTCTACTACGGTCTACTCAGTGTGAAGTGGACAGCTCACAGAAACTATACATACTATAGTTGAAGAGTAGAGAAATATTAGTTGATTATTTAGTTTAATTTTCAGTTGTATTATGCATTGCAATGCTGCCACATGATTGGCTGATTGGTAATTGTACGAATGAGAAGGTTAAAAGGGGTTCTTAATAAAGTGGACTGTGTATTTAATTTTCACAGCCTTCTTTACTTATTTACCAAGGGAGCCAATATTAATGGTGGGCACTGTATACACTGTATGGATATACAGTTGGGGAAAAATGTATTTGATCAACTGCTGATTTTGTACGTTTGCCCACTAACAAAGAAATTATCAGTCTATAATTTTAATGGTAGATTTATTTGAACAGTGAGAGACAAAATAACAACAAAAAAATCAGAAAAATGCATGTAAAAAATTTTATGAATTGATTTGCATTTTAATGAGGGAAATATGTATTTGACCCCTCTGCAAAACATGACAGTACTTGGTAATGACTTAGTAATTACTTATAATTTTCAATGCCCTGGCTGAGGGAAGGAGGTTCTCACCCAAGATGGCCCCATCCATCGTCTCTTTGATGCGGTGAAGCACTTTGACCCAGTTGTCCTCTGGTGGTAAGATGAGGTGGACACATTATGCTTTTGGGGGTGTTTTCCTGCTAAGGGGACAGGACAACTTCACCGCATCAATGGGACGATGGATGGGGCCATGTACCGTCAAATCTTGGGTGAGAACCTCCTTCCCTCAGCAGGGGATTAAATACTTGTTTCCCTCACTGTACAGGTGCATCTCAAAAAATTGGAACATCATGGAAAAGTAAAATATATATATATATATATATATATATATATATATATATATATATATATATATATATACCGTATTTTCCGCACTATAAGGCGCACCTAAAAAACTCAAATTATCTCAAAAGCCGACAGTGCGCCTTATAATCCGGTGCGCCTTATATATGGAACAATATTGAGCCACAACAGGTCTCGCAACTACGATAAGCAGCCGCCGACTTCCTTTTCTTCCACGTGTGGCAGGGACAAGGTGCATCTGACGATTTGTTGCATCAACTACGGCCTACGGCACCTAGTTTGAAGGGAGGCCCCCAGGACAAGGAACTAAACTAGATTAACCCCTAAGGGTAATTCGAGCACACAGGTTCGTAAACTCAAGGAGCCGGAGACATGCGTTACATCAACGATATTTATTCCAACAAAACACATTAATTATTATAAACCCACAACCGAACAAACAGCTAAGATTCTACCTCAAAAAGAGTAATTTAAGCAAATAGGAAAACAAGCAGTGCTTACCTGTTGAGCCAGCGGTTTCACCTAGACGCACACCAAAGCTACCGGTATCCCACGTCACTAACCAGGAAGTCCTTTCACTGACTGAACGACGTACCAGTCAGTCGAAAACCACTTCCTTAAATACTACTCCAGGACACGCCCCCCTCAAGATGACTCACGGGGAAACCCATTTCACCACAGTCGCGCGGTGCATGCTGGATATATACCGGTATATATATTTCATTTCCATTTGTTTTTTATGTAAAGACCCCAAAATGGCTCTTATTAAGAGACACGCATATGACGCGGAGTTTAAACTCAAGGCGATCAGTCACGCAGAAGAACACGGGAATAGAGCAGCAGAAAGAGAATTTAACATTAACGAATCAATGGTGCAAAAGTGGAGGAAGCAACAAGATGACCTACGCCAAGTAAAGAAGACTAAACAGAGTTTCTGAGGGAATAAAGCGAGATGGCTACATTTGGAGGACAAACTCGAACAGTGGGTTGTTGAACAGAGAGCAGCAGGTATAAGTGTCAGTACAATCACTATTCGAATTAATGCAACCGCGCTAGCAAGCGAACTTGGCATTAATGACTTTAAAGGCGGTCCTTCTTGGTGCTTTCGGTTTATGAAAAGACGTAATCTCTCCATCCACTTCGAAGAGACAGAGCCGGGCATGTTGGATCCCGTATTTGCCCAACTGTTTAATTCGGACACCGAAGAAGAAGAATTCCAGGGATTCGTGGATGAGGAATAACTTAGTAAAGTGAGCTTAACGTGTTTATTTTGTGTGTTGTGTGATTTTAACGTTTGAGCAACGTTGAGTTATTGATATATTGTTATCGCTTTGCACTATTTCGAGTGTTACTATATTGTGATTATTATTATTATTTAATTGAGGAAAAGTCCCCCCCCCACTATGTGGGGTATATTAACATTGCACTACATGTTTTACCTTAAACTACGCTGGGTTGTAATCTATTAATAAAGTTGAACTGACCTATCTGACTGTTTTGTTGACATTCCCTATAGCGCAGCTCCATCTAATTGATGCATAACGTAACCCCCAGCCTCTACTGTAGCGTCTTTTGTATGCGCCTTATAATCCGGTGCGCCTTATATATGGACAAAGTTTTAAAATAGGTCATTCAATGAAGGTGCGCCTTATAATCTGGTGCGCCTTATATACTCCTTTCTTTACATAGTTGAATGTGCTGACAACAAAATCACACAAACATTATCAATGGAAATCAAATTTATCAACCCATGGAGGTCTGGATTTGGAGTCACACTCAAAATCAAAGTGGAAAACCACACTACAGGCTGATCCAACTTTGATGTAATGTCCTTAAAACAAGTATAATGAGGTTCAGTAGTGTGTGTGGCCTCCACGTGCCTGTATGACCTCCCTACAATGCCTGGGCATGCTCCTGATGAGGTGGCAGATGGTCTCCTGAGGGATTCCCTCCCAGACCTGGACTAAAGCATCTGCCAACTCCTGGACAGTCTGTGGTGCAACGTGGCGTTGGTGGATGGAGCGAGACATGATGTCCCAGATGTGCTCAATTGGTTTCAGGTCTGGGAAATGGGCAGGCAAGTCCATAGCATCAATGCCTTCCTCTTGCAGGAACTGCTGACATACTCCAGCCACATGAGGTCTAGCATTGTCTTGCATTAGGAGGAACCCAGGGCCAACTGCACCAGCATATGGTCTCACAAGGGGTCTGAGGATCTCATCTCGGTACCTAATGGCAGTCAGGCTACCTCTGGCAAGCACATGGAGGGCTGTGCGGCCCCCCAAAGAAATGCCACCCCACACCATTACTGACCCACCTCCAAACCGGTCATGCTGGAGGATGTTGCGGACAGCAGAACGTTCTCCACGGCATCTCCAGACTCTGTCACATCTGTCACACGTGCTCAGTGTGAACCTACTTTCATCTGTGAAGAGCACAGGGTGCCAGTCGCAAATTTGCCAATCTTGGTGTTCTCTGGCAAATGGCAAACGTCCTGCACGGTGTTGGGCTGTAAGCACAACCCCCACCTGAGTACGTCGGGCCCTCATGGAGTCTGTTTCTGACCGTTTGAGCAGACACATGCACTTTTGTGGCCTGCTGGAGGTCATTTTGCAGGGCTCTGGCAGTGCTCCTCCTGCTCCACCTTGCACAAAATCAGAGGTGGCGGTCCTGCTGCTTGGTTGTTGCCCTCCTATGGCCTCCTCCACGTCTCCTGATGTACTGGCCTGTCTCCTGGTAGTGCCTACGTGCTCTGGACACTACGCTGACAGACACAGCAAACCTTCTTGCCACAGCTCGCATTGATGTTTTTTATGCATTGATTGATGATTGATTGTAGACTCCGTCTCATGCTACCACTAGAGTGAAAGCACCTCCAGCATTCAAAAGTGACCAAAACATCAACCAGGAAGCATAGGAACTGAGAAGTGGTCTGTGGTCACCACCTGCAGAACCACTCCTTTATTGGGGGTGTCTTGCTATTTGCCTATAATTTCCACCTGTTGTCTATTCCATTTGCTCAATAGCATGTGAAATTGATTGCCAATCAGTGTTGCTTCCTAAGTGGACAGTTCGATTTCACAGGAGTGTGATTGACTTGGAGTTACATTGTATTGTTTAAGTGTTCCCTTTATTTTTTTTGAGCAGTGTTTTAGAATAATGAATTTATAATACAGAAATTACCTTAATTTATGCACTCAATACTTGGTTAGGTTGGCTGCCGACCTTCAGCTCATCTGTATTGTTGGGTCTGGTGTTTCTATTAGATTCTCTTTGGGGTTCAGGTCAGGCGAGTAGGCTGACTAATCAAGCACAGTAATACTGAGGTCAGCAAACCAGTTACTAGTAGTTGCTGCCTTCTTGGCTGCATCTGGAAGCCTGAAGTGGTCTAAAATTTAAATGAGTTCATGACAATAGTTGCCCTCTGGCAACTGGGAGGAGAATAGCAGGCAGAAGGCATCCTGAGCCCCTTATGACTGGGAGCAGTACTACTGGTCCGGGCAGGAGTGAGACCCCTAGTGGTTGGAGGAGCTATTGCTGGCTAGAGTCTGACAAAAATCTCCTGGTAAGCGGCTGCATTGATTCTCGACTTGAGAAAACACAGTGGACTAACACCAGAAGATGACATGGCACCCCAAATCATAGCTGACTGTCCAAACTTCTCACTGGACTTCAAGCAACTTGGATTCTGTGTCTCTCAAATGTTCCTCCAGATTCTGGGACCTTGATTTCCAAATGAAATGCAAAATTTACTTTCATCTTCCCATGATTGTGGTTGTGTGTACTGTACTAGACAGTTTAAAGGCTCAGGAAGCCTTTGCATGTGTTTTGAGTTAATTAGCTGATTAGAGATCTCAGGTCAAAATTTCTGTATTATAAATTCTTTATTCTAATATTTTGAGAAACTAGTTTTCTGATTTCCATGAGCTGTAAGCCATAATCATCAAGATTAAAATATAAAGAGGCTTGAAATATTTCATGTTATGTGTAATGAATCTAGAATATGGGAAAGTTTTGAATTAATTACAGGAAAAAAGAACTTTTCCACGGTATTAATTTTTTTAGATGCACCTGTAATTGCAAAAATGTAATCATGCTGAGGATGAAAAAATATACAAGGGAAAATAAGAAAGAAAATATTCTCTGAGTTAGAAGTTTTAATTTCAATATCTCCCAAAATCCTAGATTTAAGCAATCAATTGTTCTTATATGAATTGCTAATTTAAACATTTATTTATTAACAAAGTTGCAGTCCTTTCATATTTTTGGTCTTGTGATCCATAGGAAGAAACGATACGCATATCAAACTAGCAAGAAAAATAACTTATTTAATTTAGTGGGACAAATAACCTAGTTCTCCAATTTGGCGGCAGCAAACTTTCCTTCTACTCGCCATAAGAACTGAGCCAACAAATGCATATAATTTTTATGCATATTTCTTTTCTTTGATTAGTGAAACTTTTATGTAAGCAGTTCAGGTCTATGTGGGTCTTGTAATGGTTACAGATTTATCAAGTGCTTGTGTAAGCCTATGAGTTTATTGGGTTGTGTGTGTGTGCGCCGTTTAGTTAGTGGGTAAAAAGTTTTTTTAATAATTCTTATTTTTTTTAGGAAACAGATTTTGAAAGCAACATGTACTTAGGTTTGGATTAATGGTTCTAGGTTAAGTCTTAAGCAATGCACATGCAAAAAATATAGAAAGAAAAATAAGTATTCACACCTTTTGAAGATGCAATTATCTGCTACCATCACCATTATATCCTCAGAGTTAAAGAAGTTTTATGAAAATAGAAACTTGTGCACATTAACAAGACGGTCATTATAACTGAATTCTAGATGAGGGTTTCAGCCAAACATTAACTAAGGGTCTTTCACACTAGTCTAGAACATGTCTGTGTGTACCCTTGACTAATTCTAGACTAATCTTAGATGAGTGACTCATCATTGGAAAGTGCTATAATTGCTTCTTACCTGTGGATCAATTGCATAATTTGATGTCATATTACCTGCAAAATTATATATATATATATATATATATATATATATATATATATATATATATATATATATATATATATAAAAGAAAGAAAGGAAAGATAACAAATATATATATATTCTTTCTTTTTTACCATGATGCTATTGGTTTTATAAGAACACAGAATTATAAAGACTTATATAAGATCATGGAGACTGTAAGGATGTTTTTGAAGATGTTCAGAAAGCCATCAACCATTCCCAGGTCCTGGAAGCCATCAGCCATCTCTCAATATAATGTTCATTATTAACATGGCTGACTGAGCATGGCCATAAACTTCTAATAATTCAGTTTTAGTTGTGGCTTCTAGGCCTGCCTTCTATAAGTTATGTGGTTTTCTAGAAATATCTGTTTATTTTGCTGTGGAAACTACTGTTTAAGTGGTAGTTACTACAGAGTCCATTTTTTATAATACACATTTTAAGGCAGAGTGCTTTTGTTACTGATGTGATCCAAAATGGAACTAACAGACCCCAGAAATACTCACAAATGTGCAGGAAAAATACAAGCTGTCCATTGTGATAGAATTAATAAAATGAGTAGAATTACCAGTGTAAAATTATTAACATCAAACAAATAGACGGACATTGTTTCTAAACTAGATGGTCGATGTTATGGTCTTGATTTACTAAAAGTTCTATATATATATATATATATATATATATATATATATATATATATATATATATATATATATATATATATATATATATATATATATATATATATATATATATATAAACACTCTGTTTCATATCTTCTGTATCTCTGAATTTTTTCTTCTTCTCTGGGTAAAAGGATTACACCTTCAGTATGGTAATCTATTGAACAGATCTAGGATCTAAATATCTAAACATTTCATCTATTTGCTCCACTGGTACCCTCTCCAGGGTGTACCCCGCCTTTTGCCGATGCTTCCTGGGATAGGCTCCAGGTTCCACATGACCCTGAAAAGGAGTAAGCAGTAGAAGATGGATGGATGGATCTCATTCCTCCTTTTTTCTTCCCTTTAAGCATATACTACTTAGCAAGCTAGAAGGAATGAGAGATGGAGAGGTTTTTCTCCTGTCCCTTATTCCCAATTCAATATGAAATACGATTGCTTTGTTTCACAGCTGAATCCCAATCCGCCATAGTTCCACCACCTCCTCATCTGAAGTCTAATCTCAGACAGATCTCCCCCTCAACTGGCACAGAGAGAAGCAGAGCCAGTGGAATACAGAGGGCATCAGTGGAGCACCTTAAGCTGGGGTGTGGGTCGCTGTGTGCAATGTACAGTATGTCTCATTGCAACATGGTTCATAGATAAGGGACACCATTACTCCTGGGAGTTAAGCATACTTGTGCACTGCAAGACACACACAGTGAGGTAAAACACATCTTCCCTGACATCAACACACTCATTTAGGCATATTTGCTTCTGGGAGCCACATGCACTAAGGACACTTGCTCTGAGGTTAACACACATTTGAGGCCTCCTTGCCCCTGGGAGCCACACAAACTGAGGTGGACTGAGATCAAACAAATCTTCAGTACAATTCTTGAAGCACTGCCATATTCTCTGGTAAAAGGCTTTTTTAGTAGGGATGTAAACGCATATGATTAGGTTACTGAGATTGAACATGTACTGTGAAGAAAGCCATTTCTCAATGTTTGGTGTGACGTTTGGTGTGTCTCCCAAGTGGCTTTTGGCAAACTTTAGACAAGACTTTTTATGGATATCTTTGAGAAATGGCTTTCTTCTTGCCACTCTTCCATAAAGGCCAGATTTGTGCAGTGTACGACTGATTGTTGTCCTATGCACAGACTCTCCCACCTCAGCTGTAGTTCTCTGCAGTTCATCCAGAGTGATCATGGGCCTCTTGGCTGCATCTCTGATCAGTCTTCTCCTTGTCTGAGCTGAAAGTTTAGAGGGACGGCCAGGTCTTGGTAGATTTGCAATGGTCTGATACTCCTTCCATTTCAAAATGATCGCTTGCACAGTGCTCCTTGGGATGTTTAAAGCTTGGGAAATCTTTTTGTATCCAAATCCGGCTTTAAACTTCTCCACAACAGTATTACGGACCTGCCTGGTGTGTTCCTTGGTCTTCATGATGCTATGCTCTCTGCGCTTTCAACAGAACCCTGAGACTATCACAGAGCAGGTGCATTTATACAGAGACTTGATTACACACAGGTGGATTCAATTTATCACCATCAGTCATTTAGGACAACATTGGATCATTCAGAGATCCTCGCTGAACTTCTGGAGTGAGTTTGCTGCACTGAAAGTAAAGGAGCCGAATAATTTTGCACGCACCACTTTTCAGTTTTTTATTTGCTAAAAAAGTTTTAAATATCCAATAGATTTCGTTCCACTTCACAATTGTGTCCCACTTATTGGTGATTCTTCACAACTAATTAAAATTTTATATCTTTATGTTTGAAGCCTGAAATGTGGCAAAAGGTTGAAAAGTTCAAGGGGGCCGAATACTTTCGCAAGGCACTGTACAAATACATTTATGAATAGGAGGCGCACTGTCTAATTATGGTTGCAATGGTTTAAGTTAGGCTACTTGTTTGTTTCTATTCTGGGAAGTAGAACCAACTATATAGTGAAAATATTGATAGTAGGTACAAACCCAGCCCCCCCAGTAACACTATTTAATGAATATATACTATAAGCTTAATTATAGTCTTGTTATTTGTTTAATAAAGTTCAAATTAGACACATGTAAATGGTTTATTCACTGCTAGACATTATTCATAAACACTTATAGGTTCATAATTGGTGATCTGTGTTACGCCATGGCCAGCAGATGGCACAGCGGCGTTGTTTCTGAGTGCACGAGCGCACGTGACTGAACTGGGTGAAATGGACACGTGCCTTTTGATTTGGTTTTGTTCCCTTCCTGTTCCAGTATTGGTTTATGTTTGAGGATGTCTCTAATTTTCCCCAGCTGTCTATGTTGTAGTTTTTAATTATTTTGGTTAATTATGTTGGTTATTTCACCCCCCCGTGTATATATATATATATATATATATATACAGATCTTCATCTCAGTCAAGGGTAAATATAATGTGTCTAAAATAATAACACACAAAAAAATTCTTTTCTTTCATGTCTGTATTGAACACACTCATTCCACATTCAAAATGGCAGTGGAAAAAGTAAGTAAACCCTTAAGTCCATGACATGACAGTCAGAAACCTCCTGAAAGGGGCCCCATGTCATTCCCATCGACTTTTCAGCAGTAATATTTTCAGAAAACAATATCAATTAAGGAAAATAAAGAGGACTTTTCCATCAGTGAAAATAAGAAAATAAAAAACAGAGAATGAGGAAAAAATAAAGTAAGGCAGTGGTAAGTGGATCAGATAATGACGAATATGTACTTAAGTATAAGAGTACCTAAATAATCAAATACTGTTATCTTGTCTAGCCTTACCTAGTCTAATGTGAGACAGACTACTTCAGCTAATGTTAGCGGAATAACAACATTTATTCATTCAACAGTTTTTTGTTAGTTAACCTACCTGGGATAAAACAGCTACATGATACCTTTTTCTGTAACTGATGATAGCTACTCTAGTATCTGGAGGCTACTCTGCTACTGAGGTGGAGACTCCAGCTGGGAATGAGGGTCCAACTTGTCATGGATTGTCGTTGGAAACGGATGCAAGTGCAGATAAAGTTTTTAATAATATTCAAAACAAACACAAAAAGAAGCTATGAACACTAGGCAGAGAATGAACATAACGTAAAGACCAGAACAGAAACTGGCATGGTCAAACAATTGCTTAAATCTTTCTATGATACTGTGGTTGCATCTGCCATCTTATATGCAGTAGTTTCCTGGGGAGTTCCTGGAGCACAGAGAGGGATAGGAAACGTCTCAACAAACTGGTTAAGAGGGCTAGCTCTTTTCTGGTCTACCCTCTGGACAGCATAGAGGTGGTGGGGGAGAGGAGGAAGATAGCTAAGATTGTGTCTATCATGAGCAATTCCTCTCACCCCCTATCTGAGATACTGGGGTCCCTTAGCAGCTCCTTCAGCAGCAGACTGCTGCACCCTCAGTGCAAGAAAGAGAGCTACCACAGGTAATTCATCCCTGTAGCAGTCAGACTATGTAATGCAACAGCAAATTAATGTAGCACTACTAGCTGTTTATTTTTTTGCATAATCAACCCATACATTATCCTTATTTATTGCTCACCTTTCTACAGTTAACTGCACAATAATCCATTTATCCATTCATGTATATAAACAAGGTGTTACTCATCTGTATAGATTACAATTTGTATTCATCTTTACATTCATTGAGGTGTCCAAAGTGTTTATATTACCATTATTATTATTATTATTATTATTTTACTACTTTAATTCCTATTGTTCTATTCCTGTTGTATATATTTATATACTTTATTTCAATTCTATTCCTATTTAATGTGTAGTCTTCCCTATCTGTTTTTTTTTTTTTTCTTATCCTACCTTATCTTAAATCAAAACAAAAGTGCAGTCAAACTGTGTGTGGCTATATATATATATATATATATATATATATATATATATATATATATATATATATATATATATATATATATATATATATATATATATAATAAATTTCGTTCTGTAAGTTGGGATTATATTAGTTCAACAAAAGATCAGGCTTGATGGAAATTGTGCGTAAAAGTAATACAGACACTAAAGGAGAGTTCTTGTAGATGCAGATGAAGGATCAAACTGTAGCACATAGTGCTCGTCAACTAGAATGTAATTCAGGTGTGGCTGGGAACTGTAGTCCAGAGTAACCTCCAGGATATCCGTGACACAACTTTGCCTGCTGTGACTGAGTTGAGAGACAATTATTAACGTTGTCTCTCTCTGCCATTCACCTTTAAGCGCAACACTGCTAATATTCATATATTCAAATATTTCTCTTTCTAGCTTATTAAATGAATTACTCAACATTTACTACTTCCTGTTTTGTATTTCCATACACATCCAAGTTCTCACCATTACTCCTCGATGTTTGTACTAGACTATATTTATATTGTTTTTATTTTAAGTGTTTGGCAATGTTTTATCATTGTATATATTAATATTTTGTACTATATTTTTTATATAATTTCTTTTAGAATTCTAAATGGTCTTTTGACCTGGAGTTATTTAGTTATTTATTTAAGATTTTATTGTTCTTTGCATTTTGTTAAGCTCCCGCCAGCAGATGGCACTGCAGTATGGCTTCTGAGTGTGTGAGTGCACGTGACTGAACTGTTGCGGATGGACACGCGCCTTGGCTTTTGGTTTTGTTCCCTTCCTGTTCCGGTATTGGTTTATGTTCGAGGGTGTGTCTTTAATTTGCCCCAGCTGTCTTTGGTTCAGCTCGATTATGTTGATTATTTAAACCCCTAGTGTTGCTGTGCATTTCACACAGTATTATCTGTATGTTTGAATGTAATGGTGAATGTGTTACGCATGCTAAGCTGTCTTCTTTCCATGTCCTGTTCTCGTGCCATGCCTAGACTTTAGTCTTACATTTAACCTAGTTAATCTTGTTCAGTATAGACCGCACTCGCTGTGTTTTGTCTGCTTCTTTGTAAATAAAGAGGTTGATCTGCACCTGCTTCTGCAACACCTCCTGTTTACACATTTATAGTTTTAAATTTGTACTAATGTGAACATTTGAAATAAACACAAATGTACATTGTGTTTATTTCAGACTCTACACAACAGACTCTAGAATAGCCCCTGCATTTGTGCCCCTTTTTTCACAGACACAAGCAAAAATGACATTTACTGACTACAAATGAAGGCTTAAATGCTATAGCCTATTTTTTTACACGGTACTTTTTTAATGTACACAAAATGCTAAATAATAACAGATTAGAGGGAACAAAAAAAATATTGTGAAAGAGGCAGTTAGGTGTAGACAGGCAGTTGCATGGTAGTTGGAGGAATATGCACAAATGTTCAATAAAATAAACAATATATAATATTAAATTAAAATGTCTAACAAATGTAATTAAATTTCACCAAATTTATTTCCAGTCAGAAATGACATTAAATAATCTGTCAGCCATCTGTTTATTTCCACCATTAAAACTGCCATGAAATCTATAAGTGAATCCTTATTGAATCCTTAAAATACTGCACTGTGCAGCCAGTGAACACCTGTAGTTTAACAGGAATGAGGGGACTTGAGTGGTTATCACCTAACTACACCTCAAGATAAGTTATTGTGTTAAGCACCATTCTTTTCTCTTTTTTTCATTTGCTACTCATTATACACAATAGTTGACTGTGAAGCTAATGGATCAGTGTAAATTTACCTACACACCATAAAGTATTTAAATAACATTACCAAATGCAGTTGGTTATGTAACAACTACATAATTAAGTAATAATTATAATTAATTATAATACGATTTGAGAAATTCAGATTGGTAATATATAGGTGGCTCAGCGGTTAAGATTCAAATGTGCAAGTGCATTTTTGTATTGTATCCTGTCCCAACTGAATCTCACTTTTCATAATATGTATTGCAAATTGTGACAGCGAGCCTGCAACCTTTCACAATTCAATCCCTTCAGTGATGCCGCATTCTTCATACAACTGCTGGCAGGGTGCTGAAAGGACCCTGAATGTTTTGGACAGCATGAAAGCATGTGGCGTAGCAGCAGAAGCGCACATAGCTGGCACATAATGAGTGGAGTGGCTGCTCTTCACCCTCCAGGAGAAGACAAGAGGATATAAAAGGGCGAGGTCAGCATGCTGAGATAAGTCACATCTCTGTTGCATTACCTGGTCTCACTCTATCATTTAGAAGCTGGCCAGGACGACAACAATGAAGATGAAGAAGGAGACAACACTCCATGGCATTCCCATGCTCTCCGCCGGCAACCACACACCACTCCAGTCACTCTGGGCACCACCTCGATGCTGCTGCAACCCATACGCTGTGCTCCACACTAGGATAGTCACGCAATGCACCTACACACTCCCCTCAAGCACCCCTCACCTCCACACACTGATTTTAGTGTTAATAAAAGAGCATGTTACAACAAAATTAATAAATGTTTGTGACTAAACTAGGGAGATTAGTATGAATGTCTGGAGATACTACACATATTGTAATATTATGTATTTATTTAGTTGTACAAGTAGACGGATGTCTACATCATACATGGAAGTACCCACTGTATGGTATCTAAATAGATAAATAGCTAAAGCTAGTAATCAGAGTTGTGCTACAGAAGCTAGCTATCAACTGTTGTTGACTCCATTTTCTTTTGTGGTCTTGTCACTGCCTTAATAATGAACCTTTTACTGAAGCAAACTGATAATTTTAGATCCCCAGCCTATATGTTGAAGCACCACACAATTTTTTGAAAATAAACCTAACCCACTTCTGTCATAACACTGAATCTGTCATGTTGGTAACCTCAGATTCCTAATTAACTACAGTCATGTGAAAGAGAAAATGCTGTGTCAGGAGCTTAAGAGAGCTGTACATAAACAAATGCCCTCAAACATCAATGAACTGAAGCAATGTTGGGAATCAGAGTGGGTCAGCATTTCTCCAAAACAATATGAGAGACTGGTAAACTCCTACAGAAAATTTTAGTATTGCTAAAAGTGGTTCTATATGTCACTGAATTATATGGTGTACTTGTTTTCCTGCTTTTTATGGGGAACAAGCAATTTTTTGGGGTAAAGTTTGTTTATAATTGCCGGTGACCACACAATTGATATTTAGCCACTGATAAATAAACACATAGCATTGAAGGAGGGTGTACTTTCTTTTTCCCATACATTAAAATATATTACTATATATTAAAAAGGTCTCAAGAACTGCTTTTGCATATTAAACCTGATATATATTTCGACACAATTACACGTGCCTGTTTTCCAATGAGATTTTCTACTTATATCCTTTCTTTCTTGAAGTGAAATCCAAAACCACTGCCATGACAGATTCCCATTTTGACCAAATTGTAGTGTGAGTACATTGATGGGAGTGATCAAACTTAACAATGTCAGTGGGTGAAATAGTTCATTTCTCTGGGCACTTGCTCTCATTATCTTTCTGACTTTTGTAGAATGTTATGAGATTGCTGCCTATTGCATCAGGCCAGTGCCATCAGGCCTTCACAAGGCCAGTGGTGCAGTTCACAACAAATTCTGTTTGAAATAGACATTATTGTGCCTTTTCTCTGCAGTCTGTTGATTGAAAAAAAGTAGAGATAAACCATTACATGAAGGGATATTTATGATCACATTCAAAGTTGGTAGCCCGAATGTTTTAGAAAATACTTGCAATCGAAAATATTAAAAACTAAACTTAGCAATAGTTATTGTAATTAACAGTGTATGAGGCTAAATATTTTTAGAAATATTAAAACTGCTTAATCCTCTAGAATATCATGCTGTCACACTCCCGCCGACAGATGGTGCTGTGGCGTCAACATGCATGAACATCAATGTGCACGAGATTGAAGTGTTGCTAATGGACACGTGCCTTTGTTTTGGTTCTTGTACTCTTCCTGTTAAAGCATTGGTTGATGTTCGAGGGTCTGTCGTTATTGGTCCCAGCTGTCTGTGTTCTCGCTTGATTATGTTTGGTATTTAAAGCCCTTGTGTTGCTTTGTACTTCGCACAGTATTACTTTAGTAACTGAATTAATGTAATGGTGAATGTGTTACATATGCTAAGCGGTCTTGTTTTCGTGTCCTGCTCTCATTCCATGCCTTGACTATAATTTCATGTTTAACCTCAATGATCTTGTCCAGTATAGATAAGATTTTATGTGTCTTGATTTCTGTTCATAAATAAAGACGTTGATCTGCACTTGCTTCTACCACTGCTCCTGTTTCATTCATTCGTTCTTCATTTATTCAAAATTGTCTAATAATGCACACAAGGTACTACTTGAATCCTTAATTAAATTTTCATACATGATCAAAAAAACTATTGTTTTTAAACTATTAATAACAGTCTCTCAGAACAAAATTTTTAAGTAATTTTAATTGGATATTCAATTTGAAGCACTCTTACAGCAGGACTAGCTGGATTATTAGTCCATTCAGAGGGTGATGTATACCATTTGGAACGCAGAGACTGTCACCATGAGAAAATGTGCTGTGTATTTTGAGCTATTTGAGTTTCCGTAGTTTGCTTTAGTTCTGATGGGTAATGATGGGTAAGATAGTCTTCCAGTGAGCGCCAGAGTTAACAAAACCCCCATGAATAGATGCAATTTAAATTAGTAAACTTTGATATTATACGCATATGGTAATTAATACTTGGGGGGGGGGGTGAGAAGGACATGGAATCATATGTACTTCTTGAAAATGAACAGCACACAAGCCCCTGACAGATGTGTAGCCAGATGTGTAATTCCCTTTGGATTAACTGATTACTTTTCAAATTTAATGACACAAAGATTATCACAAGGTAAGTATTGGCTATATTGTTATTGTTTGTTCACATATATAATAGCACTTTTGCAATGGGTGATGAACACACGCCTTCCGAGGCATCACACATGTATATAATAATGCTGACTTCTTGTGTTTAGAGATGAATTGTTGTGATAGCACATAGGCTACTGACATGGAATTATATAATGAGGAATGAATAGAAAAAATGTGTGATGCTGTCATGTGGGGTAGTAATGAGAGAACGTAATCAGGAAACCAAAATGATTTGTGTTTTTCATGAGTCTTTGACAAGTCAACTCTCGAGTCAGTTGTTCATGAGTCCAAGTCAAGTCACAAGTTTTTGTTTTTTTGCAACTTAAGTGTGACTCAAGTCCAAGTGCAAACTACCTTCTACCGCTTACTCCTTTTCAGGGTCACAGGGAACCTGGAGCCTATCCCACGGAGCATCGGGCACAAGGCGGGGTATACCCTGGACACCCTGGTGCCAGTCCATCACAGGGCACAATCACATACACACTCACACACCAATTCATACACTAAGGACAGTTTAGACACCCAAATCAGTCTACCATGCATGTCTTTGGACTGAGGGAGGAAATGCGAGTACCCGGAGGAAACCCCCGCACCACGGGGAGAACATGCAAAATCCTCACACACATGTGGACCCCCCCGGACCCTGGAGGTGTGAGGAGAACGTGCTAACCACTAAGCCACCGTTGCCCCACAAACTCGGGTTTCCATAATTTAATTGTTAGCACTTTTGAACAATATATTCCTTTGCCTTTCTTTAGTTGGTGTATGCATGGGTTGATATTTCTGTTGAGCATAGGTAATGAAACTATTTTTCCCCATGAGACTCACTTCCTAGTTCTTTCTGGATGGAATATTCATGTGGTGTTCCTAATAAATATAGTTAACTGATATTATATACTTATTTACTGATTAGTTAAGTTGGACACACAGTGATAGGTTATGCAAACTGTGTAAAGATTGGCAGGTCTGAAATAGTCATTTAAATATTTATTGCTGGTACTTTTCATCTCATCCATGCCTCCTATATAATTCCTTCCTAGTATTGCACACCCCACAGTTACCTCTGTTGTAAAGGCTACATATATTCTCTAATCAAGTTTCCATGACAATAAGGGCTTATGAGGCTACTGAGAGCCAAATGTTCATGACTAATTCATTAACTAGCCTTGTTTGAGTTCTCTAGATGAGTAGTTTGTTCACTTGCAAATCATTTTAAGATGATTTGCAAGTACTAAAATGGCCATGATTGGGAATGTTTTAGGAACATATTTGTGTTATTGCTGATATTTCAGAACAAATTATATTAAGATATCATTGTACAATCTCAATTAGGATTCTTCTCACACATCTTCTTAAAGACTCTTGTTTAAAAGCTTTCTCTCTTTCAGATTGGATTTTAATAATAGCTATTGGGACACACACACACACACACACACACACACACACACACACACACACACACACACACACACATTAAAACAGCTGTAGCTATTACCATACTAATCCCTATTGGTTTCCCCATGCACAAGTTCTGAGCAAATAGAACAAACAATAGTCCTCTGATGAAGCTGAGAACCTTTATTGCCTCCTCTGTAACTACATCATTAAAAGGAGAATTGCTGCCCAGCAACTAGGTAGAATTGCACCCAAGACTATGGCTGCAGTCCAGAACTCTGGGGGTTGGGCAGGATTGATCCACTTCCTCATTATATGCTTGCCAAATTTGACAGTTGAGAAACAGGGAGCTTTTCCAAACCCTTAAAGTGGTGGGGTTGGAAAAGTTTCTCATAGACTTCCTGCATTGTGGATACTTTTTGTCTTTAGTGGGGCGGGGTAGGGATGACGCAGCTATTTATTTATTTTTATTATATTTTATGTTGTGTATTAGCCCTATTATAAAATGTGCAGGGGTAGTAATTACTTAGTAAAACAATTGCACTTACTTAAATATTACTCTTACACTTACCTTTTTCCTTTAAATTTTTAAAGTAGTAGTTACAAATCTTCAAGGTATCTTCTTCTCACATTTAATTAATGACTGTATGCTATAGATCAATCAACTGGGCTCAGATTAGCATCCACTTGTTACGGAACGGGACTGGAGAGGATGCAGGTGCAGGTGCAGATCAAAGTCTTTATTATACACATTACTCTATAACCAAAGAAAATGTGGTCTTCACAGGAAAACGAGAAACTGGAATTGTGGCATAAAATGAGAGCATGAATCAAGGCATGGAAACAAATGATACAAACTATATCATCTATCTAACCTATAATACTGAGCAAAGTGCTCAATAACTAAGGGGTTTAAATAGCGAACATAATCAAACCAAAACCATGTACACCTGGGGCAACTTAAAGATACTTAAACTAAACTAAATGCTCAAGCAGGAAGCAAGCGAACCAAAACAATGTCACATGACTCATCAGGAGTCGAGCCACAGTGCCATCTGCTGGCCGTGGTGTAACAGAAACCCCCCTCCAATGGGGGTCCTGGGCCCCTGTGCGAGCTGTTTCTCGCTGCCACGGAAAGCGAGGCAGCCTCCATCGGGCAGCAGATGGCCAGAGCAACACCCCCACCAGGGTTGAAAGTCAGGGCACCACCCTCGGCGGCACTAGAACTGGAATGCAGGGCGCCACCCCCGGCGGCTCTGGAATGCAGGGCACCACCCCTGGCATGTTGACAGTCACAACATCTGACCCAAAGTTAATGCTCAATAGTAGCTTTTTCCGTTAATACTTGAATATATTGCTTACATAGATGTATATGATCTCATACCAAATTGTGTAACTTTCTAATATTTATGGGTGTCACAATAACAAGCACTAGGAGACTTGTTATACATGATGACCTTTTAATAAGAAATGTTAGCTAGTGTTATAACACTGACAACATGGAAAACCACAACTGTTTTAAACACTAGATATTCTGTATGGTATTAATTATTTTAAGATTTTTACTTATTTTTCAGAAGATCTACAATCATTGACAGGAAAGAAAAAAGACTGATGGATTAAATGAGTGATGGATTAAGATTTAGGGTCAGCTTGGTATTTTCAATGTGTTTTGTATCAAAATAATAAACTACTGCATACAGGCATATTACCGGTATGCTGTTTCACAGAGTACACACATTTTCTTTCTGCCTTTCCCTCATAGTAGGCACAAGTCCTTGTATGCCCATGAAGTTACATACAGGAAAATAATTTCAATGATAGCTGAATGCCTTCAATTGCATCAGCCTTTAAGTGCAAGCAGCTGAAAAAGCAGTCAGATTTATGTAGCAGATAGATGAGTGATGAAATTAATCAGAGGTCAAAATCCAGGCCACACAGCTTGACAGCTGGACTCTGTACTCTGCTTGGAAAGATAACAGGGGTGAGGTATTTGATCAAACACACAAGCTCTTGATGCTCGCTATTTCCTACAATGCAGTGTAATTAAATTAGCTCTCAAAGCTGTTGGGATTTTTTCCTTCATGTCTAATGTCTGATTTCAGAGTTAGGATTCTTTGCCTTTCTCCCTAATATGCAGAGCCACAGTTTCTGACACACAACTCAAGAGAATTTTTATGGTATAGATAAATATCCAATTTTGTTATTTTATTGATTGGTCTCATTCTGTAGCAAGCACTGGCTGACCGTATTACATAAGTAAAAAATGGACAAATTCTAAAATCACTCCTATGCACAGATATTTTAGAGAGTACAACTTCAGTGTAAGAATGGTCAACCTCCAAACCTGTCAAAGCAACACAGGCCCAATCTTACTACTCCGACCTGGTGTTACGGAACGTAGTGGAGGCGGATGCAGGCACAGATCAAAATTCTTTATTGAGATATTCCAACACATTGCAGTCTTCACATGAACCCAGGAAACGTAGCATGAAGCTCAAACATAATATGGCACGACCGCTACTAACGTGTCAACGTATTTCAACCACTCTGACAGGAACAGGAACAGAAACATAGACAACTACTAATCATGAGCAACGTGCTCGGTAACTCAGGAACTTCAATAACACAGGTAATCATCCAGAAAGTAAACACACCTGATGTGAATCTGCGCTCACGCTACCCCGGATATGTGCAACCAACCCAAAATCCTTTCAAATGAAGCGCCACAGTGGCCTCTGGTGGCCATGGCATGACATAACCCCCTTCCAAAGGGTACTCCTCCCGGAGTACTCAAAACCACCCTCCACAGGGGGGGGTCCTGGGCCCCTGTCCGAAATGTCCTTCACTGCCATGGGAGGAGAGGCAGCCTCCGTTGGGCAACGGCTGTGCATGGCAACCCCTCCCCCGGGGTTGACAGTTAGGGTGCCCCCCCTGACGGCTCTAGAGCAAAGAGCACCGCCCTCAGCGGCTTTGGAATGCTGGGCGCCGCCCCAGGCGGCACTGGAACGCTAGGCAGTCACCTCCATGGCGCAGGACTGAGGGACTACGTCATCGGTGGCGCAGGACTGCGGGGCTTACTCTGCAGAGACCTCCCTGTAGGCCTCAGGCTGGATCTCCCCAGCTGAGGCATCCCCGTAGGCCTCAGGCTGGATCTCCGCTGTTGTCCCAGCCCCCCCCCCCCCCCCCCCAAAAAAAAATCTCTGGGACAGCTTCCCCGGCTGGGCAGGCGGGGCACTCAGGCACCTGAGATGGGACTGGGACGTCCGGGGCTTGAGACGGGACTGGGACGCCCGGGACTTGAGACGGGGTCTGAACTTGGACATCGTAGACTTGAGACTTCGATTTGACCAAGCCTTCCAGCCACTGCAATTTGGCAGTTAAATCCTTATTCTGTCTCTCTAGCTGCTGTCGAGCAGTCTCACTCTTCTGAGCCGTGCAGCACGCACCACTAGCTCGGTGCTCAGCGTGTCCACATGTGCATATGTCTTCTTCAATCAGTCATTAATGAGTTCATTAATGTTCATAACTGTTCATCCTCTAGTTGACAAAGCCGTGTGCTCAGAGCAAGTTTCTGGCATGTCTCCTCTTGCAGCAAACCCTGTGTCTCCTGTAGTTGCGACTCCACAGATGAGCATTCCTTAGTAGCTTTGACATATTTCTTCTCCACTTCAGACAGAGTGCTGCTCAAACTCTCCAACTCCAACTGCATTTTGCTGATTTTTTCAGCCATTTCCTTCCTCTGTTTCTTGCTCTCGCTGTGCTTCAGTTGGGGCTCCTGCAGCTGAGCCTCGCCTTTCTTCCTGCGAGATTCAGAATCTTCCTTACTCTGAGTGACTGTGACTGGAGCATGAGGCGTAGCTGTGATTGTAGGTTGAGGCACGGCTTGGGTAGGCACTTGAGGCTTGATTTTGTTTGGAGGTTGATTTTTGGCTTTGGTTGGGGCTTGATCGTCAGCTGCGGTTGGAGCCTGGACTGGAGGTGTGACTGGGGCTTGGGACTTGGCTTGGACGTAGCTTGGCAGGGCTGTGGGACAGCTCTCCTCTCTCTTTGGTGGCGGGGCTGATATAGAGGGCGCGGGGGGAGCCATGGAACATGGCATAGCTCACAGCTGTTTCTGGTTGGCTATCATGTGTTCGAGCCGAGCCAGTTCCTCACCGAACTGTTTGCTTCTTCCCAGGAATGACACGGATGGTGGCGTGGCTCATGGACCGGCTCGTTGCAGCTGTGTTAGTTGCGCGCCCTGAAGATGGAACCTGCACCAGCGCTTCCTCCAGTGTCCTCTGCCTCTCCTCGAAGATCCGGTTCAACTCCGTGTACAGTATGTCCCCCATGATCTGCTGTGTCTGTATAAGGGCTCGCGATTCTGTTACGGAACGTAGTGGAGTCGGATGCAGGCGCAGATCAAAAGTCTTTAGTGATATATTCCAACACAATGCAGTCTTCACATGAACCCAGGAAATGTAGAATGAAGCTCAAACATAATACGGCATGACTGCTACTAACGTGTCAACGTATTTCAACCACTCTGACAGGAACAGAAACAGAAACATAGACAACTACTAATCACAAGCAACGTGCTCGGTAACTCAGGCACTTCAATAACACAGGTAATCAACCAGAAAGTAAACACACCTGATGTGAATCCGTGGTCACGCGCACGCTACCCCAGAAATGTGCTCCCAACTCAAAGTCCTTTCAAATGAAGCGCCACGGCTGCCAGAGGCACCTTTATTGCCTCCTCTGACACCTGGTGATATTGCCATTACCATAATGCACTAGTTAAATATAATTGGCTCTGTTCAAAGTCTACTGAAACATTATTTCTTGAAAAAGGTAAAAATGTTAAAACTGTGTTTTCTTCAAAGCATTGGTACCCTTATTATTCATTTCTACAAATTTTTAAAACTGCACTACCATTAATTGTTTTATACATATTCTAAGAAGTGTCCATTTAATATTACCATGTTTTAGTGTCAATGTAAGCCATCCAGTTAATTAGTCATACCACTAAAATACTATATACACAGACAATGCGATAATCTTGTATTTGTAAGTTTTCCTGTAACACAAAGGAAGTAATTTCAAGCAGCCTGCTGTTCTTGATGATTAGCTCACTTAATTGCTGAGTGATGATGTACTTGAAGCTGATTACAAAGTCAATTATATTGATAAAACTATTGTAAATATTGTTATTTTACCTCTGATTTAACTATTAAACACTATATGCAGTAAACATGAAGGGATCAATGATGTATAGGCCTTAGCTAATGATAAGTCAGCATCACACACTGTGGCTCTCTAAATCCATGCCAACTTCATGCACTAGCTTCCCAGAGTGATGCTGAATGCATCACCATAGTAGATCCTGAACAGTCATACAACTTCCAGGGGAAAATAAAACATGCACAGAATTCCTTTCCAAATGTGGATCTTGATTCTGAAATCTAGATATTGTAAAACACAATTATTGTACATGGCACTTGACAGTCTGACAGTTCCTCTTCTGCCCCAGGAAGGAGGTCGCCCCGCTTCTATGCCCCGCCAAGGACGTCCTTTTGCCTCCCTGTGCCATTGTGGGAGCCGCTCGGTCTACTAGCTTTGTGAGGACCTTTTGCCCGGGGGCCCAGGGCCGCTGGTGGGGGGGCTGTGTCGGTTTGGGCGCTCCAGGAGTAGCGCCTTTGGGGGAGGGTTCTGTCACATTTCCCATCAGCCCCATTGGCTGATTTGCACATTTCCCATTGGACTCCATTTCCCATCAGCCACTACACTGCACCACATGACCACATGCCCCACAATTGCACCTGATTCACGTTTTTGTTAATGAGCACTCATGTGTATATATAGTCTTTGTCTGCACTCTCTCCTTGTCTTTCGTCATCTGAGACTCCTGTCTTTCATGTCGGTGTGTTTTGTTTCTTGCCATAGTCTCTTGCCAAGTTGTCTTAGTGTTTGAGTAGTAGTCTGTTTGTTTATATTAAATGTTTAAAAATCTGCGACTGCTTCTGCCTCAACCCCAATCGTGACAGCCCCTCCCTTCCCTTTCCCAAATATTTAATTGAGAAGAAAAAAGAAAAAAAAAATTCCCCCGCCCTCCCGCGGCTCATCCTGGCTACTCAATAGCTGTCGCTGGTTATATAAAAATTATAAATCCCAAGAACAGGCACCAGTTAAATAAAGTAAACATAGGAATATAAATAGCCAATTGGAGCCGAAGAGGGACACACACACAAAGTCTCCATAAAACAAGGGAGACAGCAGTGTTTCACCCCTAGGGTTGTCCACAAAGTGGACCTAGAGTAAGCTAAACAAAATTACCGAAACTAAAAAAAAATCCCAGTAAGAGAAAAGTCCCCTACTGATTTCAAATCTAATAAATAGTCAGTGCACTTTAACAAATATAATGCCCATACCTTTTAAAGACTTATAACTAATAATATTACACAGTGTAACATATTTTATAATAATAATAACAAGAAGAAGAAAATAACTAATAAAATAAAATAAACTCTAACCCAGTCAGGGCAGCAAAACAGAGAAGCACATTAATACAGAAGTAAGTTTAAGAGGAGTGAGTCCACAAATTGTAGACGAAGTAATGCACCGACAATATCTTTTATAAGAATTCGAATACTGTAGAGCTGGAAAGCCGAGTGCAAAAAAGAATAAAGCATAAAATCAAAAATAAAATAAAATAAATAAATAAAGAACACTACACTGTGTAGGTGTTGCAGTTCACCCCGGTATTAAGAGTTTAACGTAGTTTCCTGCTTCCTCCGCTGAAATAAAGTCCTTCTGGACACCGTTATATGTAATGTGAAGCAGAGCTGGGTAAAGTACTCCATAGCGAGCTCCATCAATACCACGAAGTTGACTATCCTAACGTTATTGCGCCATGACCTCGACTCCAAATCCTCACATTTATTCTCTAATTGAGTCATGGTCGCAGTGAGAGACTCGATAGTAGTCTTCATGTGAACTATGTCATCGGTGCAAATGGAGAGCGCGTGCCCAATTTCCCCAACAGTACCTTTTAGTGTTGATATGGTAGCATCGGTAGCGACTTTATCATTAACCAGCTGTGTTTTCATGACCTGCAGGTCATGCTGGATAGTAGACAGCGCATCCCTGAGAGTCTTCTGAAGATTCTCCTGGTGATTCTCCTGGTGCTTCTGATGCACCCGGAACTCCTTCCTAAAATTGGGGATGTCCTTCCTCAGTAAAGCCAGCAACTCAAGCCTGGCTGCGGGTTCACGAGGAGAAGACACGCTCACAGCATGCTCTCTAGGACTCAGTTTTGTTTGAATGCTACCGGTTTTAAAGTTCTTCTCAGACATTTTAACGAACCACCGAGTTAAAAATACAAATAAGGAAACAAAGTAGAATAAGTCAAATATATTATATGACCAAAAAAAGTGCTAATTAATTACAATTTTAATCGAAATCAGCA
Source organism: Ameiurus melas (assembly GCA_012411365.1). Lineage (NCBI taxonomy): Eukaryota > Metazoa > Chordata > Actinopteri > Siluriformes > Ictaluridae > Ameiurus > Ameiurus melas. The sequence goes on from CM022764.1 coordinate 13,139,010, forward strand.
GGAGACTCAAACTTCGTGTCTTACTCTATCAAATGCCGAATTCGAACCCCATATATATAATGTTTTAATAGTTTTATAATTTTTTGAAGTATAGATTTATAACATTTGGAAAGAATTTCTTTTATCAAGGATAGTAAAACGAGAAAAACGAACAGAGGGACTTTTTTGAATATCACAGATGCAATCAAAATTATTCAAACCCCATTGCAAATCAGGTTTACTGTCAAAATGTACAGACTTTCAACTGTTTGTAATGAACAAATTAAACAAAATCAATTGCAATAGTTAAACACAACAGCTAATAGAGCCTTTATACAGCTAAAAAGAGCCTGGGGTCACATTGACCCCAAAGAACACAGATGCTACAGAATGTATACATGATATGATAAAAATATCATCATGTTAATTTTAATAAACAAAACAAAATTATGCCAATTATGTATTTACAGATATTAAACATTAAATATTGTGGTCAAATTGACCCCAAAGATAATAGTAGGGTTAAGCCGATTAATACAACTGCAATATATTTTCTGTGCATGATTGTGCTTTAGTAATCAATATGGTTTTTTTTTTGTGTTGGTTTTTTTTTGCTTTACCAGTTGCATTGTTTTTCCAATGTTTATGTTGAAAGGTTTCTCTAATTAACAATGGGTTCAATTACAGCAGAGAACTGACTGCTCTGTTCTATGTATTTTCCATGTATTTAATGAAAAGTACTCTTTGCATAAGGTGATACTCATCCCTACCGTCTAATGCAATGATGCTGATAGTATTCAAAATGCTAACCACTCATTTCCTTCAGCTTAAATAGGAATTACAACACCAAACTCAAAATAATTATTATACCAAGCAAGAATAATTTAGTGGATTTCATCCAGATGATGCAAAAAGAAATAACAAATACTGTGTAAAAATTTATTTACATACAGTAGAACAATGTTCAACTCCAAAAATGTTTTAGAAAGAAAGAAAGAAACTAGTTAGCAGACTCCTCCAAATATTGTTGCCATGAAGAGAAATGCATTCACTATAAGAAGATCTCAGGATTCTCAGGACTCAAGGCAATTGGCATCAAATGTAGTATGGCTAGTCAAGTTTGAAAGCTTGGTGAAACTGAAAACTTGAAATTGTTCTCTGGTCCACTTGAAAATGTTGGGTCTGGTGTTCACTTCAAGTGAATTCAAATGCAGTTAATTGAGAAGCATATGTGTTAACCAAAACTAAAAAGGCACAAATTAAATATCTATTTAAGTCTCTATTTAAAGATCTATTAAGTATCAATTATTTTTAATTAATATGGTTCTGGGTGAAAACAGAACTGTAAAAATGATATCCTCCAACATAGAGGCCCAGAACTAACCCTGGGTATGAACTGCAGAAAAATCTCTGGTGATCAGGGGACATGTTTACAGTCTTTCCACTTTCAGTGAGGGAAAAAAAGTATTTGATCCCCTGCTGATTTTGTGTGTTTGCCCACTAACAAAGAAATGATCAGTCTATAATTTTAATGGCAGGTTTATTTGAACAGTGAGAGTCATGTTATTATGTCTCTCACTGTTCAAATAAACCTACCATTAAAATTATAGACTGATCATTGCTTTATTAGAGGCAAACGCACAAAATCAGAAGGAGATTAAATACTTTTTTCCCCTCATTGTATACTTCCACAATTTAAATAAATAAATGATAAATAAATGAAAAAAAAAATACAAACAAATGCGATTTATCAGGAGGTCTAGGGTTCACTGTAAGTTTATATAGGAGTAAGGGTCCAATGAATTTTCCCAGAAATGTCCCTGTCGCAGTTAAATGAACTGTCAGGATCTCATTAAAAAACTGTCACGTATCAATCCCTGGTAAACATGGTATTCAGCCTCATCTGATTACTATCTACAATAATGAAGATGGTAAAAGACTATGAAAATAAATCACCAAACTACATAATCTCATTGCGAAGCCTTGTTTATTTCCATGAGCTTGCATTTACTTGACATTCAATGTTCCTGACTTCTTTATCTTCTTCATCTTGCATAGTCTCAACTTTGCCATTTTACCTAGTCTTCCCACTTGTGTAGTCTTCCAATGCCTGGTTATAATCTAGCTTGTGCATATAGAGTATGACTTTGATTCTTGTTTTCCAAATAGGAAGCAAACAAATGCTGAATATATTTAAAATGATCAAATCTAAAAGTGGAGAATATGAAATGAAAGTGGAGAATATGAAATGGAGACACAGCACATCCTACCCTGTGCTTTTTTAAGTATGTCTTTTGATATACTCCAGACATCCACAAAAAAATAAGGTAAGTCTTTAGAATATGGATCCGTCATTAATAATTAACTACACAGGAAGAAATGAATAATGCAATATTAACATTCTAGTAACTACTATTAACTAACTAGAAGTTCTGATTGACAAATTATTAAGTAATAGCACAGAGATGAATGCAGTATTTCACTATTAGCTAATGAATAACTACTATTTCTTTCATGCCTCCCAGAGAACTTCGGTCACTGCACAATATCAATCAACTGTCCTTTTCCTTTCACACTGCAAATCTGACACGCTCTTGTCGATTTCTCCTTCACAACATCAGATGGATTCATTCAGGCCACTTAGATGCTGGTTCAAACTCTTGTCATTTCAAGATTGGATTTCTGCAACTGACTCCTGGCAGGTCTTCATCCTTGCGCCATTTGACCTATGCAACTGATCCAGAATTCAGCTGCACGACTGGTTTTCAATCTTCCTAACTTCTCCCACAACACCACATTGCTACGCTCCCTCACCTGGCTTCCTATAGCTGCCCCTGTCAGATATAAAACACTGATGCTTGCCTACAAAGCCAAAAATGGAACATCACCCAAATACATCAAAGCATTAATCACACCCTGCACTGAACCACGCTCCCTTTAGCACCACTCAACTGGTCCCATCAACTCTCAGGGTATTAGGAAGGCATGCATCAAGACTCTTCTCTGTTCTGGCACCTAGGTGGTGGAATGAACTTCAACCCAGATCTAAAGACCTAACTTAGCACTCTTCATTAAAAAATAAATAAACAAATAAATTTTAACAAACGTCTGTGTGTTTTCTTATATTACTTCCCAACAGAGTTTTAAGACTGATGGTATTTTTAGTACGTGACCGAGTGAACCAGTATTGGGATGTATTTATTGATAGAGACTTCAAAGCACTTCTGTAAGTCACTCTAGATAAAGGCATCTGCCAAATGCCATAAATGTAAATGGACTAAGAAACTATAGTAATAACTACTATTTGTTTCATGCCTCCCGGAGAAGAAATTACTAAGAAATTACCTACAGTTCATAATTAATGAGAAACTACTACTGTTAATAAATAGACAAGATTGTTTACATAATCAATAGGTAATAGCAAACATGATTTGGGTAAGCTGTTAATAATTTGTACATTTTATCATTCTGCCTAGAGAACTATTTACTAACTATGGATCATTGTAAAGAAATGGCTTTTTAAATTCACATTTTGGGACCTTACTCCTGTGGCCAATTTTCAATGTGGCATGCTTATAAGATTCTATACTTTGGGATTAGGTGTTCTTTAATAACTACTGTAAGTGTCATGATTCCCCCGTGCAGCAGCGTGCTTTGTGCGCTCGTGCGCATGCGCATGCTTCTTCACGGTCAACAGCGTTGACAGTTGGACACGTGTTTGTTGTTGACGTCATGTCTCTGCCTTGTCTTGTCATAGGGTCACGTGTGTTTTGGTATTGCCCACAGCTGTTAGCCGTTCGGTGCTAATCAGGTGTGTGCATATATACCGGGAGTCGTGCTACACAAAGTGCGGGTAAATCATGGTCTCTATAGAGAGATAGCGATGTAGATATTCCTGCCGAATGTTATTGTTCTTGTTCTTTTCCAGGTTCATGTTTATTAGTGCTTATCCATGTTTAGGCTAGGTAGCATAGCATAGCTTAGCTTCCAGCCTACCAGCTTCTAGAGTAGCATAGTTAAATAGATCCAGATAGATCGATAGAGAGTTACTTCTAGAGTAGCATAGTTAAATAGATCTAGATAGATTGATAGAGAGTTAGAGTCTTATGTACCATGTCATGTGTCATTGTTCTTGTTTATGCCTAGAATCATAGTTCTTATTCATGCCATGTTTCATGTTTTGTGTTCCATAGTTCATAGTTTGTGTTTCACTGTCTCCTAGCCCTAGTTCAAGGCTGTCAAGGCTAATTAGCATATAGCCTAGCTTAGCTTAGTTCATGGTGGTTGTCATCTGTTATGTTTCTTGTTTTTGTTTCTCTTGTGTCTGCTCTCCACTGCTAAAATAAAAGGGTCTCTTCCACACTGCACTTGCATCTGTCTGACTTCCCTGACGTCACGCCTCGCGACAGTAAGAATAATGGTAGCGCACTAATAATGACTTAAGTTACTACATCCAAAGGAATTACTATTTATTTGGAGTTGTATTCTAAAGTGACTCCTCCTCCACGTACCTCCCAACTGAATTCCTTCTCTCCCCTCTCAGAGACTGATGTCTCTAAACTCCTCCGCTCTAGCCGTCCCACAACCTGTCCCCTTGACCCTATCCCTTCTCAACTTCTTCAGTCCATCTCTCCCACACTATTACCTGCACTTACACACATCTTTAACACATCGCTCTCTACTGGCACATACCCTACCTCATTTAAGCAAGCCCGGGTTACCCCACTGCTCATTTCCAAAACTCTCGAAAGAGCCGTTTTTAATCAACTCTACAATTTTCTCACACAGAACAACCTCCTAGACACCAAGCAGTCTGGCTTCAAGAGCAACCATTCCACGGAGACTGCTCTGCTTTCCGTCACTGAAGCCTTACGACTAGTAAGAGCAACCTCTAGATCATCTGTCCTCATCCTACTTGACCTCTCTGCTGCCTTCGACACTGTGAACCATCAGATCCTCCTATCAACTCTCTCCAACCTGGGCATCAATGGAATGGTTCTACGCTGGGTGGAATCCTATCTTTCGGACAGATCCTTCAAGGTATCATGGAGTGGAGGTATTTCTGAAACTCAGCAACTGGCGTTCCACAGGGATCAGTTCTGGGTCCACTCCTCTTTTCTATATACACATACATCTCGGTGTGGGGGATTGAGTCTCATGGCTGGCTTTCCTATCACTGCTATGCTGATGACACTCAGCTCTATTTGTCCTTCCAGCCTGACGACCCATCTGTTTCTGCTCGCATCTCATCTTGCCTGTCAGACATCTCGGTCTGGATGATGAAGCACCATCTTCAGCTTAACCTGGGAAAATCGGAGCTTCTCGTCATCCCAGCCTATCCCTCAATCAACCAGAACTTCACTGTACAGCTCAGCTCACTTACACTCATGCCAACCAAGACGGCCAGGAACCTTGGGGTGATTCTTGATGAGGGCTTGACCTTTACAGACCACATCTCAGCAACTGCAAGGTCCTGTAGGTTCATCCTGTACAACATCAAGAAAATCCGACCATTCCTCACCAAACAGGCTACACAGATACTAGTCCAGGCTCTTGTCATCTCTAAACTGGACTACTGCAACTCACTGCTTTCAGGCCTCCCAGCCAGCTCCATCAAACCCCTTCAAATGATTCAGAATGCTGCAGCGCGCTTGTCTTCAACCAGCCCAAGACTACTCATGTCACACCCCCTTTTTCATTCTCCCTCCACTGGCTTCCTGTAGCTGCCCGCATCAAGTTCAAGGCCTTGATGCTCACCTACAAGACCTTGTTGGGAACAGCACCCTCCTACCTCAATCTCTCCTGAAGGCATACATTCCCTCTCGCAATCTGCGATCGATTAGCGACCGACGTTTAGTAGTTCCCACTCAGCGACGGGCGGGTCCCTTTTCAGAACCTTCACACATACCGTCCCCCAGTGGTGGAATGCTCTTCCGATCTCAATCCGGACTGCAGAGTCTCTCACTATCTTCAAAAACAGCTAAAGACCCATCTTTTCCGTGAACACCTAACCGTCTCCTAAAAAAAAAAAAAAAAAAAAAAAACACAGACTTGCACTTACACCTCTATTCTGTACACTTTGCTTCCTCTGGTATTCAATTAATGGATCTTGTATAGTAGCACTACTTGTATTGTTCCCTGCTTGATATATCGCTTTGCTTATTTGTAAGTCGCTTTGGATAAAAGCGTCTGCTAAATGAATAAATAAATGTAAATCAAGGTAGTAATTACTTGGAACAGTATTCTAAAGTGAAGATCAAGATAACTCCCTAGTAATTATTCAAGTGTTACCAAATCCTTCAGAAGGAATTACTAACCAATTCCCACTGGGGCCATGTGTGTGCGGAGTTTGCATGTTACTAATTCCATTTAACATTGTGCACACTTTTGTTAATACCGTTTTGATTGAGTTAAGTCACCATTGTATTGGATGAGCTGACAAGTAGATTGCTGATGTATAGGAATCTCCGATGTGGTTTGTGTGCATTAAAGTCAGACGCGCCGCATTCACTGCTTTTTTTTATTCTGCTTGCCGATAACAAGAGGCAGATTGACTGTGGGGAGAGTGGGATGTTTTGTGTTCGTTTTCTTTACTTTTGTATTTATAATTATGTATTTCTTTCTGATTTATCTTGATTTCTTTGTTTCTATTGTTATTTCAGCTATTCAACTGCCCTTGTCTTTAATGTTGTACTTTGAAGTTTGTAGTGTTTGTTTCTAGTGTTGTCCCCCCGTTTGTCTAAAGTGGACTAGTTTGTATTGCCGCCTCTGTTGATTTATTTGTTTGGTTCTGTTCAGTCCTCAGCTATTTGAGTTTAGTTCTGTTTAGTTTGTAACAAATAGTATATGATGTGGCATTACAAGTTGACCTTTTTTAGGCCTAATTATTGTTTTTGATTATTTGAATTTAATTAGATTTATTTGGAAATATGTATTTTGATTCATTAAACTCTTTTTTGGGGGAAACTGTATCCCTTGTGCCTTGACTGCCTTTGTCCCTCACAAACAGTTACCCAAATCATACGTCTGCAATTACCTATTGATTATGTAAATAATCTTGTCTATTCGTTAACAGTAGCGGTTTCACATTAATTATGATACCATATATAGTTTGTTAGCACTTCTCCGGGAGCCAGGAAATAAATAGTAGGAATTGATTAGCTAATACCACATTCATCTGTGGGATATTAATTACTAATTCATTAAACAGAGTTTCTAGTTAGTTAACAGTAGTTAAAAGAAAGTTAATAATGTTTTATTCATTTCTTCCTGTGTGTTACACCACGGCCAGCAGATGGCACTGTGGCACAGCTCCTGACGAGTCATGTGACTTTGTTTTGGTTCGCTCGCTTCCTGCTTGAGCATTTAGTTAAGTGTCTTTAATTTGCCCCAGGTGTCCAAGATTTGGTTTGATTATCTTTACTATTTAAACCCCTTGGCTTCTGAGCACTGGGCTCAGTATTATAGGTTATATAATTTATAAAGGTTAGATAGGTGATGTAGTTTGTATCGTTTGTTTCCATGCCTTGATTCATTATCTCGTTTTATGTCACGATTCGAGTTTCTCGTTTTCCGGTGAAGACAGCGTTTTCTTTGGTTATAGAGTTACGTGTATAATAAAGACTTTGCACCTGCATCTGCCTCCAGTCCCGATCCGTAACAATGTGTAGTTAATCATTAATGAAGGATCTTCATACTAAAGTGTAAACCAAAAATAATATAGTACTGTGCAAAAGTCTTAGGCATCCTATTTTTTAAAATACAAATTTCAGCATAAATATTTATGTTTATGACTACTTCATTATTGAGTCAAAAAAGTACCTGTGGTAAAGAAACAGGAAAATGTTGTATGGTAGAAAAGGAAGCAACATATTACATAATACACATAATACACCACAGATTCTTTAAAATTCTCAGAAAAACTTACCATCTAGTTTCCTTGTAAAACTGCACAAAGTGTACCTGAGCTGACTGATGCATTTTTAAACAGCAAAGGATTGTTACACTTAATACTGACTTTCTTTAGATTATTGTGGTTTACTGCATTTAACAGTGGATTTGTTTAGTTAAGTCTTTTTGCACAGTGCAATATACTATATTTGTTTAGTTGTGTTTTTATTCTTTATTTCAGATTGTTGCATCAAACAACAGTAAAACAGCATAAAGTCAAGTATCCTATTTAAAAAAAAATTAACAGCTCCTTCGTTTTCTTACTGACCAAAGAAACCACAATCCTGCCTTCTTGCTGTTTACTGGCTCACTGGACCAAGGTTATCATCCCACATCCCACATCTTACACATCCCACATCCTTTCCTATTCTGTGAACTGGCTTATATGCTGGGTAATTTTTTATGTTTGGTCAGACTCCAGCTTTATCTGAAAAAGCTGAAAAGCACAGTTTTCAGGTGTGTTCTGTATTGCCATAGCAAGGGGTAAAACATTAATAAGTGCTATGGCTGAATAGTAGTTGTTTTCACCACTGCACACAACTTTAGATATGTGGCGGTATAAAAAATACCTAAAAAATCCCTGGAGCATCTGAAGATTAACACAGAATGCCAGGATTATGCCTATGGCTGAGCTGCATATTTTCAGAAACCTGACCTCGGTAGGTGTACCTCCAGTCAGATTCTGATTCTGTGTATAGGTGGGTGTGTGCAGGCTGCTCATGGACAGGTACCACTGAAGCCTAAACTTGTCCATGCAGTTTCAGCAATGTTCATTAATGAAAGCAAGGTCAAAGCCAGCATTCATACAACATTGGGCAGAAATTATTCATAATTACAATAGAGGTCAAGGCAAGCACAAGAGGCCTGATCATATACAACAGTTTTGTGGCAGTTTTGTGATGAATCAAGGCCTTATTTATGTCTGTGTGCAGTATCACAGGGGTGTAAAAAGGAAGTTATGAAGCGATTTATTCTTTCATAGCACAATTTTCTATTACATATGATTACATAATTGCACTTTTGCAAGTGTCTTTAAGCATTCTTTAAGAACATAAGTGCACTTGTCCTTCATTAAAAATATATAATAGTTGGAGCTGTGGAGAAAAGCATCTCAGAACACACAACACGTTGAACCTTAAGGCAGATGGGCCACAACAGCAGAAAACCATGTTGGGTTCCACTTCTGTCAGCCAAGAACAGAAAGCTGAGGCTGCAGTGGGCACAGGCTTACCAAAACTGGGCAGTTGAATACTGGAAAATGTTACCTGGTCTGATGAATTTAAAGTTTTGCTGAGGCACACAGATAGAAGGGTCAGAATTTGTCACCAACAGCATGAATCAATGGACCCAACCTACTTTAATATTGGTCCAGTCCAGGTTGGTGGAGGTGGTCTAATAGTATGGGGAATGTTTTCTCCGGTTCACACTTTGGGCCAGTTAATACCAATCAATTAATGCTTGAATGCCACAGGCTATTTAAGTATTCTTGCTGGCCATGTGCATCCCTTCATGGCCACAATTTACCCATTTTCTATTGGTTAATTCCAGCATGATAATCCACCAAGTCATAAAGCAAAAGTCATCTCAAACAGGTTTCATGAAAATGACAATTGTCACAGTGCGGCCAACAGAGGGCACTGTGGCACTGGGTTTTGCCACTGGACCAATCACGTGTTATTTGTTTTTGTTCCTTATTTGACACCGGTGTTTGGTATTCTGTTAATTGTTTACTTTGGGTATTTAATTCTCCCGAGCAACGAAGCACGTTGCTTGGGATTAGATAGACGTTATGGTAGTGTTTTTGTTCACAAGTCTTCTGTGTTGTAGAGGGTCTCCAATTTGTCTATGCTACGTTTGCTCCAGTTTGTCTATGCTACGTTTGCTCCAGTTTGTCTATGCTACGTTTGCTCCAGTTTGTTTATGCTATGTTTGCTCCTGATCTGTCTATCTGTTGATTTGAGTTTTTACATTTATGTTCAATAAAGAAGTTGGATCTGCACCTGCCTCCGTCCCCGTCTACAACCCGTCTGACAGAATCCCGAGCCTGCTTACGGATGCAGCAGATCTGACCGCGGCACCATGGACGCCATAGGAAAACGGTGAAGAAGCCACACCTGGGAGCCCATGCTATGGGTTCCTGCCCTGGAATCCATGAGCTTTGCACAGAGGTTCTCTATGGTCATGCCGGAGCCGTATGATGGCTACCTTTACCCGGATAAGTTCTTGCAGGACTGTCAGTATTATTTCTCCAGCCTATGCGACCCAAAGCCGACCGAAGGACAATTCACTTTATTGTGTCTCGCCTGGTTGGCCCAGCTCGCACATGGGCACAGCGAGTGGCAGCCACGGAACCCTGGGTGCTGGAGGATGTCTGGGAGTTTTCACCACTTCAGAGGAAAACACTCAATCATTTCATAGCAGTGAGGATTTCATGAAATTTTTCATTTATAAAATTGAAAATATTAGAGATGAAATACAGGCCATTAAATTACAACCGGTCAGTAATATAACAAACCCATTAGATGACAATGTGGCAATACCAGATCAATGTTTAGAGTGTTTTGCTCCGCTTATAGAGACGGAACTAGCTACACTAATCTCATCAGCTAATTCATCAACCTGCATACTAGATCCTGTACCCACATGTTTGTTTAAACAGATCTGTCCAGGAGTAATTAAGTCACTTTTGAATATAGTAAATTCTTCCCTAACCATTGGCTATGTACCTAAATCTCTAAAATTAGCAGTTATTAAACCATTGATAAAAAAACCTGACCTTGACCCGTCTCAATTATCCAGTTATAGACCAATATCGAATCTCCCCTTCATCTCTAAGATTCTAGAAAAGGTAGTAGCAAAGCAGTTATGCTCATACTTAGAAAGGAACAACATTCATGAAATGTATCAGTCAGGATTTAGACCTCATCACAGCACAGAGACAGCACTAGTTAAAGTAGTAAATGACCTTCTTCTGACCTCTGATCAGGGTTGTGTCTCGCTGCTTGTGTTGCTCGACCTTAGTGCAGCTTTTGATACCATAGATCACACTATTCTCCTTGATAGATTAGAAAATGTTGTTGGCATTAAGGGAACAGTCCTCTCCTGGCTCAGGTCTTATCTGACCGATCGTTATCAGTTTGTAGATATAAATGGTGATTTCTCCATGCGTACTCAGGTTACTTTTGGAGTTCCCCAGGGTTCTGTTTTAGGCCCACTGCTTTTTACTTTATATATGTTACCCCTAGGACAAATTATTCGTAAACATGGAATTAGCTTCCACTGTTATGCTGATGATACACAGCTGTATGTGTCAGCAAAGCCAGAGGACAGACAGAAGCTTAGTAAAGTTGAGGATTGTGTACATGACATTAGACGTTGGATGTTAACTAACTTCCTTTTACTTAATTCTGATAAAACAGAAATACTTTTATTAGGCCCACGTGTAGCTAGAAGTAATCTTCCTGACTACACAGTAACTCTGGATGGTCTTTCTGTTTCATCATGTACAGCAGTTCAAGACCTCGGAGTGATTATTGACTCCAGTCTATCATTTGATGCTCATGTAGATAATATTACTAGGATAGCTTTCTTTCATCTCAGAAATATTTCTAAGATAAGAAATATATTGTCACTACATGATGCAGAAATACTGGTTCATGCATTCGTCACCTCTAGATTAGATTACTGTAATACCTTACTGTCTGGATGTTCCAGTAAGAATATAAATAAACTCCAGTTAGTCCAGAATGCAGCTGCTAGAGTCCTTACTAGAACTAGAAGATACGACCATATCACCCCGATCTTATCCACACTGCATTGGCTCCCTGTAAAATTTCGCATTAAGTTTAAAATACTTCTAATAACCTATAAAGCACTACACGGTCTTGCACCACAATATCTAAGCGACCTTCTGGTTTTATATGATCCGCCACGCCTACTCAGATCAAAAGATGCAGGCTATTTGATATTACCTAGAATAGTGAAGTCTACAGCAGGGGGAAGAGCCTTCGCTTATAGAGCCCCACAGTTATGGAACAGTCTTCCTATTAGCGTTCGGGACTCAGACACAGTCTCAGTGTTTAAATCTAGGCTTAAAACGTAATTGTTTACTCAAGCTTACCCTGACTAAATTATATCTCACTAATTCACAGTCCTAATCATTTTCCCTTCTTTCTCTCTCTCTCTTTTTGCCGAGCCCCACACGAATTTATGGATATGTTAGAGACCAGATCCCCTTTCTCTCCTCTGAAGGCCATCCTTAATTTTTCTCATTTTTCACATTATCTGTTTTACCTTCACATTCTGTGTTACCCAGATGAGGATGGGTTTCCCTTCTGAGTCGGGTTCCTCTCAAGGTTTCTTCCTCAAAAACATCTTAGGAGTTTTTCCTTGACACCGTTGCCACTCAGTGGCTTGCTCAGTTGGGATAAATTCCATTTGTTTTCTACCTGTTTGTCTCTGTTTATCTGTTCCTGTTTGTCTCTCTTTAGATGTTTCTGACTGTTTATACCTGTTTTTTATTTCTGTAAAGCTGCTTTGAGACAATGACTATTGTAAAAAGCGCTATACAAATAAAATTGAATTGAATTGAAGTTTTTGGATGTGTACACTGTTACAACTGGGGAGCCATTCATTCTCCGTCAAAGCTACTTTCACCCCCTTTGTTTGTGTGTGTGTGTGTGTGTGCTTAGGTGTTAGTTTAGTTTCTGTGTATTAGAGTATTTTAATTAAATCTGGTCTGATTTTAATAGCAAGTGTCGGTCTATATTTATGATTTATTGTCTTAGGTTGTCCGATCTTGTCGGTGTGCTCATAATTCATGTTTAACATCAGGATATTATTAGCAGTGGCCATGGGATTAATATCCTAGCCAGACGTAATAAGATAATTTAAGGTAAACTCATCGTTCGACGAATAGTTTATCAGCTGTTAAAATATTAACTTTGTACATTTTCCCCTTTTCAGCTCAAAGTAACAAAAGGAAAAGCAATTTTCCCTACATCTTTTTATACCCAATCATGTTACTGACATGTTGCCAATTAACCTAATTAGTTGCAAAATGGATATGTGTTGCGCATATTTTATTTCTAGTCAGCAGTAAAATCGCTCACTAGGCAAAGGTAAACTGACTAGTTAATGCTGTGGGTGATGGATGACTGCTAAGGCTACTGGGACACAGTAGTGTCATGCAGTATGATAAGCTTAAGGTTGTTGGGCCTTTACAGTCAGACCTAGAATAATTGGAATTCTTCATGAAAATAAGCAAAATGTTATGATACGGCTTCGGATGAGTCACGTGACTTTGTCTTGGTTCACTCGCTTCCGGATTGAGCGTTAGTGCTAGTCACTTTGATATGTCACAGATGATTGTGTTTTGAGTTGATTATACTTTGTATTTAAACGCTGTCAAAAGCAAGCAGCAAATCAAAAAGAAAATGAGTGCTGAGTTGGACCGAGTGTTCTAGGAGAGAAAAAGGATAATGCACGAAGCACTGGCACAGCTCACTCACCAGATCGCGCAACAAAACCTGCTGCAGAGAGCCGGTCCATGCCCCACGCCACCATCCACGTCGTTCTGGAAGCGCAACCAACCTCTCAGTGAGAAACTTGCTTGGCTCGAATGCATGATGGCAGAACAGATACAGATACAGCTGCAAGCTGAGCTACGCGCCATGCCGCCTTCTGCGACCTTAACCCCGGCCCTGCCACCGGAGAACCACGCCGTGCAGCGCAGCCAGCAAAGCGGCCTGAACATCTGTGGATTCCCACTGCAGGGGAGTTGCACCATGCCATGCAGTCCCGAGGTGAAGGCTGGCCCAGAATTTTCTGGGGGGGGCAACGAGAACAGCAGAGCTCCAGCCTGAGGCCTACGGGGAGGTCTCAGCTGTGGAGCTCCCGCCTGAGGTCAACAGAGCGACCTCAGAGTTACAGCTTGAAACCTACGGGGAGGTCTCTGCAGGGGAACTCCCAACAGCCGAGGAAGCTGTCCTGCTGCTCTGCCCGGCCGAGGAGGCTGCCCAGCCCTCCAGTCCCGCTGGGGACATCGCCCAGCCTTCCAGTTCCAGTGCCATCGGGGAGGCCACCCAGCCTTTCAGTTCCAGCGCCCAGCATTCTCATGCCGCCAGGGGTGGTGCCCTGTCTTTCAACCCTGGTGGGGGTACTGCTCCGCCCATCTGCTGTCCGACGGAGGCTGCCCCACTTTCTTTGGCAGCGAGAGACTCCGTTGGATGGGGGTTCTTGGAGCACCATTTGGAGGGAGGTTCTGTTACGATACGGCCAGCAGATGGCAATGTGGCTCGGCTTCGGATGCGTCACATGACTTTGTTTTGGTTCACTCACTTCCGGATTGAGCGTTAGCGCTAGTCACTTTGATTTGTCATAGGTGATTGTGTTTTGAGTTGATTATACTTTGAATTAAATGCCTGAGTTACTGAGCACATCGCTCGGTATTATTAGTTGTATCAGTTGTAGTATTTGTAGCGGTTGTGTTGTCTTGATGCCATGAAGGATACTGTTATGCCACGTTTCCCGAATCAAGTTTGCCTGTGAAGACCGCGTTTATTTTAGTTTTGTGTTCTATGTTAAAGAGTTTGATCTGCATCTGCATTCGCCCCCAGTCTATGTAACGATTTTTTTTTTTTGCCTTTGTTTATTTATTCATTTTCATATGATTCATTTACATGTGATTCATTTACGTATGATTCATTTTCATGTATTTCATATTCATGCATGTGATTCATTTACATGTAATTAATTTTCATGTGATTCATATTCATGCATATTCATGTAATTAATTTACATGTAATTCATTATTATGTGATTCATATTCATTCATGGGATTCATTTACATGTGATTCATTTTCATGTGATTCATATTCATGCATGTGATTCATATTCATGTAATTAATTTACATATAATTCATTTTCATGTGTTTCATGTTCATGTAATTCATTTACCTTTTCTCCCCTCCCTTCCCCAAATATTTAATTGAGAAAAATAACAATAATGTTAATAACAATAATAACAATAATCATTGTCATTATTAATTAATTAATTATAAATAAATAAAAGAAAAGAATCCCCCCCCCGCCCCCCCGGCTCATCATGGCTACTCAATAGCTGTTGCTGGTTATATAAAAATTATAAAACCCAAAAACTAAAGTAAAAATAAGAATATAAATAGCCAATTGGAGCTGAAGAGGGACACAGAGTAAGCTAAAAAAAAAATTACTAAAATAAAAAATTCCAGTACGAAAAACGTCCCCTGCTAACTTCAAATCTACTAAATAGTCTGCGCACTATTACAAATATAATGTCCATACCTTTTAAAGACTTATACCTAATAATATTACACAGTGTAGCATATTAAAATAAAATACAAGAAGAGAATAACAAGATGATAATAAAATAGAAATTAAAATAAAGAATAGAGAATAAATTAGAATAAAGAATACATTTGAATAAAGAATATTATCAGAGAAAATAAATAAATAAATAATAATAATAAAATAAATAAAATAATAAATAAATAAATACCAAATAAATAAATAAGGAACACTACACTGTGTAGGTGATGCAGTTCACCCCGGTTTTAAGAGTTTCACGTATTCTGCTGCTTCCTCTGCTGAAATAAAGTCCTTCTGGACACCGTTATATGTAATGCGAAGCCGAGCTGGATGAAGTATTCTACGTAACGTTACACAAAATTTAATAACGAAGATAAATGAGGAAAAAAACACATGGACACACAAACACACTGTAATATGTAAATGTGTGCATGCTTGTATTTTTTACCCCAGGGAATCAGTATATAGGTAGCAGCACATTTTCTGAAGACTGAGGGCAATTTAAAAGACATTTATTTTTTTCAAAGTGTTTCAGTGGATATTTGTTTAAAGAATTATTTCTGCTCATTAACTCATAATGTTGAAAATAATTTCAAATTGCCTATATGTAAACATGTTAAGTTAAAAACCTATGACCATAACTCACCATACTTAAGCTTTCACAATCTTATATAATGTTCTTACAGATATGGTGTTAGCTAAATAAAATAATGACTCAAATTAAAAAATCTATATTTTCAAAGCAGTTTTTCTTCAGCATCATTCACTGTTACGTTGCAATTTCTCCTGATATGTGTAGGTGTCTCAGCTTCTGGTGCAATTCCAATTGGTCCAGGCCACGTTCTTAATTTTATATTTGGTAAGAATTTCTTATTTTGTTTTTTTTTTTTTTCAAAAAACCTCTTTTAGCCTGGCTTTCCTGACAATTGGTACGACATCTGTTTTCATCTTGATACTAGATTTAAACTCTCAATGTCCAATCACAATGTCCTTCATCAATTACTGCCCTGTGTCTCTATAAGATATCATCCTTGACACTGGCAGCAACAACCCCATCAGCTGCTCCCACAGAAAAAAAAATGCTTGCTCTGTTTATTGCTTGATTTTTTTTTAACCTGTTCCAGACCAGCAGTGCTACTCCATCACCCCATCTCAATCACATATTACTTGTCAAACTGTTGCTATTGTTGTATAATGTAGAATATGGTTTCTTATATATGACCTCTGATTCCAGCAACCTGGCAGCCTCCTTATGTACAGTAGTTGAATCTGTACTTTACTTTCACAACATGCTTTTGTTTAAAGTCTTTATTCACAGTTTCTCTTTCCTTTCAGTGAACACAACCAATTAACACATTGTCAAATGCCCTGTTCAATCTTGTTTAATTTTTAGAAATGTTAATTTTCTGAATTGCTTCAAATCTTATTTTAAATTTTAGTGCTTATAGTGCTTTTAACAGTACTCTTTGACAAACCAAATAGTGTCGCAAAGGTCACTAAGGTCAAACACTTGACATTTGTGAAATTACCATGTAATGTCTGCTGTCATTGGATAGACTCATCCATTAATTGGTTTCTTTTCTGAAAGCACACTTCCTTCATTATATAGTGATATTGCCTTTCAATAAGCACATTTTCTTTATCATTTAAGTTTTTTGGCTTCTCTCTGCTAAGACTACCCAGTCACAGGTGTGTTGAGTTTAAGTTAATGACATTTGCTATATAGAATGCTGAGTTACAGAGCACGTTGCTCGTGATTGTGTTTATGTTGATGATATGTTGATATGTTCGTAGCAGTCATGCTGTCTATGTTAAGGACAAGTATGTTATATGTCCCAGTGCCAGTGTTCCGGTAAAGACCACGTTTACTTGCGTTTAAGTTGAGATGGAGTATGTTAAATAAAGACTGTGAGCTGCACCTGCATCCGCCTCAATTCTACGTGTCGTTATAGAATCACGAGCCCCAAGTACGGAAGCAGCAGGTCATGGAGAGCTTACTGAGTGCAGAGTTGGACTGAAACTTCTGGGGGAGGCAGAGGACATTAGACGAAGCATGGGCGCGGCTCGCTCTTCAGATCTTCGCTCTGCCCCTGAAAATATTTGGGGTGGGGCAAGGAGCACAACAAAGCTCTAGGCTGAGGCCTACAGGGAGGCCTCAGCCGTGGAGCTTCAGCCAGAAGTCTCAGTCCAGCCTCAAGTCCCTGAAGTCTCAGTCCAGCCTCAAGTCCCTGAAGTCTCAGTCCAGCCTCAAGTCCCTGAAGTCTCAGTCCAGCCTCAAGTCCCTGAAGTCTCAGTCCAGCCTCAGGTCCCTGAAGTCTCAGTCCAGCCTCAAGTCCCTGAAGTCTCAGTCCAGCCTCAAGCCCCTGAGGTCCAAGTTCATTCTCATGCTCCTGAAGCCCAAGTTCAGTCCCATGCTCCTGAAATCCAAGTCCAGTCTCAAGTCCCTGAGTGCTCCGCCGAGGACGTCGCTCCGCCCGCCTGCTCTGCCGAGGACGTCTCTCCGCCCGCCTGCTCCGCCAAGGACATCGCTCTGCAGTCCTGCCCAGTCGAGGTACCTACCCTGAACCCCAGTCCTGCTGGGGACGCTGCCCTGCCGTCCAGTCCTGCTGTGGACAGCGCCCCGCGTTCAAGTGCCACCAGGGGCGGTGCCCAGCGTTCCAGAGCCGTCAGGGCAGTGACTTTGAACCTCGACTTTGAACCCCGGTGGGGGGGTTGCCCTGCAAATCTGCTGCCCGACGGAGGCAGCCTCTCTTTCTAAGGCAGCGAGAGACAGTTGTTACAGGGGCCCGGGACCCTCATTGGGGAAGGGTTCTTGGTGCTCCAGGAGGGACACCCTTTGGAGGGGGGTTTTGTCATGCCACGGCCGACAGAGGGCACTGCGGCGCGACTTCTGAGTTGACTTTGTTTGGGGATCATCACTTCCGAACTAGCGCTAGCTTTAGCGCGGTTGGGTCACCTATATAGACTGCTGAGTTACCGAGCATGTTGCTCGTTACTGTGTTGATGATATGTTGCTCGTTATTTATGTTGATGATATGGTGACACGTTCGTAGCGGTCATGCCGTCTATTTTACGGACAAGTATGTTATATGTCCCAGTTCCAGTGTTCCTGTAAAGACCGCGTTTACCTGCATTTAAGCTGTGTTGGAGTATGTTAAATAAAGACTGTGACCTGCATCTGCCTCAGGTCTACGTGTCGTTACAAATTCTTTGCTTAATCAAACTCTCATAGACAACTGTCAAATCATTATTGGCACCTTTCTAGAGAATGGGCAATAACAGTTTATATAATAATCATACAAACTGATTTCTGGGGTAAATTTCTAACCCAAAAGTTGAAGAAAGTTCTTTTTCTCCATAAAAATAAAATTTTACTTATTCTTAGCATTATTGATGAGAGCAACACTGTAAAGCTTAATAAAAATCCTATGTCCATTTACATAATGCTTTATATAACTCAGATCGAAAAGCATGCCACAACTTGAACTTGCTTATGATAAGCAGCCTTATAAAGCATTATCAATACATTAAAAATCTTAATGAATGCACTTGCAATGCATTATGGATACCTGATTCATAGAATATCACGGTACAGAAACTATTCTAATCAGACCATTTTAGTTAAGAAAAAAAAGATTTAAATACTAACTTTTTATTTCACAAATATGTAAGGCAATAAGGAATTATTTGAAAAATTATGTTTTAAAATAAAGCAAAATATGAATCCATTTTAATCTATTTAATAAACATACAATGTCACTGCACCTGGCATATCTTCACAATACATCACAAAAGAAAATATCAAGGCAACGGGTAGATTAGATATCAAATCAATAAATAGATAGTCACATCATGTAAATAAGGATAAAATGCAGTTACCAACAAATGTCTCCAAACCACATCCACATGGTAAAGTAGTTTTAGTCTGATATCAGTGGAATATGAACATGAGGTCATGGGCATTGGTTGAAGCACAGTGAGAGTTACTAATCAGTATTCATTTTACTAATTCTCCACTAATTCAGCAAATTCACTTCTTTAAGGCTTTGGACACTGCAGACAAATTCAGTTTGACTTATTTTAGCTTGTGCTCTGACACTTTCTTGCTAGGAGTGGCGAAGTAACTGAATTGTGTTTGAACCTAAAGTTACACTTGCGCCTCATTTACAAGCTTTACTCATTACCTGGGCCACATTGTCTCCTGTGAACTTCAGTTTGATCAAATAATAAACTCCAGTGGTTTTGATTTGGAATATGATATAGGTGGATACTGCAGGACTGAGTCTATTTGGCATTTTTGAAAGCGAATACCAGAATGACATTTATTTAGGGGTTTTTGTGTGTCCTATGTTGTGTCCTTTGTTGTCTATGTATTCAAATGTATTTAATGTTGTGCATTACTGTATTGTCTTTATGCCTTATATGAGTCAACAGGAAAGAAACTTGACATTTGCACACATTTGCACAGAAGAAATAATATAGGACAGAATCTCCACTACAGTCTTTTGTTGTTGTTTGTTTAAAATCATGATAAGCTGTAGCTGTGGGATAAGATACTGGAATTTGAAATTGCTGTGTGTTTATATCCTGTGGGAGGATGTTAAAGCCTGGCTGAAGGTCTTTCTACATATGCACTCAGGGAGAGGAAGCGATATAATAGCATATAAAGTCACCACATGCCAGTGGAGCCCCTTGGGGTTAAAGCTGAGGCACAAAAGCCCACTATGCTTACAGTTTATTTCATCTACTGCTGCACGTCACTCTCTCTCTCTCTCTCTCTCTCTCTCTCTCTGCTCCCCTTTTCTCTTTTCATCCTGAACCTTGCCTCTGCACAAATAATTTAGAATCAAGCACTAACCCCCTCCTCACCTTCCACCTCCACCACATATACACACATGCCAGCACTATCACCATCATCAAAATCCTCCATTTCATCTGTAGTGCACGCAGGTGCTTGAACTCATTCCACACAGAGGAGATGCGGTATATTCCCTGCTTCTCCATGTCAGTCTGACTCTGATAGGCTTTAAGACTAGGGATTATCACCACACCTATTTTCTCATCTCGACTCTCCCTATACAGCTATTCCTCCAGGCACTACTTATAATGAACTACCCCTTTTTGAACTGCAGCATGCAGGAAATCCTTGGGAGCAGTGATTGGAAATTGAAACAAAGGCATTAGAATCTCAAAGAGCAGAATAGAAATATGTGTATTTTAATCATGTTTTTCTAATCATCGTTAGAGTGGTGTGATTTTAGGAAAAAAATTAAGGAACTGTTACCACCAAAAGACAATACATATTGAGCTAAACTTTTGTTCTAAAATAATTATTGACAAAACACATAATAACAAAATAATACATTCAAGGTTCTTAGCTTGGACTTCTTACATATATCTGTTCTGAATTGAGGGCTTTGAGAAATATCAGTGTTTGCACATGTTTGACTATGTGTTCACAATGAGGTACGTCAGAGATTCCTATCTATTTACACAGCTGGTAATGAGGATCCTGGTTGAGTTTAAATGACTTAAGTAGGGATCCGGTCTTTGATAGCTTTGTGAAAATATCTATTGTTAAAAGCACTATTCAAATAAAACTGAACTGAATTGGAATTGAATACCAGCCTTTCACATCTGATGCAACGTGACAACAATTTGTTTTCATTTGATATCTCATACCACCTCATCTAAAACATATTAAGGCACTGAGCACAGGTATAAAATGTGAATATGCGAGTCTCTTTAAATTGAGAAGGATAATAGTGACAAACTCTGAACAGATAATTAGTTTATTTTTTTATGGTTGTCACTTTCATTTTGCAGTGTTACTTTTGTACTACAGTTCTCTCATTGTAGGGTGTGGTATACTATGAAGAAATTATCAGCTTACATGGTGAATATCATTAATTAGAATCTCTGAAACATGTAGATAATGATATTAACTGCCTGAACATATTGTTTGAACATATTCAGCCTCTAACAAATATGAATATATTACTTAGTCAACTCCTTCAAGTCACGGCTTATTCATAGTTATGAACCTAAAAGTATAGTATTCAGTATCATGAATTTTCAAACTAACAGGACGATATGTTATTACAAAAGTAAGGAATGTAATTTTGGCACTGCCAACAGTTTCTGGGAGTTTCTAATTTCTTTTCTTTTTCTTTTTTTACCTTGACAACAACCTCAAAGACAAAGAGAAGTGAGTTTAATGTTCTTCACTGCCATAAAAGAAAATGTTATTTTGGCCAGACCATGATCAGTTGCATAAGTTTGTGTTAATACTATTCTTACTCAAAGTAATAGGCTTATTAAAGTTTCATTGAAGAAATTGCTAGAATAACCAGACTGAATTAGAAAGAAAAACAACCAAACCATGGCTAGGATAGAAAGGTCAGACAGTTAGACCTTTGTTGTTAATTAGAAAACCAGCCAGACTGAAGAATCTGAAACGCACTTGGAATCAAACTATCTAAACAAACTCTTGTGTATAAGTGTATAGTGTTTCAGAAATAGTGTATTTGTTTTTTTCCCTTAAATCAGGTACTTGATAGTTGACATTTAGGTTTAATTACTGATCAGCTGGTCTTATCAAGTGTGACATACAACATAAGGTCTTTCATTCGTTCTTTCTTTCATTCACTCATTCATGCATTCCTTCATTCATTTATTCATCTTTGTTAACCATTGAACAAGGTTGTGTTGGATAATATAATAAAGAATAATCTTATATACATTATATATATATATATATAGTCGCGACGGACACACACACACACACCTGCCACTGAGTGCAAGGCAGGAATGCACCCTGGATGGAACCTTAGAGGCACCAGTTTAATCACAGGCATGTTTTTCAGACATCGAAGGAATCTGGAAACCAGAGGAAACTCATTCAAACACAGAAAGAAAAACTCTAAAATGTCAATTTTTTCATTAGTATTTAAACATTACAACATTCTCTGCTGATATATCTACCATTTTACAGCCATGTTTGTTAAACTGGCTCCTTTACCTAATGCAATCTCTACAGGCAAAAACCACAGAAATGTTTAAAAAGTAAATGAAAACATTTCTCTAAGATTTTGGTGAAATATATTTGTTTTCTTAAATAAACAGAATAACTATTATGGAATATCCCATGATACATACAACAAGTCTGGTGAGCTTTTTATTTATTTATTGTATATTTAAACTAATACTACTACTACTACTACTACTACTAATAATAATAATAATAATAATAATAATAATAATAATAATAATAATAATTGTAAGCAATATCGGTCACAGGGGAGGAGGAAGACGCAAGCGCAGGAGCCGAGGCGTGAGGGCAGGAACAGTCCGAGTTAGACAGTAATGCACGATGTGAGGGGTATCCAGAGATGCAGGCGTGAACAGATACTGAATCTCAATAACGGTGTTCCAGAGACGTAGAGGTAATCACGCAGAAAGTCGGTTGGAAACAGGTAATGTTCAGATATGCGGGTTTTTCAGAGACGTGGTCGTAAACAGGCAGATTGTCGAAATAAACCAAGTAATACAGAATCGTGAGGATAATCCAGAAGCGTAGCCTTAAACAAAGTGGGAAGTCGAAACCAACCAGGTGAATTCACATAATACGGAAAGCTTGGTATCACAGCTAACATACGTTATCGAGCGTATACTTCGCAACCTGAAATAGGAATGTGACTACTTAAATACCAGTGGACGCCGAAGGCTAGTTACAGGTGTTGAGAATCAGAACTCCGGTGCTCTTGAACGCATGCGCGTTTGTGTTGGATTCTGGGAACTGGAGTCCAGGTCGGACGGGGTTCAGCGCATGTGCGCTCGTGTTGGATTCTGGGAACCGGAGTCCCGGTCAGACTGAGCTGTGACAATATCCCAACAGTTTATGGTTGTTGTACCTTTTTCACTTTATTTCCATGGTCCTGTTTATGGTTGTTGATCACAAATTCAGTTCATGTGGACTTTATACATACATTTTTAACATGTTGAAAATTGTTGTTGAAAAATAGTTAAACAGCAGTTGACATGCTATTGAGAATAATTCGAATCTCTGGTTTATGACAGTCAATGGATGGTTTGTAGAGTGTCTATGTTAGGCTCTACAAATAAAGTATTGCCTTTATTTTTGTAATTAGTTCTAATTATGTAACCAGATATTTTTCATCATATATAGTTGTTATGTTGGTATCAATTTGCCCTTTTAATGATACATTCTTTGAATAATTGAGTATTCATTATAAATCCAGTGTAGTCCTCAGACTCTTAACTGGCCAGAGTTATTTATATATTTGCCACCCTATATCCTTTACCTTTGCTTTGAAATTTGTTCCATTAATGTGGAAGAAAGTTAAGAATATATCCCTAGGGATGTAACCCAGGGTGAAGCTTATGACTCCCCTTAACCTACAGTTCAAGGAAAATACTAAATTTAATATAATTGTATTTCTCTCTCCATTTTTTAATTCTTCTCCCTTACTCCCTATGGAAGTTACTCATCTGGGTCAAGGGTACAGGTAGAAATGAAAGTTGCCATGATAACTCTCTTGCTAAGTAGTCTTTAACTAGTAGAAACAATATTCTTGGAAATGTAATTTGAAATATCTCCATCTGAATTCCTGTAGCCTTCATTTCAGATTTTGTACAAAGTCTTAAAGAAGGCATTAGTATGGCTAGCAACTCATACTGCTGTGTTTTTGCAGGAAGCTCTATAAACCAGGCATTCTTATGATGGGCTTTGAAGCTGTCAGTGCAAAGTGTAGGTAATTAAATACCTGTAATATCCACTGGACAAACCATAATGTATTTTAACATCCACCTATTGTCTCTCATCTTCTTGTGCCCTATAATGCTAATTAACTCATTTTCTCCATGCAGCACTCTATGCTTATTTTCATGTCACACAATTCAAGCCTCCATTCCTGTAAACAAGTAAAATCAGCATGAACTTTCAGATTTAGAGCATGAGTCTAGTGTGTGTGTGTGTGTGTGTGTGTGTGTGTGAGAGAGAGAGAGAGAGAGATACAGACAGAAAGAGGGATGTAGCAATAGAGAGAGGAGGAGGAATAGATATCCTTAATGGTCAGGTCTGCCAGGGTAGGCTGACTTGGCTTTACATGAAAAAGGCTCCTTATCTGTATGCAGGATCGCATCAAGCCTGTTTTTAAGGGCAGATCTTCAAGGTGTTTGTCAAATGCAGTTTAGAGTTATTGCAGTTGAGTCAGATGCTGCACTTGTTCTCAGCTACTTTGTGCTTTTGAGTTTGGCTTCCAGCAGAACTTTCAAACAAAAAAAGATGCCAATAAAAGGCCATCCAGGTTTCTTTTCTGTGTGTGCCTACATTGTTTGTTTTCCTGTTCACTGAAGAGTAGTTCAATACAGATTACTAAGTTCAGTTAAAGGTAGACAGCCTAGCACAGCCAACTTACTGCTTTAACATTAACCACTGACAATCTGGGCATAATAATATTCATGGCAACTCCAAAATCTTGTGTTGTATTATTAAGACCATTTTTATTCATGATATCTCTCCAAATTGTCCTTGGGAGAGGAAGAAGATTACTGAGACTATTGACCCATAGCTGGTGAATAAACAATGGAAAAACAATCACAGTCACATTTACAAAACGCAAAGCACACTGACTCACATAGCCCCGGGGACCTTACACCTAGTAATAGACCTGTTAAAAATGAATAAAAATAAAAATAAATGACACTTCCTCTAAAGTTTTATTCATCTCTTTAACTGACATGAATATCAAGACACTGGCAATGTGAAAACAAGGCTTATGCATAAAGCGTCACTCTAGTAACAGCTTCATTTTTTTTCCAATTTTTTTATTTTTTGAACATCTTACTGTCATGATAAATACATGTGATCTCAATTTTATTAATTTTATTACTTTATTAACTTTATATAAAATATATTTTACATAGAAGGTATCAAAAGATTAAAAAGCTAAGTAAGTTGAGTTCTTGAACAGACAGTTGTTTTCTAGTTAGCATTAGCTGTCATGCAACTTTATTGTCCTTATTTATTTATCTTGTGTATTTGTTGTATATGTCACAATGTCATGGTTTTGCATGTAATGCTACTGCATTATGTTTACAGGATACTATAGCACTTAATATAAAAATCCAGGATCTCAACATATTTGAATAAATAATTAATAATACATGTTGACCTTCTGAAAAGTATGTTAATTTATTCACTCAGTACTTGGGGCTCTGCTTCAATTACTGCTTCAGCACGGCATGGCATGAAGGCAAACAGCCTGTGGTACTGCTGAGGCTATAGAAGCCCAGGTTGCTTTGATAGCAGCCTTCAACTCATCTGTATTGTTGGGTCAGGTGTCTCTCATTGTCCTCTTGACAATTCAGGTCAGTTGAGTTGGCTAGCCAATCAAGCACACTAACACCATGCTCAGCAAACCAGTTACTAATAGTTTTGGCACTGTGGGCAGGTGCCAAGTCCTGCTGGAAAAGGATATCAACATCTCCATAAAGCTTGTCAGCAGATAGAAGCATGAATTACTCTAAAATCAGCTGGTAGATGGCTGCATTGACTCTCGACTTGAGAAAACACAGTGGAACACCAGCAGATGACTTGGCACCCCAAATCATCAATGACTGTGGAAACCTCACACTACAATTCAAGCAATTTGGATTCTGTGCCTCTCCACTCTTCTTACAGACTCTGGGACCTTGATTTCCATATGAAATGCAAAATTTACATTCATCTTCCCTATGATTGTGGTTGTGTGTGTAATGAAACAGACTGAGACTAGGCTCAGGAATCCTTTGCAGGTGTTTTGAGTTAATTAGCTTATTAGAGCTGTTCTCAGGTCGACATAGTGTATTATGAATTCTTTATTCTTGTCACGTTATGTCCAGCAGATGGCACTGTGGCTCGTCTTCGGATAAGCTTTGTTTTGATTCACTCACTTTCGGCTGAGCGTTAGCGTAATAGCTCTGATGGGTCACAGATGTATGTGGTTTAAGTTAATGATACTTTGTGTTGGTAATGTTCGTTATTTAAACTCTTGGGTTACTGAGCACGTTGCTCGTTATTATTAGTTGTATTAGTTGATTATGTTGTTCATGCTAAGAAGTATATTGTCCTGCCACGTTTCTTGTTTCCCGGTAAAGACCACATTTGCTTTGAGTTTTGTGTTTGTAAATAATAAAGACTTTTGATCTGCACCTGCATCTGCCTCCAACTCCGATCCGTAACAATTCTAATATTTTGAGATACTGGGTTTTTGATTTCCATAAGCTATAAGCCATAATCGTCAAGATTAAAACCAAAAAAGCCTTGAAATATTTCACTTTATATGTAATGAATCTAGAATATATGAAAGTTCCACTTTTTGAATTAAAAAAGTGATGCTCTGGCTACATGGCATAATCTTCGAATTCTATAGTAAAATTTTATTTAAGTATGTGGTCATAGGGATACATGAGCACACCAGTCATCAACACACAAACATGTATAAAGGCTTGTTCCGCCAGGCAATACCTGTAAAGTTGATATTACAAGTGAGTGAAGTGACAGATATACTTTTGTAACATAAGTAATATGTCACTTATGTAAAACAACTGGAAGTGTCTTATTTATTTTTATTTATTTTTATTTTTTTAAAGTCTTTTAAACCTTATCTATATTTTAATATTCTGCACTTTAAACTCATAGTACATTGTATTGTTTTGGTTTTTGTGGGAAATGATAAGACAGACTGCTTTTTGGAGTGTCACTTTACACTGAAAATACTGTATATTACTTGGACCTCTTCTGGCCAATATATACATGGTAAAATACAGTCTAATCTTTCAAGATGCATGCATGCAAAAAATATTAAATCACTGATGGATTCAAGTGGTATTAATATCACAGTAATACTCCAGTTTAGTTTTAATTTAGCTCTGACACACCAGGTGTTAGCTACAAAGTCAGTTGTAATAAGTCAGCCCACAAGATAAACTTTTTAGAATAAGGCTTTAAAAATGTTTATGTAGGTTTATCAGGAAGGGCTTATATAAGTTTAATGTAGCTATATAAATATCACCTTTAATTAAAGTGTTACCTATTTCTCTTATGATTTGTTATGACATTAAGGGAATTCATAACGATCCATAAATATAGCCACCCTTGATGGTAATGATGGTCACAATTAATCATACTTGGCCAAGATCATAAAAAATAATTGCAAGAAGGAGGGTGAGTCTTCTGAATCCACCTTTACTGACTGCCTCCAAATTACTAAAATGTTCATAGCCTACATCAGAGATCCAAGGAAATTTAGGTATATTGTCAGTTATTTGTTTGTTTGTTTGTTTGTTTGTTTTTTTATATTATGTGGCTATCGCAGTTGAAGAGTGCATTAATGCTTCAGCACTGAACACAAAATATCTTGTAAACTAGCAGAAACTTTAAGCAGGAGCATCTCATATCCTGTACCACTAACAGTAGCATGAAAAATGCTGTGTAGTTGGCTTTCAAACTAAGCATTGCTTGCCTAATCTGGTTTCTTTAGTTTGTTTGTTTGTTTGTTCTTTTCCCCTATAGCACTTACTACTCTGAATATATGTTCTTTGATATCTGTAAATAAGTTCACAAAGATGAGACAACACATTTCAGAGTTGTTGTCTGCCTCTATTAATTCATCATATCCTGACACATTTGCTGACAAAGAGTGTGGGCAACAGAACAGACTTTTCAGGAAGAATTGTTTAGAAGATTGTTAATTATTGCAAGTAATGAACTATTGCTTAGACAGCAAACATAGGACATCATGACCTTGTTAGCCATGTAGAGATAAGCATGGACAAGGAGAGAGAGTGGAGAGAGGGAGAGTGAGAGAGAGAGAGAGAGAGTGAGAGAGAGAGATTACATACGCTTCTTCTACAGAGTTGTTTCAATGCTACAGGAGGTCAAATTTATTAGGGATTTCTGGATAGGTCAAACCATCCAGTGAAATTAAAGTTAAAGTGAAATTTCATCACTCTCTCTTAATGCTGAGATAAAGTCCATCTCTACAGCGGGCAATTATTGCATTTCTGATGGTGAAGATACCAACGTGCATGTAACACCAGTCACATTCAGAATGCACCAGATTTTCTCACAATAAAATTACATCATGAGGAAACAACTTTTGTTATGTCGAGATCATGAGAATATTAAGTCATCATCACAAGAAAACAACAGAAAAAAATAATAATGCATGGCCGCTTAAGGCTTCCATAAATAAGTAAGTATTTGTAACTGGATTACAAATACTATTTTATATAATTTTTTATTATTATTATTAGACTTTTGAATTGTGATGCCACACTGTAAGCACAGATTTCATATCTACTTAACTATTTAATTACAACAAACATACATTATTTAAGTTTGAGTGCATTACTAAAAAATTTAAGTAGATTCTACTAATTTGTAGACATATTTCAATGTGTGAATAATTTTAAGTTACAGTGCATCCGGAAAGTATTCACAGCGCTTCACTTTCTCCACATTTTGTTATGTTACAGCCTTGTTCCAAAATGGATTAAATCCATATTTTCCTCAAAATTCTACAAACAATTCACCATAATGACAACATGAAAGACGTTTGTTTGAAATCTTTGCAAATTTATTAAAAATAAAAAACAAAAAAGCATATGTACATAAGTATTCACAGCCTTTTCCATGACACTCAAAATTGAGCTCAGGTGCATCCTGTTTCCACTGATCATCCTTGAGATGTTTCTACAACTTGACTGGAGTCCACCTGTGGTAAATTCAGTTGTTTGGACATGATTTGGAAAGGCACACACCTGTCTCTATAAGGTCCCACTGTTAAGAATGCATGTCAGAGCACAAACCAAGACATGAAGTCCAAGGAATTGTCTGGAGACTGAGACGGGTGCAGAAAGGGAAGGGTACAGAAACATTTCTGCAGCATTAAAGGTCCCAATGAGCACAGTGGCCTCAATCATCCGTAAATGGAAGAAGTTTGGAACAACCAGGACTCTTCCTAGAGCTGGCCCCCCAGCCAAACTGAGTGATCAGGGGAGAAGGGCCTTAGTTGGGGAGGTGACCAAAAACTTGATGGTCAGTCTGACAGAGCTCCAACGAGTCTATGTGGAGAGAGTAGAACCTTCCAGAAGAACAACCATCTCTGCACCAATCAGGCCTGTAGGGTAGAGTGGCCAGACGGAAGCCACTCCTCAGTTAAAGGCACATAATAGCATGCCTGGAGTTTGAAGAAGTGGAGACGCCTGAAGGACTCTAAGACCATGATGAAACAAAGATTGAACTCTTTGACCTGAATGGCAAGTGTCATGTCTGGAGGAAACCAGGCACCAGTCATGACCTGGCAAATACCATCCCTACAGTTAAGCACGGTGGTGGCAGCATCATGCTGTGGGGATGTTTTTGTAGTGGCAGGAACTGGAAGACTAGTCAGGATCGAGGGAAAGATGAATGCAGCAATGTACAGTGACATCCTTGATGAAAACCTGCTCTGGGGCGAAGATTCATCTTCCAACAGGACAATGACCCTAAGCACACAGACAAGATAACAAAGAAGAACAGTCCCCATCCAACCTAATAGAGCTTGAGAGGTCCTGCTAAGAGGAAACTGTATCAAAATGTAATTTTTTTCAGCTACAATGCCAAAAAGAGAAACATTCTAATGTTGCACGTAACATGTTTACGGTCAAGTTTCCTCACCCTGATAGTTCAGAAGACCACATCTTTAGGAAGTAAAATTTGGCAAACAATTTCGCAGAATTTTCTTGACTGTGCATATTATATTTTCAAATGAAAATATTTCAGTTGAAATAAAAAATTTTAATTTTTTTTGGTATTTGCTTGCTATTTTTATATATATAATTTAATGAATTTAAAGTTTTCTTAATTTAACTTAAGAAATTAAGTTGGGTAATTGGACAGAGCAATTTATATTACAAATGATTTTGAATTAAATCAACTTGGAATTTAGCGCATTGAACTTACTGTAATAATGTCCCCTGAGAGCGGAACGAGACATTGCATTTAGCATAACAGTATGGGAACGCCTTGCACGCGTGACCAGTATCTGAAGCTTGTGTAAAATCATGCCTCTACTTATAGGCCTGCCATGATCAGGTGACGTGGCAATTAAGGGCGTCGCATGATGTATATATATAGCACCTGTGAATCATACCACCAGCCTCTATTATCTAAAGCGAAGATGCAATTCACAGGCCTGCCCTGGTATGACAGTGCTATGCAACATCTTGTTCCCTTCTCAGGGAACAGGGTTACATGTGTAACCCCGAGGTTTCCTTTCAAAGGGAACTTCGATGTTGCATCTGTTCAAAAATACCCAAGCCCGAGGGTCACTGCAAGACACTCGAGCCTGGGGTTGAATGAATATCCAGCCTGTAATAATGAATGACTGTGTGTGGCGTAGACCACCCTGCAGCCACACAAACGCGGCAGACGATGTAGGAATTTTAGGATTATAATTTGGTCTAGGATACAGAAAGGCCTTGGCTAATCCAGGGGTAAAGTCAAGGCAGGAAGGGGCAACACAGAGAGCTTGTAGACCTCCCACTCGCTTGAGAGATGTCAGGGCCAGGAAAAGAGCTAACGTTAGAGTCAGAAGCTTCTCAGAGGCTGACACTTAGGGCTTGAATGGGGCCCCTGACAGACCTTCCAAGACCACAGCAAGGTCCCAGGAAGGTATGCATGGCCTGCAGATGGGCCTCAGCCATCTGACATCATGCATGAACCTTAGAGGAGTTAGAGGATGTTGCCCCACTGAGGCTCCATCAACAGGGGCATGGCTGACCGAAATGGCGGCCACATAACCCTGGTTGTAGAAGGAGCCCACCCCACTGAGAAATGCTCTTGTAGGAGCTCCAGGACTGTAGCTATTGCGCAGTTTACCGGGTCTACAGTGGATCCCTGCGGATAGGAATCTCCCAAGGAGTGCCATCTCGCAAGGATATTATCTCACAGAACCATGTTCAAGCTGGCCAAAAAGGTGCTACTAGCAGACTGTCTTGGCGAACTGTCACTAGAGGTTGTGGGAGTAGAGCAATGGGGAGAGCAGTATAAAGATGTGACCTCGGCCACATGTGTGGACTCCACTCCAAAAGTCTCCCAAGATCCAGCTCTATCTTGCACAGTGTAGATAGGATTGACACTACGCATGTTGGGGATAGAAATGCCCACATCATAGTAGAATCTTATAACCCCTAGAAAAGTTGTCCACTGCACCGGGGAAAGCATACTTTTCTGAGATTCAACCTGAGCCCCAAGCTCTTCATCTGGGTGAGAACAAAATCTCAGTGTTGAACAGCCAGCTCCCTGGATCATGCTAGAATTAACCAGTCATCCAGGTAGACAGATGCCCTGGAGTCCCAATGGAGCCAGAGTGACATCCATGCACTTTGTGAAGGTGCAAGGGGATAAAGCTAGCGATATTCCTATGTGGAAATATGCACCTTTTAGATCTATTGCCACAAACCAGTTCTCAAACTGAATCTGTGGCACGATAAGTTTGAGCGTCAGCCTCTGAACCTGTATGTCCGAAGAGTACGGTTCTGTCTGTTTTGGCCCAACCCTTCATTTTTCATAAAACAAAAAAAAAAAATAAATAACCCCAAACCCACTTTCCCTCTTTCCCTTTTATACAACAACCCAAAAACCATAAAAAAAAGAGAAAACACAACCACACTCCCCCCCCACCTACTCACCCACCCCCAAGTGCAGACATACATGTACCTTGGTTGAATGGTTTCGAAAAAGACTGGTTTTTACAATGTGATCATTTAGAAACACCCCTTCTTCACCAAAAAAAAACAACCCAAAAACAACTGCTTTGGGGGCTTTCCATAGCAGAACGACTAGTCGCAATGCAAGCTACAAAATCCAACGGCGAACTGGACTCAAGAGACAGAGCAAGAGATAGAGCAGCGCTCTTTTTCCAGATCCATACAAGATCCCCAGCACCTGAGCCTGTTGGCTGCCTTGGCAACGGCCTATCTGCGATGCTCTGAAACCCACAAGTCATGAGCGGAGCTGTCTAATTGTAAGGTGTTTACAATGTGCTCATTCAGACCTCTCGGGGGCTGCCCTGGCATGCTCCATCCCTACACACTTCACACAGAAATTGTGTCCACCCTCCCCGTGATGAACCGAGAGAAGGATATAACACAATTATCTCACTCATACTTTTTTTTTTAAAGGGACAGAGAAGAAAAGAGATTCTTCTTTTTTTTCTTGGAAAAGATAGAGAGGAAATGAAGAGTCTTTTTATGAGTGTTATACAAATGACTGACATGCAGTCTCGCTGAAAATAATAAGGCTGACGGTGCAGTTCACATGTGTTGTTTATATATCATCCAACACACTTATTTGCCACGTCACCTGATCATATATAAATATGCATCATGTTACACAAGCTTCAGATACCAATCACTCGCAAGGGCGCTTGCCACAGTGTTCAGTTAACGTAACCTGGAGTTCCCTTTGAAAGGGAACTACCCATTTTAAAGCTAAACTTAATGTGTAATTACTGGATTAAGATGAATTGCCCACATAGTACTCAAATGCACAGGATTAGCAGTGTGTGCAGCTGGGTGTGAACTGTTAGCACATCTTTCACTTCTAATAAAAAGAGCTGTGGGTTTAAAGATAACCTAATGGTTGCCTAACAAAGACAGCAAAGATAAATTGGATCTGTCACCCTTGCTTTCTTACCTCCCATAGCTGTGATAAAATGGAACAAATGCAGAGGACATCTAACCCATTCAAGTGCAGAGAGGGTGATTAGTGCGGACGGAGCCATGTTTAAAAGCATTTATGCCACTTTTTAAAAGTGAGTTTTATGTATGCACTTAGAGCTTGGAAATGGCAAGCATGTAGCATTTAGCTTTGAAATACAGCTTGTGTGAAATTATGCCATTTTTTTTTCATTTTGAATATTAATTTGGTCAAAACTGAAAAATATATAGTATTTACACAGAATTTAGTAAAATACTTTCTTTGACAACAAGAGAAATATAGCTGCACCCTATCATTACTGTTCAAGGTAACAAGAAGTCGCTTGCTATTTGTTTGTGCATGGAAACAGTGATGTGAAATCATTATCATAATCTGTTTTGGATAAAAACTACTGCACATTCATTTAAAACAGCACCTGCTACCTTCTCTGTGTATTTTGCATTTAGCTATTGATGTAAGTGTGTGTGTGTGTGCTTGTTTGTGTGTGTGTGTGTGTGTGTGTGTGTGTGTGTGTGTGTGTGTGTGTGATATTGTTTTCAGCTCATGGTCCAATTCAGCTTTTTTCAGTCTCTATTTCATTTGTCCCCTTCAGTAATGTGAGGAAAAACGACAGCTTGGGGGTCTGATCAAATTGACCTTCATGTTAATGAGCTTCTCTCAGATGGAGTATGTTCTCTCTTTCTATCTCTCTCTCTCTCTCTCTCTCTCTCTCTCTCTCACACACACACACACACACACACACACACACACTTTACCCACTGTAATTGACACTGCTGCCCTATTAATGCAGTGTCACTTACCTCTTTGTCAATCTTGAGGAGATTTTCAGCCTGCACTTGTCACAGCCATTAGACCAAGAGGGTATCCCTACAGCCCCAGTTGTTTCTCTGAGTCATTCTGTCATACCCTTCCCATTTAGGATATCACACAGGTGACCAAATACATTTCAGGATGTATTACTATTTAAAATAACATCCAACTCAATTATTTTTCTTCTTACATTGCAAAATATGTTTTTAGACATAAAAAATTTGAAAATGTCTAGTGTAACAGCTCAAGCAAATCATGTAGCAACAATAATGCTCATCTAATAACATATTTGGTTATAATTGTAATATACAGTATTAATGATTTCATTTGATGTATTGCCTTCTCCAAAGGAAGCTGGTACTGAGATGGGTTGTTTGCATGCATATACTTTTTGCTGTTGACTTTTATTTATTTTTTATCTGATCTCATGAAAAAACCCAGCCAACACAAACTTATTAAGATGAGACTTTTTAGTCTTCTCTTTTGCAAAGTCTTTCCTTTTGAACAAGTTTGGAAAAAAAGTAAAATAACTTTTAAAAGAAAGAAGAAAACCAAAACATGACCCTTGTGAAAATATGCAGCATGGATTTCATGCAGTTATAACTTGAAGTTGGACATTGTGCTGGACTTTGAACTTTGGTTTAGACAAGGACTTTTATTCTGATACTTATTTTTTAGTTTTTCTGTAGTTTTAAGAGGAAGTAGGCCATATTTCTTCCGTGCTTTTGTTGTGCAAGGTGCACCATTGTCACGTAAATCACATAATGGAAGTTAGAACGGATGCAAGTCGAGATAAGAGCTTTATTAGATGAGAGAAATCCAAATTCTGAAACAAAGGTGTGGTCAAAACAGGCAAAAGGTCAGGAAATTGGCAAACAGGCATTAACGAGGTTAGACTAGAATCAAAGAACGCTATGGTATAAACAAGATCAAAACCATGAAACAAAACACACGGAACAAAGGCTTGGCATGGTGATAACTTCGCACCACATGAGGGGTTTAAATAACAAACATAATCAAGGGTGAACATAAAAAAACTGAGATTTAATGATGACACATAAGGGAACAACCAATGATTTCACTATATGACACATACATATAGTGATTCTTATTAAATTTAATTAAATTATTCAGTCAAATGAGTGAGTAATTTTCTCTTTGTCTTTTGTTGCTTGATTAACATTAATAATACAGACAGCTGCAGGTTTAGTAGATTGCTGTCACTTTAAGACCTAAAGCACAGATCCAATATACTGTATTGACGCACCTCCAATTTTTTCCCCCCAGCTGTTTACATACACTTAAGACATAACTGACTGTGTTTGCATGAATACTCAGCCAGACCTGCATTTTGACATGGTTTGTGTGTATTTATTTGACTGTCCAAGCGCAATAAGCCGTTAAACAAAACTCAGTTTGGTACTTGCACGATGAGGTGGCTTGAAACACACTTGAAACACAGGCTCAGAAAGCCACTGGTCAGGCAGGGAGACATTCTAGAGTCTGTTGGGGCCCGATGCAAAATTTCTCAGGAGGCCCCTCCAATCAGTGTTCATCACTAATGTAATAAATAATCTGACACCAACCAAAAGTGAACACAAAACTTTTGTATTTATTTCAGATATTCACATTAGTACAATTTTTTCAACTATAAATACAAAGAACAATAAAAAGTAAAAAAAAAAAAATAATTATAACCAAATAACTCCAGGTCAAAAGGCCATTAATAAAAAATATTAATAAGAAATTAATAAGAAAAACAAGAATTATAAAATATTGCAAAAGACTTATATAATATATACAATAATAAAAATACTAATAAATAGACTTATAATAAAAACAATTTAAACATAGTACAAACTACAGTTGTGGTCAGAAGTTTACATACACTCATCATAGACATGAATGTCATGGTAATATTGGACTTTCAATAATTTCAATTAACTGTTCTTTTTCTGGGGCAGAATGATTGTACAACATACATCTTTAATAAAAAACAAAAACAAGAATCTGGTTCACGAGTTGTGTCACGATTAGCCCGTGAAGCAACGCGCATGCACCTGCTTCTTCCGTGTTGATACAGTATCATGTCTTCGTCCCGTCTTGTCATGTGTCATGTGTAAAGTGCTGAGGGTGGTTACTTGGGGGCCTCATGCTACGCTCCCATTCCACGTGCACTATGAGCGGGTGAGACATCGAGAGAAGATGGACAAAACTCTCACCTCTCATCCAGTGAAGCGAGTTCCGCTCATCTCTAAGTTACCAGTCCAAGTCAAGTCTCCAGCCACAGCCAAATCCCATGTCCCTGCCGTGTCTCAAGTCCATGTCCCTGCTATGTCTCAAGACCAAGTCACAGCCAAGCCTCAGGCTCAGCCACAGCCTGACCCGCGCTGCAACTTCTATTATGAGGAGAGAGAGAGAGACAGAGCCATCACCGGTCATCCCGTGAAGCAGAATCCCCTCATTTCCAAATCTGCGGACCCAGTAATCAGAGTTCCATTCACAGTCAAGTCTCAAGCCACAGCCACATCTCAAGTCCCAGCCACAGCCACGCCTCCAGCCCAAGCCAGAGCCACGCCTCCTGCCCAAGTCACGCCTCCAACCCAAGCCAAGCCTCAAGGTCCAGTCCAGGCCATGCCTCCAATCCAAGTTCACAACGTCCAAGTCCAAACCCAGTCTCAAGTCCATGACGCCCAAGTCCAGACCCAGTCTCTAGTCTCGGACGCCCAAGTTCAAGCCCAGTCTCAAGTCTCGGATGCCCCAGTCCAATCCCAGTCACCAGTGCCTGACATCCAAGCCATGTCTCTCATCAAAGCAATGTCTCAAGCTCAAGCCATGTCTCTCGTCCAAGCCATGTTTCAAGCAGTCCAAGCCCAAATCCTGTCCCGAGTTCCTGATGTCTCATCCAAGCCAGCTCTTCCGGAAAATCCGGTTCAGTTCATGCCAGAGACTGCTAAGGCTAGCCCAGAATTTTTTTTGGGGGGGGCAACGATGACAGCAGGGCTCCATCCCGAGGCCGACAGGGAGATCTCAGCGGTGGAGCTCCTGCCAGCTGTGGAGGCTGTCCTGCTGCCCTGTACCGCTGAGGAAACTGTCCTGCTGTCCAGCCCAGACAAGGAGGCTGTCCTGCTGCCCTACACAGCCCAGGAAGCATTCCTGCTGTCCCGTCCTGTTGGGGTTGTTGCCCAGCATTCCCGTCCAGTTGGGGTCGTCACCCAGCATTCACGAACAGCTGAGGACATCACTCAGCCTCCACGTCCAGCTGAGGATGTTGCGCAACTTCATTGCTCAGCTGAGGACGTCGGTCAGCCTCCACATCCAGCTGAGGACGTCGATCAGCCTCACTGCTCAGCTGAGGTCGTCGCTCAGCCTCCACATCCAGCTGAGGTCGTTGCTCACCCAGCAGTCCCGTCCAGGGGTTTCCCAAGTACCCCTCAGACTAATTATTTTAAAACCCATGAAAGGTGATTTGGGTCGGGAGGAATGTTTGGGGGGGGTTCCACACGATTACCCCGTGAAGAAGCACACATGTGCCTGCTTCTTCCGTGTTGACTTCATGTCTTCGTCCTGTCTCGTCATGTGTCACGTGTGTTTGGTATCGTGAGCCGTGCTTTACACGGCGCGGTTGAATGAATAAGGTAGCGAATAATATAGTGAAGAAACTTGAGTTAGATTATAGTTAGAGAGAATCTTTGTTCCCTGCCATGCCTCTTAGTCATAGCCTAGGTTTAGTTTGTATAGTTTAGCATAGCCTAGCTTAGCTTAGAGTAACTTTGTTGTATTGTGTGAGTCATCATGGATGTTTCTGGTTTCTTTTCGGTTTGTCCTCATCTTTATAAATAAAGACCACCGTTCGAAGTGCAAATGCATCCGTCTGATCTCCTTCACATCACGCCCTTTGACAAGTTGTAATTGACTTTGGGTTTTCTGTAGTCAAGACAAGGTCAGAATTATACATACAGGGTTAGGGTTTAAAAAAAAAAATATATATATATATATATCATCCCCTTCTTAAGCAAAACTCAGTTCAGTCCAACAATATATTTAACACTGTCACTTTATGACAAAAGAGAGTAGGTGTAATAATGTGGGGTTTTTTTTTTTTGGTTTTTTACCCGCACTTTAAATTTGTCAGATTGCTTAATTCTGTTTACATAGAAACCAACGATCTGGGTCACGGCACCAAAGATGTAACCCTCTTCGTCGGAGTGCTCCCCCCAAATGTCGCTGCGTTGTGTTTGTGTGATGGATGAATGAGGAGGACACCGAGATCGTGGCTGTCACAGTAGTGAAGTTTTCCTTTATTCGGGCTCATGCACATAAAAGAATTGCAGCACCTTTCCACAGGGAAATAGAACTGAAATAACAACAGCTCGACCCATGTAAAGAAGGGCTCACTCACACAATGAATCTTACAGAACACAGCTCCCCCCTAAGGCTGGGAGAAACATTTCACATCTTCCCTAGATCCACCCCCTCTTTAAATGATGATGATGCCGTCCCAGACATCACTTAAAAAAAACAAAATTAAGTTAGTTTAACTCTTAAGATTATCTTTTAAGTGTCTGTGTGGGGTGTGCGTGTTTATAAGTATTGCTAAGGTAGAGCTTCTTCTTTGCTTTAGTCTTTTCCCACACTTTCCATCCTCTCTCTACTTTCTCATTATCACTTTCATTCTGGAGGATATGTATCTCCAAGGAGAGTCTATTTGGTGGGCACCTTTTCCGCTCAGGATATCTCCTCTCTGGCCCCTCAAGATTGGAGACTTCCAACAGCGCCTGCTCTTCATGCTTCTCCCTTTCACTCAGTCTCTCTCAACTGGCTTCCATCCTCTTCATGCTCTTTGTCCGCAACATCTGGCCATTCCAAACATGTACACTGTGTACTAATGCCATTGTTTCTACTGTCAATTGTTTTCACTACTTCCTCTTCTTCCTTGGAAACACTTGAATCCATTCCAGACCTTTCCTCCATGACAGGATCTGCTCGGGCAAGGCACTTGTAACTCCCCGGGAAAAAACATACACTGGGACAGAAGATTACGGTGGATGACTCTTTCCCTGTCACCATCTTCTGGATGAACCACATAAACTGGAATTCCTGGCTGTTTCTTCACCACAATATATGGATGTAGTTCCCACTTATCAGCCAACTTCTGTTTCCCCTCAACATAACACAATTTCACCATCACTCTGTAACCAGGTTGGAACATGTGGCTTTTAGCTTTCTTATCATAGTGCTTTTTCTGAAGATCCTTAGAATGCCTCGACATTCGGTCTGCCTCATCATAAGTATAGGTCAAGCACTCATGCAGAGTCTCCAACCAGTCGAATCGTGTTGAGTGCATTTGTTATGCATGTGTCAGTGCATCGATATATTCATGCCACCTGGGTTTTTTTTATCAGGACCAAGAGTGCCCAACATATTCATTAGAGTTCTGTTAAATCTATCTGTGGTCCCATTGCCCTGCGGATGGTAGGGTCTAGTATGTGTCCTTGTAATTCCCGTCAGCTTACACAACTCCTTTACCACTGTACTCTCAAAATTTCTGCCTTGATCTGCATGGAGTCTTGCTGGGAAACCAAATCGACAGAAGAAATTTTTCCACAGCACCCTTGCCACGGTAACAGCCTTCTGGTCTTTTGTGGGGTAAGCTTGGGCGAATCTTGAGAAATGATCGTTGACTACCAGGACATTTTCTATTCCTCCCTTAGACTTCTCCAGGAGAAGGAAATCCATGCAGATGAGTTCCATAGGGGCATTAGTGTGAATGCTCACCAGCGGAGCCCTATTTCCAGTGGGAGTTTTCCTCAGACAACATCTTTCACACTGCTCACACCAGGACTTTATTTCACACTGCATTCTCGGCCAAAAGAATCAAATCCAAAATGAGCAGAGTCAGCATGAAGACTTGTTTTAGCCAAAAGTTGCATTTTTTCTGCCAAGACCAGCTGAGCAATGGACCGTTCCTGAACATCCTTAACTTGCCTATAAAGAATTCCATCTTTGACCACCAGCCTCCTCCACTCTTTTAAGAGAAGCCATGCATCTTTGCCGTTTCCCAATCTTTCTCCACGTTGTGGCTTTTTGTTGAGTGTCTTGTAATGTAGGACTGGCCCAATGACAGGGTCCTCCTTTTGACATCCTCTGATCTCCAGCTTTGTCAGGCAGGCAGCGCATCTGTACCCACTCCATCAAACGGATTGGCTAGTTCATCAACCCTGTCCAGAAACACTCTTCCCTTGCACACA
Organism: Ameiurus melas; assembly: GCA_012411365.1. NCBI lineage: Eukaryota > Metazoa > Chordata > Actinopteri > Siluriformes > Ictaluridae > Ameiurus > Ameiurus melas. The sequence goes on from CM022764.1 coordinate 13,179,117, forward strand.
GGTCCCTCCGATTGCTCACTAACGTCTTCCTTCCTCCCTGACTCATCTCTGCAGGACTGGTCTTGCTGTGTGGAGGAAATGCACTGTGGGCAGGAATGAAGAGTTTTTGTAACCTCCTGACCAGACATCCTTGAGAGTGCATCGGCATTAGAATGGGACTTCCCTTGCCTGTACACAATGTCAAAGTCAAACATGGCAAGCTGTGACACCCAACGCTGACCTGTGGCATCCAACTTCGCTTTACTCATCACATATTTAAGTGGGTTGTTGTCAGTCAGCACAGAAAACTTATGTCCATAATGGTGATCATAAAAATTATCTGTAACAGCCCACTTTAGAGCCCAAAACTCTAACTTATGCACGGGGTAGCGGGTTTTAGGTGGTCTCAAACCCCGGCTTGCATATGCAATTACTTTTTCCACACTATCTTGAACTTGTGCAAAGACCGCCCCAATACCCTCACCAGAAGCATCTGTTTGCAGTACAAATGGTAAGCTGAAGTTGTGGTAGCCCAGAACTGGTGCATTAGTCAGCCTCTCCTTCAGTGCTCCAAATGCTCTCTCACATTCATCTGACCAATCAAACGGATTCACAGGTCCAGGAGTTCCTTTCACCCCTCTTTTCTTCTTCTTAGGGTCTCCAGAGGTAAGTCTATACAAGGGTGCTGCCAATGTTGCATACCCCTTGATGAACCGCCTGTAGTACCCAGAGAAACCAACGAACCCCAGCACTTCCTTCACACTTGACAGTCGTTTCCAATCGCGGACTCTGTTTATCTTCTCAGGATCTGTATGAATACCCTCCGCGGACACCACATGTCCAAGGTATTGAACTTCTTTCCCTAGTAGACTACACTTTTGAGGCTTCAGCTACAACCCATGTTTACGGAGCCGGCTGAGTACTACTTCCAACCATTCAAGATGCTCTTCAAAAGTCCTCGAGAAGATAATTATGTCGTCGAGGTAGATAAGGAGGCTTTCAAAGTTCAGATCACCAAAGCAGCAGGTCATCAATCTTTGGAAGGTTGATGGGGCATTCTGCAGACCAAATGGCATTCTGTTAGCCTCATATAACCCCATGGGGGTGCTGAAAGCAGTTTTGAGCTTGTCGTGTTCAGGAATTCAGTTTCCTGTAGTCCACGCATATCCTCAGGGAGCCATCTTTTTTTTAGAAACAACAACAATGGGGGATGCATAGGGGCTTTTGCTTGAACGGATGACTCCAGCTTCTTCCATCTCTGATATAGCCTTCCGCACTTCCTGGTACTGAGATGGGGGTATTTTGCAATAAGGGAGGTGGAAAGGTTTCGGGTCTACCAGAGGTATCTCATGTTGCACAGTGGTGATATGTCCATAGTCCATGGAGTGTTTGGAGAAGACATCAGCATTTCTCCTCAGCAAATCCTGGAGCAACGCCAACTGCTCCTCACTCTCCACTGCTGCAGCACCAAGATCAACTCCACATGTCATACCATTACCAGTCTCAACCCTGGTAATCTGCTGATGATTTTGACAAGATGCTGACACTGACTGCTCACACCGACTCCGACACATTGACTGGTTATGGCACGGCATTTGGCACTTTTGTTCCTCTTCAATGACATTCCGAACCAGGAAAGCATCTGGTTACTTGAGAGCCCGAGTCAATAAGACTTTTACACATTTCTCTATTCACTCCAACCAGTCCTTGATTACAGGGACCTATCAGCTGGTTTTGACCTGCCCATTTTATGTTGCTGGGGACTCTGTTGCATGCCTGTGGTTGACTGCTCTTGACTGCTCACCAGTTTCTTCACCATGGCTGTGAGTTCAGTAAGGTCTGTGTTTCCTTTCTCTGTTCTCGGCTTTTCGCCACTCTGGTCACCACTCATAGCCGTAAACTGTGCCTGGGCATACGTCTTTCTGGCCTTTGGCTGTGTCTGAAACTTCCTTGTCTCCCAAGCAAGATTACGAAGTTCAGCTTGAAGTTCATGAAAACTTAGAAGTCTAGGCTTCATTGGCGCTATCCTGTGAAAAATCTCTTCGTCACTCAATCCTCTCATGAGCTGACGAGTCAGTTTGCTGTGCTGGTCGGGAAAAGGCTGACCTCCATACTGTGCATCTTCCACCGAACGTAAAGTTTCCTCCAGAGCAATGGCATATGAACACGCTGATACGTCAGGGCGCTGGTATCTCTCATATAAATCAGCTAATGGGTCCAGGGATGTCTGCATATCACTACACTCAGCTCGTAGTTTTTCAAAAGCTCTGCTAGCAGTCTCCTCATTAGGAGGGAGATTCAGAACTAGCTTCCTGGCTTCACCACCCAAATGTTGCACTACAGTAGCAAAGGACAGGCTTGCGGGCATTCCTCCAGCATCAAGGAGGTACTGCATATCTCTTATCCAATCTTCAATAAGTATCCTGCAATCAGGACCACTGCTGAACACTTGCACATTTCTAACTTGATGTGTCTGTGTAAAGCTGGGCTGTGGCGTAGTCATTGCAGAAGTATGAATGTATGTGTCTTGCTGTTGAGTCACATGCGGAAGTGCAGTCTGCGATCTTTGCACTGAAATGGGTTGTTGCGCATACATATATGAACCATGAGGCACTGGCACTGTCATAAGAGCAGAAACAGGAGGTGAGGAGGACACAACGGCACAGTTTGAATGTAAGGTATGCTGTTGATCGTTAGAATTTTGGGGTGTTTGAGTCTTTTTCCTGCAAAAAGTTGGTTCCAGACAAGACAGGAGGCGGTTGGAGTGTGTCAGGTGGTTTTCAGTACATGTCATTTGGCACACCATAACATAACAATTGAGGAATTTGAGTGGCTGTTGGATGACCAGGCAAGTTGATTTGGGGTGAAATAGACATTGCAGCATGGGAGTGCAGGCCATGTGAAGAAGTGCATATATTGGGTGAGTGCACCATACCTGGATAAGTAGAAATGTAAGTTTTAGACAGCACAGTCAACGCTGGGGGCAGGTATGGGTCATTTGGAGAGGGGGACATGTCAGTTGGCATTCTGTTGGCCACGTTTGGTGAAGACTGAACGTTAGTGACATTGGCATGGATGTCAGTTCAGGACGAAACAGTCGGGACATTAGATGGGTGTGTGCTAACTGAAGACATGTGCATGGTGGTTGGAAGTCTATAGACTGGGTTATCTGCAAGTGCAAGTGCCCAACTGGCGCCAGCTCACTGCCGAGGGGGGCACGTTCTCTGTATGTGGCGCTAGCTGCCTATTCTTTGGCCTGACAGACTGTTGGGGGTTATCTTTTGGCTGGGATACAGTTTCAATACTCAAATCGACGGGCATGCTTATTTCATACTGTTGGATTGTGTCCTGCATCACTGGCAACCATGGGGTGGCCTGGAAACGCTGCCTTAGTGATACTTGGGGACGAGGTCAATGAGGGGTGGTTTCATGGAGCCCCTGCATTTCTCTTCCACTCCTTTCCATTTTCACGTCTGTGCAGCACGCAATGTGTATGTAGTGTGCAATACACTGTGTGAAATGTAAAAATATCAACAGTGTAGTAAAGTGAAAACTAATACTGTCAGTGAATGCGTTGTATATATCTTATGTTTCTTGTAATCACAAAGCAAATAATCATAAATTAAGGTAAATGGGGGAAAGAAGAGAAAAAATAAATAAATAAAAAAATAACCCACTTCAAGAGATTCAAATACACCCGAATGCACAAAAGAAGGATATTGTTTAAAAAAAATTCACAAATTTGTTCTCAAATCCACATATTAGCACTCTTAAAGCACATTATCACATTATTATATATAACAAAAGTTCAGAGACAGAGAAAAAAATAAATGCTTGTTAAGCAAAATCAGTTCAGTCCAACAATATATTTAACACTGTTACTTTAAGACAAAAGAGAGTAGGTGTGTTTTTTTTTTTTTTTTTACCTGCACTTTAAATTTGTCAGATTGCTTACTTCTGTTGACATAGAAACCAACAATCCGGGTAATGGCACCAAAGATGTAACCCTCTTCGTCGGAGTCCCCCCCCCCCCAAATTATCTCTGCATTGTGTTTTTGTGATGGATGAATGAGGAGGACACAGAGATCGTGGCTGTCACAGTAGTGAAGCTTTCCTTTATTCGGGCTCATGCACATAAAAGAATTACAGCACCTTTCCACAAGGAAATAGAACTGAATTAACAACAGCTCCTCCCATGTAAAGAAGGGCTACTCACACAATGAACGTCACAGAATACAGCTCCCCCCTAAGGCTGGGAGAAACTATATATATATATATATATATATATATATATATATATATATATATATATATATATATATATATATATATATATATATATATATATGTATATATATATATATAACTATATATATCCACTTGAAGCAAAACAGCCCCAGATCACAATGCTACCACCACCATGGTTAACAAATGGTACAGTGTTCTTAACTTCTCCAAACATACATCTGGTCATTTGATAAAACAACTCAATCTTTGTCTCATCTGACCACAATACTTTCCTCCAGAAGTCTTTTTCTTTGATCATGTAGTCAGCTTTTCAGGGGCTTGAACATGTCGATTTTGGAGCAGGGGCTACTTTCTTGGATTGGCAGCCCTTCAATACATGATGAAGTAAAACTCGCTTGACAGTAGATAGTGACATTCACTACATTTACATGAACAGCAGTAATATAATTATTGACCTTATTCTGAATAAGTCAATATTGTGATTAAGGTCTTTACAGGAGTCGCTTTTAGAATACTCCTTTCATGTACCCGTTTTACATGTTATAGTACATAGTTCGATTAACAGTATATTCGTCACATCATTACGCGGTAATCTGGTGATTACTCTGGTCATCGTAATATCATTACGTCACCGTGCCCCACCGTCCAACGTTCCCTACAGAATTTCACTTATCAACATACAGTTCCATTATGGATGTATACAGTTTTGGGTGTTTTTATTTAAATTTTTTACAAACGCTCAAGTGTGGTTAATTATTTGTCATGCTGCTCATGCAAATAGACAACTGCTTGAAACCATGGGCTGTGTCCCAAACTGCGTACTTACCTTCTATATAGTAGCCAAGACATGTGTATTTCACATACTACAGGCCTATAGTAAGTAAGTATGCGGTTTGAGATGCAGCCGTGCTTTCTTGCTGGCCTCTCTTGCTGGTAAAACGGTTGAGCACTGTCATGTGTGATCTTGTCCTGTCGCAAAATGCAGTGAAAACTCACACAATGTTAATAATGTGATTAAGGTGTTTACTTGTCTGTAATATACGTGGATAATGCGACTAAAACAGGAGTACTCCACATGTCTTAATTCGATTTGTGTTTACTTCGAGTATGACCTTAATCGGATTAAGGTAATTAAAAAAGGCTGTTTACATGGTAGTTTCTTAATCAGAGTATTGTCTTAATCGGGTTAATATTGGATTATTGTTGTTCATGGCAGGCCTGTGCCTCGGTGGTTTAAACTCACGGTTGCCAGATATCACTAGAAAAGTCAACGCCAGTTTCCATGTTTGGAGTAATCCCTCAAAACATCGGGGTTACGCATGTAACCTTGTTCCCTGAGAAGGGAATGAAACATTACATTTAGAATAACAGTATGGGAGCGCCTTGTGCATGTGACTAGTATCTGAAGCTTGTGTACAATCATGCCTCTACTTATAGACCTGCTGTCAGGCGGGGTGAAAACGGGGACGGAGGCAGGTGCAGATCCAACTCCTTTATTGAACAGATAAGGAAAACTCAAATGAAAACAGAACATAAACAGGTCAGGAGCAAACGTAGCCTGAACAAACTGGTGCTAACATAGCAAAAACAAACTGCTGTCAACATAGCATAAACAAACGGGTGCAAACAGAGCCTAAACAACTGAATGAAACGAAACAGAAACAAATCGGTGCAGACGTAGCATGAACAACTTGGCGACCTGCTATGACACAGAAGACTGGTGACAGAAAACCCTTTCCTATCGTCTATCTAATCTCGGGCAACGTGCTTCGTTGCCGGAATCCTTAAATAACCAAAACCCCCCAATTAAACGAATACAAAACACCGGTTTGGAATCAGGGAGCAAACCGAACACAACAGGTCACGTGGCTGATCCCGTGTCTGAGTCCAGTGCCACAGTGCCCTCTGCTGGTCGCACTGTGACAGATCCCCCCCCCCCAAGGGGCACTCCCCCTGGAGTGCCCAACATCCTCCACCTTCCACTGGTGGCCCTGGACCTCTGGGCTGAACGTCCCCTGCATCGCTAGGTGGGAACCGTCCTGAGTTCCCGGCCAAGCCTGGGATCGAAAGGGTGTGCCCAGTTTTGTGTAGGCTCCGAATGTCGCCGGCAAGGGAGCAGAGATGCCGAGCGATGACCTCAGTGAAACAGGCAGGCTGGGCGGCGTCCCCGGCGGAACAGAGAGGCGTGGCGAGAGGCGGGGCTTGAGACCTGGCGAGAGGCGGGGCTTGAGACCTGGCGAGAGGCGGGGCTTGAGACCTGGCGAGAGGCCTGACGGGAGCTAGTGTGCCGGGGCCCTGAGGCAGAGCGGTGGAGCCGATACAATAAGGCAGAGCCGTGGCACGGCCCCGGGACGGGGCCTGGATCGGGGGTATGACATGGGTCGGGACAGGGACTGGGGCGTGACAGGGACTGGGGCCCGGAGCTTGACAGGGATGGGGACCTGGAGCTTGACAGGGACTGGGACCTGGAGCGGGACGGGGACCTGGAGCTTGACAGGGACTGGGACCTGGAGCGGGAGGCAAGATGGGAGTGTGAGCGAGAGACAGGGCATGAAGCAAAGTGTGGAGCGGGGCGTGAGATATGGCGTGATGCCTGGCGTGGGACATGGCGTGAAGTCTGACGTGAGACATGGTGTGAAGCCTGTCGTGAGACATGGCGTGAAACCTGTCGTGAAGCGGGGCGTGAGACATGGCGCGAAGCATAGCGGGAAGCGGGACGTGAGATATGGCGTGATGCCTGGCGTGAGACATGGTGTGAAGCTCGGCGTGAGACATGGCGTGAAGCCCAGCGTGATGCATACACTTGTACCCGAGAACTGGACTGAGCTGGTTCGGACTTGCACGGCGGAGGCTCGGACTTGCACGGCGGAGGCTCGGACTTGCACGGCGGAGGCTCGGACTTGCACGTAACCACTCGGAACTCGAGACCCGTCACTCGAAACTCGGGACCGGTCAATTCGGAGCTCGGAGATGTCACCTCAGAACTCGGAAACTTAAACTCGGAACGCGGAAATCCAAACTCGGAAGTCGGAAATCCAAACTCGGAAGTCGGAAATCCAAACTCGGAAGTCGGAAATCCAAACTCGGAAGTCGGAAATCTATACTCGGAACTCGGAAATCTATACTCGGAACTCGGAAATCTAAACTCGGAACTCGGAAGTCTAAACTCGGAACTCGGAAGTCTAAACTCGGAACTAATGACTCTGAACGCGGAAATATCAATTCGGAACTCGGAACCTGTACCTGGGCGTCACAAACTGGAGACTGGGTCTGTTTTTCCACCAGCTGTCGCTGTGCCTCGTCACGAGCCTCCCTGGCTTGAGTGAGCTGAGCCTCTCGCTGGGACAGTTCCAACTTCAGCTTCTCCTTTGCGGCTACCGCCAGAGCTGCTCGTCTTCTTTCCTCCTCCAGTTCCGATCTCAAAGTGTCCAATTGCGCACTGGCGCTCGATAGTCGTTCCTGAACCCGTTCACTGTTGCGCTGCGCCGCTTCAAGCTCCCTCTCCAGCTGGGACATTCGGGTTTCCCCTGTCTGTTTCTCCTCCCTCCAGGTAGCTAACTGGGCATAACAACCGGTCACCTCCTCCTGTAGCTTGTTTCGGTCCTGCCGTACCTGCTCCTGACAGCGGACAGCTGCCGACAGTTCCTCGTGGAGTTGCCCCTTTTCGACTGTCAGACTCTTGACCTTGCGTTCCGACTCCTTGGCGCTGCTCAGGGCCGCATCTCTCGCCACTCGGAGTTCCTCCGTTTCACGCAACTGGTCCCTTAGCTGGTCCTGGACCTGCCCTAAGTGCCCCGGGGCTGCGCTCGCTGCCTCTGTTGTCTGGATGAGTTGGGTTTCCTGCAGGGACAGGAGGTACTGGAAAGCATCCTTAGCGGTGACGGCCTGAGAGCTCCGCTTTCTCTCCTTCTCCAGCGCCTCTTCTCTCTCTCGCAGCAGGAGTTGGTGGGCTTGGAGCTGTGATTCCCTCTCCGTTAATGCGCCTTGTAACCTTTCCATCTTGCGCATCTCTGCAGCCATCTCCTTCCTCTGCTTCTCACTCTCGCTGGGGTTCCACGTGAGCTCTTGCAGCTGAGCGTCCTCCTTACTCCGAATCCCTCCGACGGGAACGAGAGGCTTGGCCGAGGCTGGAGCTCGAACGTGGAAAGTGGCTTTGGGCGGAATGCGAGGAATCGGGTCAGCAGACTTGGAAACGTAATGCTGACAGTCCTGTAAAATCAGATCCCGGTAAGGGTAGCCCTCATACGGCTCCGGCATGTCCCTAGAAAACCTCGGGGCAAAGTGCATGGGTTCCAGGGCGGGAACCCCTGGTGTAGGCTCCCGGGTGCGGCTTCTTTGCTGCTTCCTGACGGCGTTCATGGTGCCATGGTCGGATCTGCTGCGTCCGTAAGGATTGGCCTGAGATTCTGTCAGGCGGGGTGAAGACGGGGACGGAGGCAGGTGCAGATCCAACTCCTTTATTGAACAGATAAGGAAAACTCAAATGAAAACAGAACATAAACAGGTCAGGAGCAAATGTAGCCTGAACAAACTGGTGCTAACATAGCAAAAACAAACTGCTGTCAACGTAGCATAAACAAACGGGTGCAAACAGAGCCTAAACAACTGAATAAAACGAAGCAGAAACAAATCGGTGCAGACGTAGCATGAACAACTTGGCGACCCGCTATGACACAGAAGACTGGTGACAGAAAACCCTTTCCTATCGTCTATCTAATCTCGGGCAACGTTCTTCGTTGCCGGAATCCTTAAATAACCAAAACCCCCCAATTAAATGAATAAAAAACACCGGTTTGGAATCAGGGAGCAAACCGAACACAACAGTTCACGTGGCTGATCCCGTGTCTGAATCCAGTGCCACAGTGCCCTCTGCTGGTCGCACTGTGACACCTGCCATGATCAGGTTACGTGGCAATTAAGCGCGTTGCATGATATATATATATATATATATATATATATATATATATATATATATATATATATATATGGCACCTGTGAATCATGCCACCAGCCTCTATTATCTGAAGCGAAGACGCAATTCACAGGCCTGCCCTGTTATGACAATGCTATGCAACGTCTTGTTCCCTTCTCAGGGAACAGGGTTACATGCATAACCCCGATGTTCCCTTTCAAAGGGAACGAGACGTTGTATTTAACATAACAGTATGGGAACAGGAATAACCACTCCGTCATACCAAGGGTACGGCCTGTTACCCAATGTGCTCTTACGCCCAGAGGCGTGGTGAGACCGCGTGCCTCGTAAGCCCTAGAGATTGCTTCCACTTTCCAAGTAGAGATGCGCTACTTTGACATAGCATCACCTCTACTGTCGCCATCAAAGCAGACCAACAGCGCAGCTGCTCTGACTTATGCCACTGGCCGGAGCGGTGGACGTAAGTACAGAGGGCCCTTACTGGACAAAGCAGGTGCATCCTCTCTTGTTCCACTGTGAGGAATGGAGGAGGGCAGAAGGCCTGCAACACCACAGGGTGGGCAGCTGATGTAGTTACTTTAGGAATATAATCTGGCCTAGGATACAGGAAGGCCTTGGCTAGTCCAGGAGTGAAGTCAAGGCAAGAGGAGGCAACAGAGAGAGCTTGTAGACCTCCCACTCGCTTGAGAGATGTCAGGGCCAGTAGAAGATCTACCTTTAGAGTCAGAAGCTTCTCAGAGGCTGACTCTAAGGGCTCAAACGGGGCCCATGACAGACCTTCCAAGACCACAGAAAGTTCCCAGGAAGCTACTCGCGGCCTGCAGATGGGCCTCAACCGTTGGACACCATGCATGAACCTCGAAGATAGAGGATGCTGCCTCACAGAGGCTCCATCAACAGGGGCATGGCTGGCCAAAACGGCGGCCACGTAAACCCCGATTGTAGAAGGAGCCAACCCTGCTGAGAAGCATTCTTGTAGGAACTCCAGGACTGTAGCTATTGCGCAATTCACTGGGTCTAACTGACGTTCCTCACACCACAAGACAAAAAGCCGCCACTTGAGTGCTTACAATTTCCTTGTGGATGGTGCTCTAGCGTTTAACATGGTCTCTACAACCTCAGTTTTGAGAATCTATGAGCTGGTGTCTTTCAGGGGCCAGACCCACAGTTTCCATAGTTCTGGCCGAGGGTGATAGATCAGCCCTCTGGCTTGAGACAGTAGGTCCCTGCAGATGGGAATCTCCCAAGGAGTGCCGTTGAGCAGGGACATTATCTCCGAGAACCATATTCAAGCTGGCCAATAAGGTGCTACTAGCAGCAGACGTAGACGGTCTTGGCGAACTCACGCTAGAACTGGGAGCAAAGCAATCGGGGGGAAGCATATAAACATGACCTTGGCCACGTGTGCAGCATGGCATCCAGCCCCAATGGTGCAGGAGGAGTGAGGGCGAACCACAGCGGTCAATGTGTTGTCTCCTCGGAGGCGAACACATCCACTTCCGCTTGTCCGCCATATGGCTCCAACCACTTGTGGATGGAGCCTCCACCCCCCGGGCCGCAGCCCCTGCCTCGACAGGATGTCTGCCCCTACATTCCGACTCCCTGGAATGTACATTGCACTCACTGACAAGAACTTTCCCTCTGCCCAGAGGAGGATTAGTTGTACCTGCCTGAACAGGGGGCATGCACGTAATCCTCCCTGGTGGTTGATATATGAGACCACAGCTGTGTTGTCTGACAATACTAGCACACTGTCACCTCTCAACTGAGGGAGAAAGAATTTCAGTGCTAGAAATATGGCCCGCATCTCTAGGCGATTTATATGCTACTTCAGATGAGGGCCGCTCCAAAGACAGCCATTTAAGACTGCACCCCAGCCCATGAGGGAGGCGTCTGTCATTACCGTCTTGCAGTAAGGGCGTGACCCAAGGCAAGGAATTGCGGGCACCTCCAAATACTCAGTAGGCATCGCCACGTGACTCTGATTACTCTTGCCAACTTTTCAGCCACCACTGAAATGGTCTCATGTGCAATAGGCCCAACGGTATGATGTTGGCTGCTGCTGCCATAAGGACCAACAGCCTCTCGTAAAGGCTGAAGGGAATGTGCGTTTAAAATGGCTGTCTAAATGGGTTTTGACTTTGCTCAACTTTGCTGGGAGAAACAAAGCTGAAGTGTAGAATGGGCTGTGGTTCAGGCAGTGATCTGCCTTCATGGATTGTTATGTGCGTCTTGAAAAAAGAGAGAGCACAATTTTTCATATTAAACATTTAAAATTAATTTTATAAGCATAAATTAGGCCTAAGCTTAGTATATGACCAACAGGTTTTTTAATCTTATGTCATACTATTGCCTACATTGACCTAAATCTGTGTCCTTGAAATCACTTCATATAGACAATACAGTACATGACAGAATCTAACCTGTTGTATTTTAATAGACCATTATTATATAGGTCTTTCTATTTCGGACTATTAAAAATATCAAATGTCTCATTCAACATTACAAAAACAGTGTAAATGTCATGGTTCCCCCTTGAAGCAGCATGCTCTCGCGCGGTTGCGCATGCGTGTTGTGACATTTGAACATGTGCTCTTTGTTTTTGTTTCTGTCATTGGCTGGGAGGGCACGTGTGTTTTGTTTATGTTCATCATGACCCCGCCCCGTGTCTGTCATAGGTTGAATCCCCATGTGTGTCCGTATTAGTTCCAGCTGAATACTGATTAAGTTAATTCATGCCGGTTTATATACTACGCGCCGTACTACACACGGCGCAGTTAATTAAACATGGTATCAAATTCCTTGTTAGTTATAGTTCACGCTGGGTTATCCACTCCCAGATCATTGTCATAGCTCACGTTCATGTTTATGCTTATGTTTGTTTCTCGACCCTGTTTTCCGTGCCATGTTGTTGATATCTGCCTTGCTCCAAGTTTATGCCTGTTTGCCGCTCGCCTGACCTTCGCTTGTTTTTTGACTACACCTTTGGATTATGTTTTGGATTTGTCTGCCTGCCTCTTGAAAATGAACTACACTCGTTCTTAAGTGCGCTTACCTCCTTCCTTCATCCGCTCCGTCACGAGTTGTGACAGTAAAAATGAAGAGACATTCTGATAACATATATTGTGGAGTAACCAGGCAGTCAGCACAGTTTAAATATTGAGGTTATTTTAACTTAATTAAAATGGTAAAACAATGAGTATTAACCACCCTTTAAAAATTAAGACAGCAGCATTTTATGTAGCTGACAGACACATCATATCAACATGCTTTTATCATATTATTATAATAGTTATTAAGTGGTAGCCCAATGGTTAAGATGTTGGCCTTCTGTTCAGAAGGTCATAAGTCCCAGACTATAGTTAGCAACTGTCATTCACGTTGGATACTTTAACTTTACTGTCATATTCAATGCATCACAAATGTTTTTAATGTTAAACAAATAAAAAGTGATTCACATTTGGTACTCACATTCTTATTGTTGTCCATCTTCCATGTTGCCAGAAAAATAAAATGCGGTCACTGGTCCTCTAATTCAGTAGGTGGGATTGTCACTAAAAACCTAGAGTCCTAGAAATTCGGTCCTAGGATTGCGGTCCTGAAAATGCAGCCTTTGTTATTGCAGGAATATGCAACTCATTGTCACTGTAGTTGCCACATTTTGAGACAATGTGGAGTAAATTTTGTCAGACTTCAGTGGCTTCTTAACATCCTGGGGCCCCAAGCAGTTGCCTGCCTTGCCTATTCACAACCTGCACCCCTGCTTGTTATCTTAATTTTATGTTGTTATTTATTTTTTTATCTTTCTTTTTAATGTTACACATGACACAGACTTGACTGTACTCTGATGTCTTAGTCTGAGTCCAAAATGTCAAAGTGAAGTTCACTAATACGGCTGCAATGCCACTAGATTCCTAATTTGTTTTAATGAAAAGGATACATGTGTACAGAATACGCTTGTATTGTAACACTGTGCCATTAAACGCTATTATATTGCTTTGGGTTTGATTGCAATTTCTTTGTTAGATGTAAGGAAACTGTATGTGCTTGTAACATAAGAGTTATGACAGGGAGTTGCTAAATCTATGTGGCAAAAGCAGCCCTAAAAGCATCTAAAAGCAGTATTAAAATATTTATTTTCCTTGAATGCTACTTAGCCTGATTCTAAAATGGGCTCATATCATTACACATTTTGTCAGGTGATCATCAAACTTCTTCTGCGCATGCCCTGCCGAAAGTGGCAGCAATCTATGTAGCTCCATTTTGTTTTTTGTTTTTGTTTACTTTTTTTTTACTTCGCACGCTTAGGAGTTTTAGGATTACTCAATTTTAGGAGTGTTTTTCATTCTCTCCTATGGATATGTTATTAACATAAAATTAAATCATATTGAATGCACAGCCAGCATTTTTGATTTGAAGCTAGGACTATTAAACGTTAGATCTCTTATGTCTAAGGCTCTTATTGTCAACAACATCAGTACTGACCAGGAATGTAATTTAATGTGTTTAACGGAAGCTTGGGTTAAACCAAATGAGTACGTAGCATTAAATGAAGCCAGTCCTACTGGATACAGTTATGTACATCAGCCTCGTTCAACTGGTAGAGGTGGAGGTGTTGGTCTTATCCATAGTGAAAATCTAGTCGTCACACAAAAATATAGTCATAAGTTTAATTCCTTTGAAAATCTTTATACCAGTGTTAATTACATAGCCACAAAAATAAGTCCTCTAATTATTATTTACAGACCCCCTTATACTGAATTTCTTAGTGAATTTGCAGACTTTGTATCAAACCTGGTTGTGTCTGTAAATAAAGCATTAATCGTTGGAGATTTTAATATTCATTTTGATAACCTGGAGAACCCTCTGAGAACAGCGGTCGTGTCCACCTTAGATTCAGTAGGGATTAATCAGAATGTTATCGGGCCTACTCATAATGGTGGTCACACTCTTGACCTCAAACTAACATACGGACTAAGTATAGAAAATATTGTAATTTTTCCGCAGTCTGAAGTTATCTCAGACCACTATCTTATCTCATTCATAACCTGTATTGATCATAATATCTCCACCTCGCCTCGCTACCGCATAAAACGCACATTCACATCAGCTACTGCACCGAGCTTCATAAATAACCTACCAGAGACATCAATTAGATTTGGATCAGCGCCTGATCCAGTAGAACTCTATCAGGCAACTGAAAGCTTGGAGTCAATACTCCGGTGCACACTAGATAGAGTGGCTCCACTCAAAAGAAAAATAATTAGAGAAAAAAAATTAGCACACTGGTATAATGATCTAACACGATCCTTAAAACAGAAATCTAGACAATTAGAATGTACATGCTGGTGATATTTCAGACAGCATGGAAGGAGAGCTTACTGATATATAGGAAATCTCTTGCCGATGCTAAAAAGATCTATTTCTCCACCTTAATAGGAGACAACCAAAACAATTCCAGATTCCTCTTCAACACGGTAGAAAAACTAACTAGGAATAAAACCACTTCAGAAAAAACACTCAATCATTACATAGCAGTGACGATTTCATGAAATTTTTCATTCATAAAATTGAAAATATTAGATGTGAGATAGAGGCCATTAAATTACAACCGGTCAGTAATGTAACAAATGCATTAGATGACAATGTGGCAATATCGGATCAATGTTTAGAGTGTTTTGCTCCGCTTATAGAGACCGAACTAGCTACACTAATCTCATCAGCTAATTCATCAACCTGCATACTAGATCCCATACCTACATGTCTGTTTAAACAGATTTGTCCAGGAGTAATTAAGTCACTTTTAAATATAGTCAATTCTTCCCTAACCACTGGCTATGTACCTAAATCTCTTAAATTAGCAGATATTAAACCATTGATAAAAAACCTGACCTTGACCCGTTTTAATTGTCCAGCTATAGACCAATATCAAATCTCCCATTCATCTCTAAGATTTTAGAAAAGGTTGTATTAAAGCAGTTATGCTCGTACTTAGATAGGAAAAACATTTATGAAATGTGTCAGTCAGGATTTAGACCTCATCATAGCACAGAGACAGCTTTAGTCAAAGTAGTAAATTACCTTCTTCTGACCTCTGATCAGGGCTATGTCTCGCTGCTTGTGTTACTCGACCTTAGTGCAGCTTTTGATACCATAGATCACACTAGTCTCCTTGATAGATTAGAAAATGTTGTTGGCATTAAGGGAACAGTCCTCTCCTGGCTCAGGTCTTATCTGACCGATCGTTATCAGTTCGTAGATGTAAATGGTGATTTCTCCATGCATACTGAGGTTACTTTTGGAGTTCCACAGGGTTCTGTTTTAGGCCCACTGCTTTTCACTTTATATATGTTACCCCTAGGACAAATTATTCATAAACATGGAATTAGCTTCCACTGTTATGCTGATGATACACAGCTGTATGTGTCAGCGAAGCCAGAGGACAGACAAAAGCTTAGTAAAATTGAGGATTGTGTAAAGGACATTAGACGTTGGATGTTAACTAACTTCCTCCTACTTAATTCTGATAAAACAGAAATACTTTTATTAGGCCCATGTGTAGCTAGAAGTAATCTTTCTGACTACACTGGATGGTTTTTCTGTTTCATCATGTACAGCAGTTAAAGATCTCAGAGTGATTATTGTCTCCGGTCTATCATTTGATGCTCATGTAGATAATATTACTAGGATAGCTTTCTTTCATCTCAGAAATATTTCTAAGATAAGAAACATATTGTCACTACATGATGCAGAAATACTGGTTCATACATTTGTCACCTCTAGAGTAGACTACTGTAATGCCTTACTGTCTGGATGTTCCAGTAGGAATTTAAATAAACTCCAGTTAGTCCAGAATGCAGCTGCTAGAGTCCTTACTAGAACTAGAAGATACGACCATATCACCCTGATCTTATCCACACTGCATTGGCTCCCTGTAAAATTTCGCATTAAGTTTAAAATACTTTTATTAACCTATAAAGCACTACACGGTCTTGCACCCCAATATCTAAGCGACCTTTTGGTTTTATATGATCCGCCACGCCTACTCAGATCAAAAGGTGCAGGCTATTTGACATTACCTAGAATAGTGAAGTCTTCAACAAGGGGAAGAGCCTTCGCTTATACAGCCCCACAGTTATGGAACAGTCTTCCTACTAGTGTTCGGGACTCAGACACAGTCTCAGTGTTTAAGTCTAGGCTTAAAACATATTTGTTTACTCAAACTTAATCTGACTAGATTATATCTCACTACTTCACAGTCCTAATAATCGTTTTTCTCCCTCTCTCTCTTTTTGCCGAGCCCCACACGAATTTATGGAGATATTGGAGATCCAGATCCCTTCTGCCTCTGGATGAGCCCAAATCTTCTGCTGGGACTACGGCTGCTCCTAAGGCCATACATACTACTCATTTTCACATTATCTGTGTTACCTTCACATTCTGTTGTTACCCAGATGAGGATGGGTTTCCCTTCTGAGTCTGGTTCCTCTCGAGGTTTCTTCCTCAAAAAACATCTTAGGGAGTTTTTCCTTGCCACCGTCGCCACTCAGTGGCTTGCTCAGTTGGGATAAATTCCATTTGTTTTATACCTGTTTGTTTCTGTTTATCTGTTCCTGTTTGTCTCTGTTAATCTGTTTCTGACTGTTTATACCTATTTTTTATTTCTGTAAAGCTGCTTTGAGACAATGACTATTGTAAAAAGCGCTATACAAATAAAATTGAATTGAATTGAATTGAATTAAGGATGTGGAGTTAATGGCGGTTAGTCTTCGACCGTACTATATGCTGAGGGAGTTTTTGCATGCCATTGTTGTCTGTGTTTACGTTCCGCCACGAGCCCTTCCGGACATGGAATGTGACATCATTCATTCTACAATTGCAAGGCTCCAAACTCAACACACAGATGCTTTTTTTTGTGATCTCTGGTGACTTCAGCCACATAACACTGGATTCTACCCTCACAAATTTCTACCACTTCAGGAAGTGGACAACAGGAGTGAATGAGGCTTTGAGAGACTGTTTTGAGTCCACTGACTGGACAAAATGGAGAGGATTTGGAGGAGGTAACACATTGTACTACCTGAACTTCTGTATGGACATAGTTGTTCCCACAAGAACTGTACGCTGCTTTCCAAACAAGCAGATCAAGTTAAAGGACAGCTGAGGAAACTCCACCCCAGGAAGGCCCCAGGCCCAAGGTGACAAGCTCCTGCAGATGGGTGTGGATGCTCACCTAGTATCCTGGATTGCAGACTATCTGACAGAGTAGCCACAGTTCATCAGACTGAAGAACTGCCTCTCTGACACTGTGATCAGTAGCACCGGAGCTCCACAGGGAACAGTGCTCTCTCCAGTCCTGTTGACCCTGTACACGTGTGACTTTTGCTGCAACACAGAGTCATGCCACATGCAAGTTTTCGGACGATACTGCGATTGTGGGGTATATCAGGGATGGGCAGGAGGAGGAGTACAGGAGCCTGGTGGAAGACTTTGTGCAATGGTACAAACTCAACCACCTACAACTCAACACTGCTAAGACCAAGGAGATGTTGGTAGATTTCCAGAAGTCTAAGCCCGCTCTGCTGCCAGTCACCGTGGAGGGGGTAAAGGTGGAGGTGGTAAACACTTACAAGTAACTGGGAATACATTTGGACAATAAACTGGACTGCTCTTTTTTCCCTAGATAGACTTCTCTGCATAGTCTATCTGCCTCTTCGCCTTTTCATACATTCTCATACACTTCCATGCCCTCTTACAACAATGTTGTGTACTGGCTCACTGTGTGACTGTTTTACTGTTTATTGACTATATTAGCCCAGAGGTACAACCCCTACCTCAATTTCTCAGTCTGTGGATCCTTGATTTGGTAGATTTTTAATTTTTTTTAGCATCCTGCTTATACTTTATTGTGATGTCTTGAGCTACTGGGACCTTGAATTTACCATTGGAGATCAATAATCTATCTATCTATCTATCTATCCATCCATCCATCCATCCATCCATCCATCCATCCATCCATCCATCCATCTATCTATCTATCTATCTATCTATCTATCTATCTATCTATCTATCTATCTATCTATCTATCTATCTATCTATCTATCCATCCATCCATCCATCCATCCATCTATCTATCTATCTAAAAAGGTATTAACTGGGCTTAGACAAGAATTGAGACAAGAGAACAGGGTAAAAACCTTTAAACAAAACTTAAATCATAAACCAGAACAAAACACATGTCAAAAGTAAGTCAATGGCGGCGTCTGAAACCGTATACTTACCTACTACACAGTAGGCAAAAAGCAGTATGCCAGAGGGGTAGTATGTCCGAATTCTAAGTATGCAAGATATAGTAGGTGAGAAATATCCAGATGGCGTACTGCTTCTGGCGAGATTTTTCAGTCTGCAACCAATGGACACTCAGCACGAGGGGAAATCCGTGACAAACCACAAAACTGTCAACACTGCCTACACAACTCCAAACAACATGCACTGCGCTAATTTTCACCAGGTTTTAGTATGGATAAAATCATGCACTAAACTGCTACAGTAATTGCCAAAAATTCTGTACATCAAACTGAATTTTAAATCAACCAAACATACCATTTACATTTCACTTCTTCACGTTTTTTTTTTTTGATCTCAAATGCTAGCATGCCATTTGCATGCTGCTTAAATTCTCAAGGCTCATATGCCATTTATGGTACATACTAAGTTTTTTTGCTCAGTGGCCTAAATTCATCTGAAAACTCACACACACAGTGTCACACGGCGTGACGTCAGGGAAGTAGGACGGATGTATTCGCAGTTAGAACAAGAGTTTTATTTGCAAGAGGTGAGCAGACAAATCCAAAACGTAAAACATGACTCTGACTAGGAAGCATGAAACTAGGAACTAACTCTTGCTGTGCTGTGCTATGCTATGCTACGCTACGCTATACAGTAACAATGACATGGACCATGACCATGACTATGACTATACAGTGACTATTACTATGAAACATGACATGAACAAAGAGTCTATACTTTTAAACTACATCTAACTCTATTTACCCACGCCATGTATAGCACGGTGTTGGATTGAAATTAAACCAAATCATAATACCAGTAAAAAGATACATGACAATTCATAATACCAAGGAAAAAGACACAGTACAGTTAAACTCAGAAAACAACAATTTTATTGAGGAGATGCGGGATTGGTGGGAGAATAAGAAGGAGATGGAGCAGTATAGGGAGGAGAGAATGAATAGCGGTACGGGGTATGCCCAGGGCCAGACGAATCATCAGAATATTCTGGGCTGGTGGGGTTGTAGGAAGTATTAGGGCCAGAGTCACATTGGAATGGTTCCATGTCATCGTCTGCCAAATAGCCATCAGTAGTATGAGTAGAAGGAGTGAATGACAGAGGTTCCGATTGGGTAGAAGAATCCACCAGAGTAACAGCAGGGTTGAGGCGATAACGAAAAGGGGGTGGAAAGGTGGAGGTAGAGGAAGGTATGCGGAGAACATCCACAAGGAGGGCCAAGTCAGCAAAAAGATGTGACAGTTGATACCTAGACTCCAGATCTAGGCCCTCTAACCCCTCCATAGCAGAAAACAGAAACCCAAGCCCAGCACAGTGCGCTGTACAAATACACACAATAGGATAGCGTAAGCCACAAGAGATATGCTATAACTAACCAGATAGGATTATGAGAAGAATAGGTCACTCAGAAAACAATGAAGCTGAAATAAGACAAACACTTACCCATAGTGAAAATTCCCTTGCTGGAAAGAACCAAGAATAACAAACACTCCACTCCGCTCAGAGGAAAGAACCGAATGAGATATAATTGGGAAGTACCGCTGGTTTTTTATAAAAACACCACAAACCCAGGAGAATCATAAGGGTGTGGGAAAATGAGTAAAACAAAAACATAAGGGTGTGAGAAAATGAGTAAAACAAAAACATAATGGTGTGGGAAAGAAGATAAAATATGTGCATATAGGTAACTGGAAACAATGAGTATTGAAACCTACTGGTTGTTGAAAAATATACAATGGAAAACATATTGGTTGCTAATTAAGGCATGAATACAAACATAAGGGGCATGGGAAAAAAAGGAAGTTCTGACATAATGGTGTACGAGATAGAAGAAGGGGCGGTGGCTCATAGAAGAATTGTATAAAAGGGGAGCCCCGCTCCAGGCATGTTAGATCACTTTTTGAGACGTCCCAAACTGTTTGGATCTCAGGTAACTGGAATCAATAAACTGGACCTTCATCTTTTCTCAATCATTGGTTCCATGTGGTGATTTAGACTTTGAGTACCACAGCTGGTGAAAGCTATTGTAAGTACATTCAATATTTTCCTAAAATTGTTATATTGGTAATAAGAAAGTAGGCAAAAATTTGACCTCACGGTATATATACATAGGTATGATTAGCCCCGAACTGCTAACAGCTGCGGGCACTACCCAAACACACATGACCTGATAACACATGACAAAACAGGGTGGAGACATGACATCAACAATAACAAAACACACGTGTCCAAATGTCACTGCTGTTGACATAGAAGAAGCATGCGCATGTGCACCCATGCTTAAAGCATGCTGCTTCATGGGGGAATAGTGACAGAACTACCGCCCCCCCCCAAAGCACTCCTCCCGGAGAGTCCTCTCCTTCCATTGGCGGCCCCGGCCCCATGGGCTGAATGTCCCAAGCAGAGTCAGGAAACAGCACAGTGTTCGTGGCAGAGCAGGAGAGCAGAGTGACGTTCTCAGCAAAGCAGGAGAGCAGAGCAACGTCCTCGGCTGAACAGGGGAGCAGAGCGACGTCCTTGGCGGAACAGGGGAGCAGAGCGACGTCCTCGGCTGAACAGGGGAGCAGGACAGCCTCCTCGGCTGGGCTGGACAGCAGTACAGCTTCCTCAGCTGTGCCGGGCAGCAGGACAGCTTCCTCGGCTGTGCAGGGCAGCAGGACAGCTTCCACGGCTGTGTAGGGCAGCAGGACAGCTTCTTCGGCTGTGCAGGGCAGCAGGACAGCTTCCTCGGCTGTGCAGGGCAGCAGGACGGACTCGTCGGCTGGACTGGACAGCAGGACAGCTTTCTCGGCTGTGCCGGGCAGCAGGACAGCTTCCTCGGCTGTGCAGGGCAGCAGGACAGCTTCCACAGCTGCGCAGGGCAGCAGGACAGCCTCCTCGGCTGGGCTGGACAGCAGGACCGCTTCCTCGGCTATGCTGGGCAGCAGGACAGCTTCCTCGGCTGTGGAGGGCAGCAGGACAGCTTCCTCGGCTGTGCAGGGCAGCAGGACGGACTTTTTTCGGCTGGGCTGGACAGCAGAACAGCTTCCTCGGCTGTGGAGGGCAGCAGGACAGCTTCCTCGGCTGTGCAGGGCAGCAGGACGGACTCTTCAGCTGGGCTGGACAGCAGGACAGCTTTCTCGGCGGGCAGGAGCTCCACCACCGAGACCTCCCCATAGGCCTTGGGCTGGAGCCCTGCTGTCCTCGTTGCCACCCCAAAAAAAAATTCTGGGCTAGCCTTAGCAGACTCTGGCTTAACTGGGTCCACCGGCTTGGACAAGACTTTAGGAACTGGAGATTTGACTTGAACTGCAGAGACATGAGACTCGACTTGGGCTTGGACTGCTGAGACTTGAGACAGGACTTGGAGGTCCGGAACTTGAGACTGGACTTGAGCCTTGGCTGGAGCTTGCACAATAGCTTTGGCTGTGGCTTGGACGTGAGCTTGGGCTGGAGCTTGGACGTGAGCTTGGGCTTGGATGTGAGACTTGGCTGGGACTTGAACTTGAGACTTGGTGGGTACTTGGACGTGAGGCGTGGCGGGGACTTGGACGTGAGGTATGGCTGTGGCTTGGACGTGAGACTTGGCTGTGGCTTGGACGTGAGACTTGGCTGTGGCTTGGATGTGAGACTTGACTGGGGCTTGGTGCCTCACCCACTCATAGTGCACGTGGAATGGGAGATCAGCACTATTCGCCACATTAACTCCCTTCAGCAATTTATCCAATTCGTAACTCTGCCCTGGTTCTCAAACTCCTTCAAAAACAAATCCACGAACTGCCTACTAGCTGGCTGCTAATCGCTGTGCCCACGTGCGAGCTGGGCCAAACAATTGAGACATGATGAACTGAATAAACTGTCTTTCCTTTGGCTTCGGGTCGCACAGGCTGGAGAAGTAAAACTGACAGTCCACCACAAAATATTCCGGACACCCAAAAAAGCCATCATACCGATCGGGCATGTCCACGATAGTCCTTTTTTGTGCAAACTGCATAGAATCCTTGGCATGGACTCCCGGGTTCGGCGTCCTCTTCATTCACGTTCTGCATCCATGCTTGGGGGGCCGGTAATTCAGTCACACATGTGACGTCAGGGAAGTAGGATGGATGCATTCGCAGTTAGAACGAGAGTTTTATTTGCAAGAGGTGAGCATTGCTGTGCTATGCTATGCTATGCTATGCTACGCTATGCAGTAACAATGACATGGACCATGACCATGACTATGACTATACAGTGACTATGACTATGAAACATGACATGAACAAAGAGTCTATACTTTTAAACTACATCTAACTCTATTTACCCACGCCATGTATAGCACGGCTCACTGTATATATACATAGGTATGATTAGCCCCAAACTGCTAACAGCTGCGGGCACTACCCAAACACATGTGACCTGATAACACATGACAAAACAGGGCGGAGACATGACATCAACAATAACAAAACACATGTGTCCAAATGTCACTGCTGTTGACATAGAAGAAGCATGCGCATGTGCACCCATGCTTAAAGCATGCTGCTTCATGGGGGAATCGTGACACACAGCTTGGTACATGTGGCCCTGAATGCTTCACATTAGTTTCACATAATGCTAAATACTTTTATCTGTTCTTGCATGTGCTTTAAATTTTTTTTCATTGATTTATTTATTCATTTTTATATGATTCATTTACATGTGATTCATTTCATGTGATTCATATTCACGCATGTGATTCATTTACATGTGATTCATATTCATGTGATTCGGGAGACAGCAATGTTTCACACACACACACACACACAGCGGTTATCTGATTTCAAATCTAATAAATAGTCTGCGTACTTTAACAAATATAATGTCCATACCTTTTAAAAACTTATAACTAATAATATTACACAGTGTAGCACATAAAAAATAGATAAAAAATGAAAATAACTAATAAAATGAAATAAACTCTAACCCCAGTCAGAGCGACAAAACAGAGAAGCACATTAAGAAGTAGAAGTAGATATAAAAGGAGTGAATCCACAAATTGTAGACGAAGTAATGCACCGACAATATCTGAAATAATAATTCGAATTCTGTAGAGCTGGAAGGTCAAGTGCAAAAAAGAATGAAGAATAAAATAAAAAATAAGGTAAAATAAATAAAACACTACACTATGTATGTGATGCAGTTCACACCGGTATTAAGAGTTTAACGTAGTTTCCTGTTTCCTCCGCTGAAATAAAGCCCTTCTGGACACCGTTATATGTAATGTGAAGCCGAGCTGGGTGAAGTATTCCATAGCAAGCGCCCTCAATATCACGAAGTTGAGGCCGAACCTCGTTAAACACAGCCCGGGCCCAGGCTGTCTTGACTGTGTAGTCATGAAAAACGGAGATGGTCAGATCCCTCACTTTAATCCGGTGGAGCTCTCTCGCACGATGTAAAATATCAACACAGTCACTGTGATAATGCAATCTGCACACAATAGCTCGTGGCCGTTCACCAAGCTTCAACTTTGGCTGAAGGGTCCAGAACCGGCTCCTTCTCCAGACCAAACATCTCTTTTAACAAGGCCGCTACAGCAGCGGTTGTACTAATTGAGTCACAGTCGCAGTGAGAGATTCGATAGTAGTGTTCACATGAACTATATCATCGGTGCATCTGGAGAGCGCGTGCCCCATTTCCTCAACAGTACCTTTAGTGTTGATGTGGTAGCCTCGGTAGCGACTTTATCACTAGTCAGCTGTGTTTTCATGGCCTGCAGGTCAAGCTGAATAGTAGACAGTGCATCCCAGAGAGTCTTCTGAAGATTCTCCTGGTGATTCTGGAACTCCTGGAACTCCTTTTTAAAAAATATCGGCGATGTCCTTCCTCAGTAAAGCCAGCAACTCAAGCCTGAGTGCGACGAGGTCAGGGTCACCACTCGGGATGCAGATGCGGCTGCGGGTTCATGGGGAGAAGGAGGCATGGCTGCAGGTTCATGGGGAGAAGGAGACGCACTCGCGGCGTACTGTCTAGGCCTCAGTTTTGTCTGAATGCTACCATCGGTTTTAAAGTTCTTCCCAAACAGGTGTCAGCGCCCTCTGGAACTCCGACTATCCTAACGTTATTACGCCATGATCTTGACTCCAAATACTCACATTTATTCTGTGCTTGACATTTTGACTGAAGATAAACTAAATCACATTAGAGCATTTACTCCGGTTTCCTCCCCCAGTCCAATGACATGCATGGTAGGCTGATTGGCATGTCTAACGTGTACATAGTGTATGAATGGGTATGTGATTGTGCCCTGCGATGGACTGGCACCCTGTCCAGGGTGTACCCCGCCTTGTGCCCGATGCTCCCTAGGATAGGTTCCAGGTTTCCCTGTGAACCTGAAAAGGATAAAGGATAGAAGATGGATGAATGGATAATAATAAGAATAAGAATAGCAATAATAATAATAATAATAATAATAATAATAATAATTTTATATATATATATATATATATATATATATATATATATATATATATATATATACATATATATATATATATATATATATATATATATATATATATATATATATATATATATATATATATATATATAGCTGCAAGCAGCAATACCGGGGTCAAGCTACTATGAACAAGCATTCATCTGAGTGACTGCTAAATTTTCTCTGACAGATATTACAATTTACAAATATGTTCTTCATGGAAATAAGAAAATAACTTTCTCATACTTCTTTACTTAATTTTTTATTGTATTGTGGTATTGACTGATGTCACTTACACAGTACCAGCCTGTTATCCAACTTATAGACTGAAAGTAAATACATTTTAGAGAGAGACAGAGTGAGAGAGAGAGAGAGAGAGAGAGAGAGAGAGAGAGAGATTGTTGCCAGAGATTGGTTAACAAATTTAGTTTGTTTAATTCTGAACAATGACAAAATAAATAAATAAATAAAATGTCATTTATCGCAGATACAAAGGCTAATTGGGGTGCCCAAAATCATGGAATCACATTTCTAGCTTGCATTTTTTAAACTCATATCACATTACTGTCAGAAATACTTAGCATTTTCTGTAGCTTAAAGTTAGAGACCAAAAAATGAGAGTACAAACAGGACAACAGAGTGTTCCAACAGCTATCATTTACACTTTATGGACAGAAGTAGTCAAGTGTGTAAAGTTTGGCAGAAACATCAGAAAAAAATAAACTGTGTCCATGACATTCTAGTCTGAATGGTTCCCCTCTGTAAAAATAGTGCTGTTGTTGACAGAGGCGTGTAATTGATTTTGCAGTGCTATAGTACATAGCCTGAACCGCTCATTGTTCCAGAGAAGATAGATGAACCTTTGTTTGTTCAGATGAAGGTCAAAGAAATGTGTGTAAAAGTCGCATGGGGAAATGTTACTAGTACGGGAGGCCTACAATAAAATGTGTTGAGCAATGCTCTTTTATAAGTTACAGTAAATATGATTTTTTCCCCAATACATGAACTACAACCATGTCCATGTTCTCAGGTTTTGCAATCCCCCCTCCACCTCTCTCTTTCCTCACTCTCTCATCTGCCTTTCTTAGTTTCATGTGGACAGTCTGAGCAGATGACACTGTAGACATCAGGCAACTTGCCCACTTCTAGGCCCATGCTTTGAACATCAATCACTGAATCTCAAAGGGGTTGCACGCCTGCACTTTCCATCATTCCTCTAACTCCCTAATGCCCATCCTGCTCAGTAGCAGGACAATTTAATGCACTCTCAATGTCAGACATTTCAAAACTACAGAAAGTGAGCACAAGAGAGGGAAGGCAAGGTGGAGAGGGGGAAATGGACAAAGGATGGAGATTATATAAAAAAAAATATCACACATCCAACAGAGTGTGGCAAGCAAATTAACACAAGGTTAAAGTGATGAATTGTAAATGAAAATGTATTATATTCTCTGAAAATGTATTATAGACTCCTGAAGCACAAGTATGTAAATATGTTCAAAACACTACTATTTCAGTACAAGAACACAATTCCAAAAAAAATCAACAGTCTCAGAAAAAATTATTTTTAAAAGTTTATTAATGAGTAGCTACAAAAAGCAGACCACATGTATTCCCTCTTATAATCTAAAATTATAAATACAGGATTCAGCTGTGGCGCAGTTGGTAGAGTGGGTTGTCCACTAATCGTAGGGTTGGCGGTTCGATTCCCGGCCTGGGTGACTCCACATGCCGAAGTGTTCTTGGGCAAAACACTGAACCCCAAGTTGCTCCTGATGGCAAGCTAGCGCCTTGCATGGCAGCTCTGCTACCATTGGTGTGTGTGTGTGAATGGGTGAATGAGACACCCAAAAGCGCTTTGGATAAAAGCGCTATATAAGTGCACATTCACCATTTACTCAACTCGCCATGTTTGGAGAAGGAGGAATGCTGCCTATGACCCCAAGAACAAACATGGAGGTGGAAACATTATGCTTTGGGGTTTTTGGGGGTTTGGGGGGCATTTGGGGATGTTTTTCTGCTAACAGGACAACTTCAGTGCATCAAAGGGACGATGGATGGGGCCATGTACCGTCAAATCTTGGGTGAGAACCTCCTTCCCTCTGTCAGGGCATTGAAAATTAAATGTAATTACTAAGTCATTACCGTGTACTAAGTCATGTTTTGCAGAGGGGTCAAATATATATTTCCCTCATTAAAATGCAAATCAATTTCTAACATTTTTGCCGTGTTTTTCTGAATTTTTTTTGTCGTTATTTTGTCTCACCTCTCACTGTTCAACTAAACCTACCATTAAAATTATAGATCATTTCTTTGTTAGTGGGCAAACGTACAAAATCAGCAGGGGATCAAATACTTTTTTCCCCTCACTGTACATAGTCTTTATGACGTGTTTTTACTTCTTCAATGACTGAGGCAGGCCAATCTGATTCTTGTGCTGTCACACGTATTTAGACACTGTTTCCACCGAGGGGCATTCCCAAAGTGTCAAGCATGATGCAACATAGAGTTCCCTTAGAAAGGGAAAATACTATTGCACTCTTTTAACCTCTGAAAAGAATGTCATATACATATCCACAAACAATATAATTACATGCACTTCCTCTGTTCAGTCATAGCAATTAACTTTTGATGGTCAGTATTAATATGAGCATAATTTATTGACAGCCCAGTACATGCAATACACTTGGCAGCTTGATGAACAAAAGCTTGAGTGTTTGTCTCATAGGTTTATATCACATACAATGTACTCTGAATTGATATGTGTTGATACTTGAGAAAAACAGTTCACATGGTCAAACTTTGACAATTTCTACTATATGTAATTCTGAGAATATCTGGGTTACGCATGTAACCCTGTTCCCTGAGAAGGGAACAAGATGTTGGGTTTAGCATCATGCTTGGGGAAGCTTGTGTGACATCATGCCTATTTACAGGCCTGCCATGATCAGGTGATGTGGCAATTAAGCACGTCACGTGATATAAAAACGGCACCTGTGAACTGTGCCATCAGCCTCTATTATCTGAAGCAAAGACGCAATTCACAAGCATACCCCAGTATGACAAAACTACACAATGTCTTAGGTTACATGCATAAACCAGACATTCCCATTCAAAGGCAACTCAACACTGCATGAGCCTCATGCTGTGGGAACAACAATACCCACTCCGTCATACTGAGGGCATGGCCTGTTCAAAAGATCCAACCCGTGGGTCAATGCAAGACACTCGATCCCAGGCTCGAATGTATATCCAGGCTGCGGATATCTGTGGACAGGAATCTCCCAAACAGTGCCATCTAGCAGGGATATTATCTCTGAGAACCATATTGAAGCTGGCGAATAGGGTGCTATTAGCAGCTGACGTAGACAGTGTGGGAGCAGAGCGATCAGGTGGAAAGTATACAGATGTGATGTCGACCACATATCCATCATGGTGTCCAGCCCCAATGTTGTGGGAAGAGTCAGCACAAACCACAGTGCGCAGTGTGTTGTCTCATTAGAGGTGAACACATCCACTTCTGGTTGGCTGAACCTTCACCATATGGACTCCACCACTTGTGGATGGAGCCTCCAACCCCTGGGCCTCAGCCCCTGCCTCGACAGGATGTCTGCCCCCACATTCTGGTTGCCCAGAATGTACATTGCACTCACTGTCAATAACTTCAGTGCTAGAAATATGGCCTGCATTTCTAGCCAGTTTATATGCCACTCCAGATGAGGGCCGCTGCAAAGAGAGCTGTCTAAGACTGCACCCCAGCCTATGAGGGAGGCATCTGTCATTACCATCTTGTGATAAGGAAACTAACCCTAGTGTGTGACCCAAGGTTAGAAACCCTCAGAACATGTAGACATTGTCGCATGACACTGATTACTCTCAGAGGTTTCATCCTCGGATGTAACACCCAACTTTTCAGTCATGGTCTCATGAGCAAAATGGTCTCATGTGCAATAGGTCCAACGGTATAGTGTTGACTGCCGAACAGTATCTCAGACGGGGGGTCATCCAGACTCAGCTTTATCTAGCTCAATGACTATAGGAATGACCCTACGAGTGTTGGGGATAGAAACACCCTCAGTAATATTAGTTCTGGGGGCTAACTGCCCTAACAACCTCATGTCCTCTCATATATCCATCCCCAGCCCATCAGGACCGTTCCTTTTTTGTCTGCTTGGCCTTTATGATCAGTCACCGAATCGGCCTATTAGCATGGTGCAACTGTGGCCGCCCGGTGCACCTGGCTCTCCCCGGCGGTAGGCGGGCCGCCACACTCGTCTTCTATGTCTCCCTTGCACTAGTTATTGACTGGGCTCCACTCATGGATGCCCAGGCGAACTTGACAGGACTGGGAAGGACCCGGCTAAATGCCGCTCTTTGCTGTTTTGCCTCATGAAACCTGTCGGCAATGGCATAGACCATGCCACCGAACAGGCCGGAAAGTTTAACAGGGGCATCCAGCAGGGAGACCTCAGCAGAGAGTTCTCATCCAGCCTGCTTCGAGACACTTCCTTTTCCAATGACCAGTCTGGATTTAGTTTTTCAACTGCCCTAGTAATCATGTCAAGCAACTTTTTATATGCTTGAGAGCTGTTCTCTGTTTTTGGTGTAATGCCACCCCCTGCTGGCTCCTCAGTATCAGAGAGGGTGTATTTTTCTTTCCATAGCAGAAGGAGGAGTCATGACACGAGCTCCAAAATCAGAAGACAGAGCAAGAGATAGAGCAGCACTCATCTCTGGCTCCTCTTCCAGATCCAGATGACCCCAAGGACCATATGAGATCTGCGAAGCTCTGAAACCCAACTTCCTTCAGCCAAGAAGAGAGCTGAGAGTGGAGCTGCCTGATTGTAAGGCATTCGCAGTACACACAATCAGACCCGAGAGCTGCCCTGGAATGCTCCACCCATAGACACTTCACATAGCCCCCTGCCCTCCCCTGTGATGAACAAGGCATGACGCACTTCCTGAATTCTCTCCCCCTCATACATTTCTCTCTCCTTTTTTTAAAGGAACAAAAGATTAAAGAGATTTTCCTTTCTTTATTTTAAGATAGAGAGGAAATAAAGAGTCTTTTTGCGAGCATTACAGACATGCAGTCTCAGTGAATAATTAGGCTGATGGCACAGTTCACAGGTGTCGTTTTTATATCATGCGACATGTTTAATTATCACGTCACCAGATCATGGCAGGCCTATAAATGGGCATGATGTTACATAAGCTTCAGATGCCAGTCACGCACGAGTGTGCTTCCCACAGCTTGAAGCTCATGCAATGTTGAGTTCCCTTTGATGGCAAGCTACTGTTTTAGCTGAATAGAAATATGTTTCTCTTTGATGCATGTTTCATTCATAAGTAAAGTTATAACATGTTATAAAATTCTGGTGTCACCAAAAGTGAAAAAGGAGAAACCAGTTCCAGGCCCACCTACCTTTACATTTTTCACCTGATCTATTTATGGAAAACAGCATTACTTCTATTTTTATTTTAAAAAAATTTTTTTTTTTTTTAAATTTTTTTTTTTTTTTTACAAAAAAAGAAAAAAAAATAGAATTTGAATATTTGGATTGGGCATTTAAAGTTGGGAAAGTCTACATAGTTTTATGCAGTTTGTGCAATATTTGAGTTATCTAGAAAATGTGAGAATTTTAACTGATTTGTGTTTTTCACTGGAGTCTGTTATTCAATATTTCCCCTCTTCTGTCTGTGATAAACTCCTCTGCTCATGAACTTGACTTTCTGAAACTCTCTTACTTTATTTCTGTATTTATACTAATCTGTTATAGTTTGAATGAAAAGCTGTTTTGTAGATCCCATTGGTTTGTGTGGTCTGTCTAATGTCTAATATTTCCCACCTGTCAGAATGTAAAGCAAGTCATCCTGCTGTGTGTGTGTGTGTGTGTGTGTGTGTGTGTGTGTGTGTGTGTGAATGTGAGGAAATGGCAGTTCCTGCAGTCTCACTCCATTTTTGGCCCTGATTAGCTCAGGTAATGAATTTGTGCCATTATTGTACTAATAAAAAGCAGGAGGGTGGCAGAGGTAACAGGGGTAATGAGGTCCCGACTCAGTGTCTCAATAAACTCCACCCTGACATGCTCTTGAGAGGAACAGCATCAGTGAAAGCACTCCTTTGGGAACCTTTCTTCAATCTAGTTAAATGCAATAGTCTTTCAGGGTTATTTTACTGAGCTGGAGAGCTCATGGCAGGTTTACCTGATTCACTACAATGCAGAGGGATGGACATAGCCTCCTTTAAACATTTATCCGTCAGAGCTCATGGTGCAGAATCCTTAAAGAGACTGGTCAATTTTCAGTACATGATCTGAAGCTCAAGAACAACTGGGTTATTCATCAAGACAACAATCCAAAGCACAAGAGCAAGTCCACCTAAGTCCTCCTAAGTGGACTCAGTTCATGTTTGAAAGCCCTACAGTGTGGCTGAATTTAAGCATTTCTTCAAATAAAAGCTTCATTGAAACATTCCTCCATAGTGATGGTGGTTATTGGAACCTGCTAAAGTTTGGCACAACCAGTTATTGACTTAAGGCGGCAATTACTTTTTGGGTGATACAAGCATTCGATTGCCCTTTTTGCTGCTAGAAATACAGTATCTCACAAAAGTGAGTACACCCCTCACATTTTTGTAAATATTTAAAATTATCAGTTAAAAACTGATGTGTTATATTACATTTTGTATGATCTGAAACCATTTATTGTGACAAATATGCAAAAACAGAGGAAATCAGGAGAAGACAAATACTTATTCATGACACTATACCATTTACCAAAATTTATATGTACACTGTAGTAATACAGTGCTCATTTCTCTGTGTTCTTGAATTGACAGTGACTAGTTTATATATGACTATACTATTTGATATGTATTCAGTACTATTTGATATGTAGCCAATTGCATTAAGCTGTCATTCTCCTATTGTTGCTTTTGTTGGTGTTATATAGCTGTTGCTCTTTACATTAATGGGCCTGGGTTTAGGTAAATCTACAGGTGCTTGAAACATCTAGATCAGAACATTTACAGCTGTTTTCTAATTGGATTTTAGGCCATTCTTATACAGTCTAATGTAGCATGAAATGTTACAAAATGTCACCATGCAGCATAAGATAAAGGGAAAAATGAACATTTGATCAAGAGGTCATTGTTTCCACCCAACTGAACAGTGAAGCTGTGTGGAGAGTGTGTTTTTGTAGACTGGCTAATTCCTGGCTTTAATTAAAGCAGGCAAAGACAGGGGCTCTTGATGTTGCCTGAACTCTGAAGTGTTTTGATGTCAACTCCAATTACACCATCCTTCCTATGCACTGCATGAATGTCATTTTGATTGGAGAGCAAAATGTCTGAAGTACTGACTGTGTTACATTTCTGAGATGTTTGCCATTTTCTTAAGCATCATACTTTTTCTCTTTTATTCAAATTATAGTGAAAAGAGAGGTGTATCTGGGTGAAACCATTAATTCATCACCAGGCTTGGGGAGTAGTGGAATATATGTAATCGCATTACGTAATCAGGATACCAAAAACTGGTAACTGTATTCCGCTACAGTTACATCAAAAACAATGTAATCAGATTACATCTACATTTTGTAAAAAATTGAAATATTAATCAGGATTTTTTTTTCATTTAAATCCAAAGAAATTAATATTTTGACATAACACAATATAGACAGCTGTTTGATTAGAATTTTGGTGAGCAGAATTCACATGAGCAACCTCCTGCTGCAAGTGTAAATAAATTAATTGGTAGAAATTTAAACACATTGTTCTCTGAAATGCTTTTGTTAGGGATACCATATGTCCTCTTTTCCAGACCTTAAAAAGGGTCTGGCTGGGATTTCTAAACCTTAGAAAATATCTGCAATTCGGCTTTAGTTTCATTATGATATTCTTATGGTCTAATACTGCATTGTGTGTGCATGTTTGCATTGCTTTAACCCCTCTCTGTAATTCCCAGCAACTATTGGTCAAATTCTGTGAACACTGAACATGTTTTTAAGCTCTAAAATAAGGTCAAAATAAAAGTATTTATCTTGACCTTATTTACATATGTGACCTTGAAGTAATCCAAATTACTTTCATATTTTGATACTTGGATTATGTTACTGATAATTATTTTTATGAAATAATTTGTAACTGTAATGAAATACACTTTTAAAGTAACCCTCCCAACCGTGTTCATCACAAGAGGCTATGTTCAATTCTTATATTGCCTGTCCTCCATTTCGTTTTTGTATCACACCTAATTCTAATCTTAGAGATCCAAAACACAGGAAAGAGTAATGTTTTTCTGCTCTAACAAAGCTATTTGTATATCACTTAATTAATCAAACCATTTCAAGTTAATTTTACCAAAGTACTGACTAACAAAAATATAACATGTATACGTGTATGTGTATTTTCCTGTTTTAGATTTAATTTAACATGCATATATTTGTTTATTTTCTCTTGTGTTGGAAACATAGATTTATAAGGTATATAATGTAATATACATGCATACATTTATACATATTTAACATATTTTGTTGTATGAATTGAATAATAAAATGTATTATTGGTCAAAAGGACTTATTTGATAGCTAAGGGGCTGTTCTTTATACTTCACAACTTATGAAAGAAAATCAAACAGCATATTTAAAAATCACACAATAAACACATTTGTTTTGACTGCTAAACTATATGCTTTGAATTGTTGAAGCTACAGATCTCTGTTATTGTTATGATACCTGAGGTGGAAGCCAGCGCAGGCAAAATGCAGGCAGTAGTCAGACAATCAGGCGAACAGACAATACTGGGCTTGGGCAGGGAATCGTAGTTGAAACACAAGGCAGTAAATCTCCATAAATCAGGAAAATCCAAAAACAAAGATGACGGCTTAGTGAACTACAGTGATGGGACTGCGGAGCATTTACTTCGCGAGTAACCAATGTTCCAGGCATGATCTAAATACTGTGTGGATGTAATTGAGGTGTCCGTTATCAGAACTCCTGAGAATGTGAACGATTGCATGCATTGGAAGTGTAGTCCTCATCGGCCACATTTGTAGTTTGTGCTGCACTCTGGGAAATGTAGTCACAAGTTTGCAGTGATGTGACAGTTAAAAGATGTGATTTAAAGTATGCCTTAACATGACATAACTCCTAAATTATTAAGAAAGATGTATGACATGGTCAGCATCACAGACTTTTAAGGGATTGTACAGCTTTTCCTACATACACTGTGTACATTATGTAATAGAAACAGAGGCAGTAACATGTTGATTATAGGTTTAAAATAAACATTTTAGTTGTAAAAATAAACATTTTAGTCTTGATATAGAATTAAATAACAACATGTTTATTGTACATTCTAAATAAAATAAGTTAAAAATAACTCATTAAATGATATCAGTGCACAAAGCCCTTTCCAATGCTACATTACAAATAAATCAATTATATTCCAATACTAATTGGAATGTCTTTATAAGTAAATCTAATTTTGTGTTGGCAAAGTTGTGTATTTAATTAATACTTCAATTCCTTCACCAGTGATAGCAGATTGTTTGGGGTACCTCTTTTTAATTAGCTACTCTCGAGTGGCAGGACATTATGTTTCAATTATACACTTAATGAAATTCAATAATCATAAAACAATTGCCACTTTGGTGCAGCTCTTCAGTGAAACCAATTATGTTCATGGCAACAGTGAGGAGCAGTCTTTTTATCATAGACTGCAGGTACTCAAAGGAGAAGACTTCACTCTTCAGTCATTCTGCTAGCTGGATTAAGATGTTCTGCTAGATGCATGAGAATGAGCCTTGCTCCTCACTGGGCTCTTTGGAGATTTGCAATTACAGGTGTTTGCTGATATATGTTTGTGATAATTAAATCTGCATGAGGATGCTTGAATTTACCTATAAGACTTCAAGAAGACTTTAATTTGAGTGCACAAACCAGAACGTTAGTAATCTTGTAACTTAGCATGTGCATATAACATAATGGGTAACAAATTTTGTCCTTCTATGAGCAGTGGAATTTAATCTAACTTGTACTATAGATTACATACGTGTTTATTTTTGTGTATGGCATTTAAAGCTCTCATGTGTACTGAAATGCCCTTTAATGTAAAGGCACCAGAACAAACTAAAACAGATCAATAAACAAACAGACCAATAAAGTAGACTTCTTGTAATGATTGATCCAGTCAACAAGTCATCTAAAAATTCTTACATGTAAGCAAGTGGAATTTTATGTAAATGACAAGATGGCATTTAAGATTCAAGAGAATAATTCAAAATGAACATTCAACACATGCAGTATGATGACAAATGGCCATTGACCCCTAAGACAGGTCAGTCCCAATTCACAGATAGCAAATTGTGTGGAAGGCATTGATTAATAGGGGAGACACAACTCGTTATAGCCAGCAGTGTCATCCTGGCTTCTTCTAGATCCTAAGCTCGCCTATCAGCACAATCAAGCAAGCAGATAAAACAACAATCCAGTAATTCATCCCACCCCAGCAATTAATCACCTTCTTTCCAGTGTAATTTGTTGAGGCAAAATAACACTAGTGCTACTGCTGCCAAGCAAATGGAAATAAGAAGAGGAAAGAATATTGTTTATCACCTCTGGAATGCATGTATAATTTAAGCTGATAGTTAATCAAAACTAATTGAGGGTTTTATACACAGTGGCACTAAATATGGAGTAATATAATAAATAATTTATTACTTTAAAAAATATGGTATGACTTTAAAAAAAATATGACTTTAAAAAAAATGGTTGCACAAAAATAAATGACTGTCCATTTTAAATAGACTTAAATAAGTAATAAGATATAAGATCTGTAATATAATCCACAGAGTTTAGCTGCACAGCTTGAAATGCTCAAATAACTGGTTCATAAAAAATAATCACTCAACAAATATGGACTATATTATCTTACCTGATACAAAGTTTATCTGTGCAACATAATTCCTTGCAGTTCCTCAATTATAGCAAAGCTCTTTAGTGATCCTATGTTTACTACCTTCACTTAACACTGTTCATGAGTGGGTTGTGGGGTAGTGTAACAACATTTAGATTTACTCTGGTGGAAATTAACCCTGCACACACACTCATAAACATTCTCATTCATACAGGCAAGATTTTGGGAGGTGGGAAAAAAACTGGACAACACAGATAAAACTCATAGGGGAATGTCTAAGATACACAAGTAACCCTGTTCCATGAAAAGGGAACAAGGTTTTGCATGAGCTTTACACTGTGGGAAGCACCCTTGGGCGTGACCGATATCTGAAGCTTGTACAACAACATGCCTATTTATAGGCCTGCCGTGATCAAGTGATGTGACAATTCAGCCTGTATTATCTGAAACGAAATCTGACACAATTCACAGGCATTCCCCCATATGACAACGATATGCAACGTCTTGTTCCCTTTTAAGGACTCATGTCCTTGGTCATACACTAGACCTTATATTGTCATATGGAACCACTGTTGATGATGTTAATATTGAAGATGCTTCCTTCTCTGATCACAAGCCCATTGTTTTTAATGTCCCGGCTTTCAGCTCTGCCATTATGACTTGGCCTTCAGGATATTATTCTTGTTGTATTAATTCACTCACTGCCTCTCAGTTTAGTGAAAGCTTTCTAACTAATGCTGTAAAACATCTATCCTGAGTGCTGCAGAGTCTTCTTCTGGCCCTGATGATTTGATTGCCTTATTTTATACATTTTGCTCCAATATTTTAGGCTCCATTGCCCCTTTTAAGCTGAAGCAACCAAATCATAAATCTTATTACTGGCTGGATGGTAATACTCATTCTCTCAGACAGGTTTGTTGTAGAGCTGAGCTGAGATGGAAGCATGATCAATTAACTGTGTCCTTTCAGATTTTTAAAGATTGTTTGTTTAAGTTTCAGAGTGCAGCAAAGTCAGCTAGGTCTAGGTATTTCTCTGACTTAATTGCTACACACTGTCATAGACCAAAGATCTTATTCACCACGATAAATTCAATTATTAATTGAATTAACTAGTTGCCAATTCCATGGGGAACCCTCGGCTGAACTTTGTGAGAAGTTTTTAAAACATTTTCCTGATAAAGTAAATATTATTTCTTCTTCCTTCACTTTGCATTTATTAGACTTGTCCCCAAATTCATTGCCTTTACCGGTTTCATTTGATCAATTTGAACACGTTTCTCTAAAGGAACTGTGTGATCTCGTTAACCAGAAGAAAATATCATCCACGCCACTTGATGTTGTTCCCGCTTATGAAAGCAACCTTTTCTAAAATTGGCCCCAGTATCCAAGCATTGATAAATTCTTCTTTGGATGCAGGGGTGTTCCCAAACTGTTTTAAACATGCTATTGTTCAATATTTGCTTAAGAAACAGGGTTTGGATGGAGGTTGTCTTAATAATTATCGGTCTGTCTCTAAGCTACCGTTTCTGTCAAAGCTGCTAAAGAAAGTAGTACAATCTCAATTGCTCCTGTTTTTAAACTCAGCTATGTTATATGAACCTTTACAATCTGGTTTCACTGCTTTCATAGCACACAGTCTTCTTTGTTAAAAGTATCCAATGACATTTTATTAACAGTGGATGCTGGTAAAAATACTGTGTTGATGCTACTAGATCTTACAGCTGCCTTTGATACTGTAGACCATTACATACTTCTCTGGCACTTAGAGCATCTGTTTGGTATCAAGGGCACTGCCCTACAATGGCTCAGCTCATATCTTAAGGACAGGTCTTTCTCAGTAGTGTTGGATAATTTCTGCTCTTCTTCTAGTCCTATTATTAGTGGTGTTCCTCAAGGCTCCATTTTGGGCCCACTTCTTTTTAATTTATATATGCGGCCGTTGGGGAATATTATTAGGGCTCACGATGTCTCCTTTCATTTATATGCTGATGATACCCAGCTGTACATTCCTTTGAAAGCTGGTGACTCCATTCAGACATTGTTGGACTGTCTGGATGACATTAAAAAATAGTTGACAAATAATTTCCTCCGACTTAATGAAGACAAATCTGAAATTATTATTTTTGGCCCCCTGAGATTTAGAGATGGTCTCATTAACGAGCTCCATAAATACTTTCCCTCAATTTCTTCCCAGGTTCGGAATCTTGGCTTCATTCTGGACTCAGAATTATGCGTAACCAAGCAGATAAATTTGGTCGTTAAGACTAGTTTTTATCAACTACGGAATATTTCAAAACTCAAAACATTTTTGTCTTTCCAGGATTTGGAGAAAGTTATTCATGCTTTTATTACTTCTTGCTTAGATTACTGTAATTCATTATACTTGGGTCTTCCTCAGTCATCTCTGGCTCATTTTCAGATGGTTCAGAATGCAGCTGCCAGGCTGTTGACCAGGGCAAAGAAGAATGTTTGATCGTGTCACCCCAATTTTAGCATTGCTTCACTGGCTCCCAGTCCGTTTTAGGATTCAGTTTAAGGTTCTGATGTTGGTTTTTAAAACTCTTAATAATCAATCTCCTTTGTATCTTGTGGATCGTCTTAATCCACATTCGTCAAACAGATGTCTAAGATCTTCTGATAGGTTTCTTTTGCATGTCCCTTGTTCCCGGTTAAAAACAAAGGGGGATAGAGCTTTTGCTGTTGCTGCCCCCGTCTAAGGAATCAATTGCCACTGGACATCCGCCTTGCACCTTCTATTACTACTTTTAAAAATAGGCTTAAAACATATCTTTTCTACCAGGCTTTTTGATCTCATTTTTAATTGTTTAAACAATTTTTTTATTGATTTTTTCTATTGTCTATTGTCTGTTTTTATTTGGTCTAATTCAGTTTCTATTTTACTTTCTATACACTGTTCAGCACTTTGGTCAGCGTTGCTGTGTGAAACGTGCTATATAAATAAATTTTATTTACTTATTTACTTACTTACTTACTTACATTTGGATAAATAAAGTAAGGGGTCAGAATCATCTCCAGGCCTTAAGTATGTAGGAAAATTTAGTTTGATGTGATCACTTTTGAGAATTGAAGTAAGACTGGATACAGGGAGCTCTACTCCTGAAGGTTTTTTTTCTTTAGCAATGGTGAGGCTGGAAAAGTCAGTTGCTTAAATCTTTTTTGTATTTCTTGCATTTCACTCTGGTGAGTTGCAGAAAGTACATCAGTCTTTCTATTCACATCATCCACATTTGCAGACAGCATCTTTTACATTGAGGAGCATTCAATAAGGGTTCTAAAAAATTCAACATGTTTCCCTTCCAAACATTTCTGTATACTTTGTAACTTGCTTGGCACCTCAGATTGCTTCTGCTCCACCATAAATCCCAGCTCAGGCATAAGGGATACTTTAATGTTATCTGTTTCTTCTGACAACAGTGTTTTAATTTGCTTGTCCTTACTGGAAGTTACAACGGTATATAGGTTGTGAAAACTTTTCTCTGTTTGTTCAGTGAATTTGTTTAATTTTGATTCCAGATGGAATCTACTGCCTTGTACCTGTTTGGCCAACTCATTTAACACTTTATTCTGTCTTTGTTGCAGAATATCCAAATGCTCATGGGCCTGATTTGTAAGCCGACCCAATTCCCTTCCAGGGGTAAGGAGCATAAAAGGAAGTTCACATTGAACAGAATCAGCAGAAGCACCTTTGTGTGTAGACAGCACCTCAAGGGGATTCTTTGTATTTTCCCCAACTGAAGGTGCAGTCGCAGATGATGCAATCTCCATGTCAAAAGACTGTGAATGAGATAGGGTTTGTGATGGGTTATGTGGACTAGGACCAAGCCTTGGGGTGCTTAAGGTTGGCAAAGCATGTACAGTATCTCAAAAAAGTGAGTACACCCCTCACATTTTTGTAAATATTTGATTATATCTTTTCATGTGACAACACTGAAGAAATGACACTTTGCTACAACATAAATAGTGAGTGTACAGCTTGTGTAACAGTGTAAATTTGCTGTCCCCTCAAAATAACTCAACACATAGCCATTAATATCTAAACTGCTGACAACAAAAGTGAGTATACCCCTAAAGGAAAATGTCCAAATTGGGCCCAAAATGTAAATATTTTGTGTGGCCACCATTATTTTCCAGCACTACCTTAACCCTCTTGGGCATGGACTTCACCAGAGGTTCACAGGTTGCCAATGGAGTCCTCTTCCACTCCTCCATGATGACATCACGGGGCTGGTGGATGTTAGAGACCTTGTGCTCCTCCACATTCCATTTGAGGATGCCCGATAGATGCTCAATAGAGCAAACTCAATTTCTATACAGTATATTAACATTTACAGCATCTAGCAGATACCCGTATTCAGTGCTTTGTAGTCTCCAACAAATTAATCCAAAATTAAATTAAGTGACAATCCTGCCTGAATCATGTTGTTGATTAGCGAGGTCAGAGAATAACCACAATGGATTCTGCTGGCAGTAAATCAAATATGCACTTTTTACAACTGTGGTGAGCAGAAATGCACCTAAGAATGCACAACATATCTAAACATGAGACAGATGGGCTACAACAGCAGTAGACTCCATCAGGTTCAAGTCCTATCTCCCAATTATGGGAATAGCTACAGTGGGCACAGGCTCATTGAAACTGGGCAGTAAAATATAGGAAAAACATACCAGTCAACACTTTTCCAATCATCGGCTATCGAGTTTTGGTGAACCTGTACAATTAAATTAGTGATCATTTAAGTGCTTGGTGAAGAGATTTTCAGTCGGTGTTTGAAGATGGCCAGCGGCTTAGTTTTTGAAACTATCAAGGAAGTTCATTCTACAACTTTTACAGAGGACAGAGTTCATTCTACCTTGAGGGATGGTGGGTCAAGTTAAGCCATGGTAGAGGCTAGAAAGATATGGGTGCAGAGCGGGGGTTAAAAAGTGACTTTAGGTAGGTGGGGGCTGGTCCATTTTTGGCAGGGGGAGAATTAAGAAAGTTTGTCTTGCAATTGCATTCAGGATCAGTTGTAAGAGTCGAATGGCTTGAAGACCTGCCAGGAGCAAGTTACATTGTTCCATCATTAAGCACTCACTTAATATGCTGAACCTCTTAATGAGATTAAAGTCTGGACATTTTACAAGTAATCCTATGATAACACATACATAAAGACAAGTGCAGCAACTGTCATGCTTTTTTTTTTTTTGGTCACAGCCGAATACTTCCAGAAGATGAAAAACTCAGCTTTTAAGAGTGACATCAGATGCAGTTTTTTTTTTTTAAATGTTAATCTCCTGACCTATCAGGTCTCAGCTCGGGGAAAAAGTGAAGAAAAACCAACATGGAGGACAAATTCTGGTACAAAATGTTGTCTTAGTGAATTAATAAAAGGAGCT
Organism: Ameiurus melas; assembly: GCA_012411365.1. NCBI lineage: Eukaryota > Metazoa > Chordata > Actinopteri > Siluriformes > Ictaluridae > Ameiurus > Ameiurus melas. The sequence goes on from CM022764.1 coordinate 13,220,332, forward strand.
TAATGATTTGCTGAGATTTTAAATGTCAGTAAGTCTGTCTTTAATGCGACTAGAGACACACATTTTGTCATTGGTATTCAATGTTACTGACTGTTCCCACTTTAACAAAACTGTGTAACAGTTGTCTACTTGCGAAAGCACTATTCTTCTCTTAATATTCTGTCTACAATGGCAAAGTTAGACAAACCTCCTTTTTACTATAGTTAGGCTGAAAGTTGAAAAATAAGTCAGACCATTGTTCATTCATTCATTCAGTGGTTGTATTCTAATGGTTACAGTGTGTGTCATGATTTCCCCTTGAGACAGCGCTGCAGCTTGCAGCATGCTCGGAAAGCCAGAGTGCGCGTGCGTGCTCGAGCAAGGCGCACGAGCGCTCAGCGAACGCACGTTTTTCGATTGTTGATGACTGTGACATGGACTACGTTTACATGGACAACAATAATCTAATTATTGACCGTAATCTAAGTAAGGTAATAATGTGATTAAGGTGTTTACATGAGTCGCTTTTAGAATAATCCTGTCATGTTCTCGTTTTACATGTTATAGATCATAGTTAGATTAAGAGCCCGAGTCATTACGTCACTGAGCCACGACGTTCGACGTCACTCCAAAATTTCACCTATCAACATACAGTTCATCTTCATTATGGTGCCATGTACAGTTCTGGGTGTTTTTGTTTAATTTTTTACAAACGCTTTAAGTGCAGTTAGTTATTTGTCATGCGGTATATTCAAAAAGACGACTGCTTGAAGCTGTGGGCTGCATCTCAAATCGCATACTTACCTACTGTATAGTAGCCGAGATGCATGTATTGTTCCCCACTACAGCCCTATGGTAGGAAAGTATGCAGTTTGGGACACAGCCGAACTCTCTTGTTCGCCGTAAAACGTAAAACTGCTGTGTGTGTGATCGTGTCCTGTCACAAAATGCGGTGAACACTCTCATGCGACGTTCATAATGTGATTAAGGTGTTTACATGTCTGTAATGCACATCCATAATATGATTAAAACTGGAGTAAACCACTTGTCTTAATTCGATTTGAGCTTACTTAGATTATGACCTTAATTAGATTAAGGTTGGTGTTTACATGGTAGTTTCTTAATCAAAGTATGGTCTTAATTAGATTAAGAGTGGATTATTGTTGTCCACGTAAACGTACTGATGGTTTACTATGGAAACGTGTGTTTGTTCTGATTGTGTTCTGTCTCCGACCCCGTTTAGTCATTGGTTGTTGTCCGAATGTGTGTCTACATTGGTTTCAGTTGTCTGTATTTACCCATGATTATGTTTGTTATATAAACCCCTCGTTCCCTGTGCACTTTGCGCAGTATTGAGTATAGCACTTTAATTAGCCCTCGTTGACTCCCTTCTTTCTCATTTCCTTGTTTTGATTCCCGCCTAGCCTAGTTATAGCCTGTTTGCCAATCACCCAACCCATTGCCTGAATTTGACTAAGTCTCTGTATCACGATTTGGATTTGTCTGCCTGCTTCCTTAATAAAATGTCTTTATCTGCATTTGCATCTATACTTAACTCTCTTACGTCTCAGAACGTTACAGTGTGTTTCTGTTTGTTTGTTTGTTTGTTAACATTTTTGCAACAATCTACCACACTTGTAACTACCTCAACTTCAAACTCCTTTCTTTTGAAGCTCCACATGAAAGTAAAAAGCCTCACACTCACGGAACTATTTTTGTTTCTTCCTGCAGTCCCAATGCACATGCCAAGTCTCAATCTTTGCATCCCAATTTTCATACATATACTATGTATTAAAAGTATGTACTCTTTTTGTGAAGAACAAGTACATACAAACAGATCCACATCACACAAACAGATCCACAGAGGATGCTCTCGCCGTAGCTCTCCACTCCGGGCTGAGACATCTAGAGCACCAACAAAGCTACGTCGGGATGCTTTTTTGTGGATTACAGTTCAGCTTTTAACACAATCATTCCGGATATTCTCATCACCAAATTGTTCACTCTTGGCCTCTCCCCCCTCACATGTGCCTGGATAAAGAACTTTCTCACTAACCGGTCTCAGACAGTGAGACTCGGACACCACATCTCCTCAACTCGCACGTTGAGCACCGGTTCACCACAGGGCTGTGTGCTAAGCCCCCTCCTGTACCGTCTCTACACCTACGATTGTAGTCCGGTCCACAATAACAACCTTATTGTCAAGTTTGCTGATGACACCACAGTGGTCAGACTCATCTCAAAGGGAGATGAGGTAACCTACAGAGAGGAGGTCCTTAACTTGGTAGCCTAGTGTTCAGAGAACAATTTGGCTCTGAACACTAAGAAAACCAAGGAGATCATTGTAGACTTCAGGAAGCACAAGACTGAGCTAGCCCCCCTTTTCATAAATGGTGAGTGTGTGGAGAGGGTCCACACCTTCCGGTTTCTTGGTGTCCTTATCTCCGCTGACATCTCATGGACAGACAACGTCACAGCGGTTATTAAGAAGGCTCAAAAGCGGCTACACTTCCTGAGGGTTCTCAGGAAGTACAATCTGGACCCCAAACTGCTGCTGACCTTCTACTGCTCGTCCGTCGAGAGCCTGCTGACATACTGTATTACAGTATGGTACGGCAGTTGCACTGCAGCAGACAGGGAGAGGCTTCAGAGAGTAATAAGAACAGCACAGAAGATCATTGGCTGCCCTCTCCCCTCCCTGATGGACATTTACACCTCCCGTTGCCTCAGCAGAGGAAAAACCATCATCAAGGACAGCTCTCACCCTGGCTCTGATCTGTTCAATCAATTTTGCCCTCTGGAAGACGTTATAGGTGCATCAAGAGCAAGGACTAATAGACTCAATAATAGTTTTTTCCCAAAAGCTATAAACATTATAAATACACACGTACTGATTTCACAGTACTATTTATTTATTTTGTGTTGTTGTATATATCTATTTTTTTTATCTTATTTATTTTATGTATAAGTTAACACGAAAATAAGGAGTGGCTCTTAATTTCATTGTACATGTGTATAGTGACAATAAAGTCATTCATTCATTCATTCATTCACATACTTTTGAGTTTGTAGTAAAAGAGTATGCAAGTAATGGGACATACTAACATGTCGTGTAACAGATGAGAACACTGTCACTATAAACAAACTCCTCATTGCATTTCAGCTTTTCTTAATTCATTATTCCATATATAATTTATACTGCATAGTTTTATTAATCATTCTCTTATCATTTATAATTTGTTTTTCCACGTTTCACTATTTACTCAAGAAATCCGGAAATATAAAGAATTCACAACATTAAAGTCCATAAATTAAGTTATGTGTAATATAATGGAATGACACAGGATAAAAGTATTGAACACACTAACTGAAATTTATTTAATACTTGGTGGAGAAGCCTTTGTTTGTAATGACAGCTTCAAGATGTTTCCTGTATGAAGAAATTAATCGGCCACAATATTCAGGTGTGATTTTGGCCCATTCATCTAAACATATTGTCTTTAAATCTTGTTCAATTGGATTCAAGTCAGGTGATTGACTGAGCCATTCTAATGCCTTGATTAATATTTCTGGAACCAGTTGAGAGTTTCCTTTGCTGTATGCTTTGGGTTGTTGTCCTGCTGGAAAGTCCACCCATGTCTCATCTTCATCATTCTGGTGGATGGAAGCAGATTCTTCTCAAGAATCTCTGGCAAAGTGCTCCATTCATGGTTCCTTCAATCTGTCAGTACCATGTGATGAAAAACAGCCCCACAACATGATGCTTCCACCTCCAAACTTCACTGTTGGAGTAGTGTTTTTAGGGTAATGTGCAGTGCAATTTCTTCTCCAAACATGGTGTGTAGTTTGACAGCCAAAATGTTAAAATTTCGCTCTCATCTGACCAGATTTCACTCTCCCAGTATTTCATAGGCTTGTCCAAATGAGTTGTAGACCTATAAACGAGATTTGAAATGCTTTTTCTTTAGTAAAGGAGTCTTGCAGGGTAAGCATGAGCAGTGAATTGCCTATTGTTTTCTCTGTGACGATGGTACCTGCTGCCTCCAAGTGTTTCTCGAGCTCCTTTCAAGTGATCCCTGACTCTTCTGACTATTCTTCTGACTCCCTGGTAAGAAATTTTATGAGGAGCTCCTGTGTTTGCTTGGTTGATAATGGAGTGATGTTGCTTCCACTTGTGGACAATGGCCCCAGTGGTGCTTACTGGAGGATTCAGAAGTTTTGAAATACATCTGTATCTGATTCCATCAACATGTTTTGCAACAATAAAGTGCAAAGGTCTTGGGAGAGCTCTTTGCTTTTACCCATCATGTGATGTTTCTTATGTGACACCTTGGTAATTAAAATCCTTTTTATAGACCATCAATTTACTAACCCAACTGATATTAATTTGCACAGATTGGAGGTATAATTACTTACAAATTTCAGCTGGTTCATTGCCTTTCCTTGATTTGGAGAATTGCTTTTTCACTTTATTATACATAACTTTATTTATGGACTTTAATGCTGTGAATTCTTTATATGTGTGGATTATTTTAGTTAATACTGATGTCTGGTGAAATGTTCATGTGAATAACCTCATTGGAAATATAATTTTCTGAAAGAAAGTTGAAATGTCCAATAATTATTTCCCTCACTGTATGTATAGTATGACAATACTATACATGCTAAATAGTGAGGTGAAGGGAATGTGAAACTTTCTGACTAGATGTTTAAAAAAAATAAAAAAATAAAAATACAGAAAAAAAAATTATAATGCACGTCCCGTTGATATCTGTATTTGTATTCATTTAGAACACATGTTCAATTGGAATAATGTATTCATATTAGGGTGCATCCCTAGTGTACACAGTTCACTCCATTTTCAAACTAATTTGAACTGCATTCTGGTCTCTGAACTGTTGCCCTGTCCAGAGTGTACCCCGCCTTGTGCCCGATGCTACCTGGGATAGGCTTCAGGTGCCCCGTGACCCTGACAAGGAGTAAGCGGTAGAAGATGGATGGATGGATGGATGGATGTGGTCTCTGATGATTAACATGTATATCTGCACTAGTCTTATAAAATATTGTACAAGCATTGTTGCAGATTCAAATGGGTCATATCAGTTGGTCTGTATAATGTCATTTATCCATTATTGTATACACCAGGAGATTTAGTACAAGAGAAATGAATTAGTATGGTGATCTACACTTCCATAGCCTAGCAGAGGTAATGCACAATATTTCAGCATGCATTTAGATTAGATCTTGTGCTTTTTAACATGCTATAAACCTCATGGACAATTTATGTTTGCCCAAAGCTAGTGGAATGCACAGTAATACTCTAGGTTTATGAAACTGTTAATCCCCAAATCTACTCTATGCAATAAACTATGTTGAAATAAATATTCAGGTAAACTTGAAAATGTAGCTTCTGGAACTTGGCCTTGGCCACCATAAGGAAGCTGGGGGGAAAAAGAGAAAAAATATATTGGCTCCAGATTGTAAACTGAGCTCATATTGCAGTGTGCCCCTAGTGTCAAATCCATTTCATCACTGTTTAAAAGTTTGATGGGGATGGACTGGAGAAAGAATAAATCCTCTTCATCTGCTGGAGAGAGCCTGGAATTCATGGTGTCATGGAGAGAGTGAAGCATACCCTGTCAAATGCATGAGGTTTTAGAGGAGTGTGCTTCATAGCACAGAAGCTTCTATCAGTCTTATATATAGTGTTGAAGATTTTTATATTCTAATTGTGTGTGTGTGTGTGTATGTGTGTGCGTGTGTGTGTGTATGTCTGTGTCATAGCCTGTGTCCTTTGTTGTCTGTGTATTCACATTCATTTTATTTTGTGCTCATAATGTGCTTCTTATAATGCAGATGTCCATGAGGGGGAAAAAAGAGCACATGGGGGAGTATCATCTCAAAATTAAACTGCATGATGACTCCATTACAGTGTGAATTGACGCAGCTATATGACACCTATATATCTTGTGAAAATCATACTGAACAGACACACTGCTTGCCGTGCACTTTTCAATTTACATCTTGATATCATGCACAGGAGAGAAGTTTGCATCTCTGTCAACTTTCACCAGTGGCATTAGATCTTTCCTGAAATGAACTCCACAGTGTTAATTTTCCATCAGTATTATTCTATAAGAAAATCTTAGGTAATATTGCCAACCAATTCCTCATGCTGTGCAATTATGGATCTTTGCCCAAAAAACATGAAATATTCATCACCTGGTGTTAACTTTGAATCTGAGTGAAAATTAAGACAAACATTAATCATATTGTCACAAGTCGTGACGGAGCGGATGAAGGAAGGAGGTAAGCGCACTTAAGAACGAGTGTAGTTTATTTACAAGAGGTAGGCAGACAAATCCAAAACGTAATCCAAAGGCGTAGTCAGAAAACAAGCGAAGGTCAGGTGAACGGCAAACAGGCATAAACTTGGGGCAAGGCAGATATCAACAACGTGGCACGGAAAACAGGGTCGAGAAACAAACATAAGCATAAACATGAACGTGAACTATGACTAAGATCTGGGAGCGGATAACCCAGCGTGAACTATAACTAACAAGGAACTATGTTTAGTATGTATAATATGTTTAATTAACCGCGCCGTTTGTAGTACGGCTCGTAGTATATAAACCGGCATGAATTAACTTAAACAGAATTCAGCTGGGAGTAATACAGACACACGTGGGGATACAACCTATGACAGACACGGGGCGGGGTCATGACGAACATAAACAAAACACACGTGTCCTCCCAGCCATTGACAGAAACGAAAACAAAGAGCACATGTTCGAATGTCACAACACGCATGCGCAACAGCGCGAGAGCATGCTGCTTCAAGAGGGAACCGTGACACATATGCAATGATATTATTAAAATGGAAGTCCAGAGTATAGTCATGGAGACAGTACTAAAAATCGCTGAGAGTTCCTTTCTCTGTTTGTGTTTATCCATTTACATTTATAATGCAGGGGCATTTATAATTTCCTTTTCCATTAACATTGTCCTCCTATCCTCATTGACCCTTTATGAATATGAGGGACTTTAGGGTGATAATGAACCTATTCATCAGACTTCTTTGTTTAGAATGAATGGATGGAATACCAAATGTGACTGTAGTCACATCTGTAGTTTATATACTGTATATTTGTAAAGAAACATCACCACAAGGACAGGAATACCTATAACTTTTCATTTTGTACTCCACGTTCATATCATGTATGCTCCCTTGCAATTTTTATAGCTATCATATTGCAGTAAGCTAGTGTTGTATATATTTTTTTATTTTTTATTTTTTTTACTTGTGCCACTGTTTTACTTGTTAACACTTAAAGTTAAATTAGGGATTAGTAAAAGTTTAAATCTATAAATATCTTACAGGTTTGACCTTCCATTTGTTTTTATTCATTTATTTATTTATTTAAAGGCTAAATATTTCCTTTCAGGTACCATGTTTTAGATACAGGCTTTGATTTAGGAGTACTGTAGGCATAGCATTAATAGTGTGTTGTGTGTGTGTGTGTCCCTTTGGTCCTTGCCATGCCCTACGCCATGCCCTACGCCATGCCCTACGCCATGCCCTACGCCATGCTTCACGCCACGCTTCACGCCACGTCTCACGCCAGGCCTCACGCCACGGCTCACGCCAGGCCTCACGCCACGGCTCACGCCAGGCCTCACGCCACGGCTCACGCCACGGCTTCACGCCAGGCTTCACGCCAGGCCTCACGCCAGGCCTCACGCTCAAGCTCTAGTCACGCCTCTCGCTCAAGCTCCAGTCACGCCTCTTGCTTAAGCTCCAGCCACGCCTCTCGCTCAAGCTCCAGCCACGCCTCTCGCTCCAGCCACGCCTTTCGTTCCAGCTCCAGTCACGCCTCTCGCCAGGCGCCACGCCACGCCTCTCGCCAGGCGCCACGCCACGTCTCTCGCCAGGCGCCACACTCCAGCTCAAGCCACGCCTCAAGCCAGGCTTCGCTCAAGCTCCAGCCACGCCTCTCGCTCAAGCTCCAGCCACGCCTCTCGCTCAAGCTCCAGCCACACCTCTCGCTCAAGCTCCAGTCACGCCTCCGCTCCAGCTCCAGTCACGCTCCCGCTCCAGCTCCAGCGTCACACGCCCGCTCCAGCTCCAGCCACGCGGTAGCGTGGTTGCGTTACGTGGACCTCTTCCGTGACGGCGGCTCTGCCCGGATCACAATATCTTGGACTCCGGGGGGCCCCCCGCGCCGTTGATATTACGTCTGCCATTCATAGCGAACTTTGGGTTCATGTCCGTTTCATGCCATAGCCTTAGCCTTAGCATTAGAGTTTAGCCAAAGTTATAGGCAGGTTTAGTTTAGTTCCGAGAGAACTTTGTTTCTGCTTCTGTTTGTTTCTGTTTCATCACCTGTAAATAAACCTCACCGTTCTACTGCACTTGCATCCTGTCCACTTCCTGCCCGTCACACCCCCGTTGTGACAGTCAAGTTTTCGTTTAGTATCTGTTGATATTTGATAGAGTCCATGATGCCATGTATCCTTACCAAATATCCAGGTCCTCCGCAACGCGCCCAAAAACATTAAAGAGCCACCACCATGTTCAACCGTGGTTCTTTTCCATATGGCTACCGCTCTGTGTGTGCCAAAACCACCTCTGAAGATGGTTGAGTTTGTTTCTGGATGACAATAGTGTTTTTTTTCCTTGAAACAACTTGTCATGATAAAAGTGACTTCAGATTGTCGTTTTGGAGACTCTCTGACCTCAAGAGCAACTAACTTCTGCAATTGTCCAGATATGATCCTTGGAGGTTTATTGGCCACTCAAAACAATTTCTTCACAGTGTGTTGAGACAATATAAACACACATCCTCGTCCAGGATGAGTCATAACATTTCCAGTTGAATGGAACTTCTTATGTATTGCCCTTCTGGTTGAAATGGGCATTTTCCATGCTGTGCTATTTTCTTATAGCCACTTCCTATTATGTAAATCTCAACAACCTTTTGCCACACAGCTGTATTCCTTGGTCTTATCCATTTTTATGAATGACTAAGGGAATTGGCCTATGTGTTACCTCATATTTACAGTGAGGGAAAAAAGTATTTGATCCTCTGCTGATTTTGTACGTTTGCCCACTAACAAAGAAATGATCAGTCTATAATTTTAATGGTAGGTTTATTTGAACGTGAGAGACAGAAAAAAAAAACAAAAAATCCAGAAAACGACGCGGCAAAAAATTTTATAAATCGATTTGTATTTTAATGAGGGAAATATGTATTTGACCACTCTGCAAAACATGACTTAGTACTTGGTAATGACTTAGTAATTACTTTTAATTTTCAATGCCCTGGCTGAGTGAAGGAGGTTCTCACCCAAGATTTGACGGTACATGGCCCCGTCATCGTCCCTTTGATGCGGTGAAGATGTCCTGTCCCCTTAGCAGAAAAACACCACTAACGCATAATGTTTCCACCTCCATGTTTGACGGTGGGGATGGTGTTCTTGGGGTCATAGGCAGCATTCCTCCTTCTCCAAACATGGCTAGTTCAGTTTATGCCTGTCACGGGTTCGTGGGAAAGGGGCACGGAGGCAAGAGCGCCGCGGGCGCAGCGTAGAGACGAGGATAATGCAGAATCGTAAACGAGTAACAGGCAGGGGTCAGGCGATCGGACGAACAGAGTAAGGAGGGCAAGCGCAAGAGCGTGGTCGGCGGAAACAAAGGTCGAGGTAACGAGGTAATCAAAGATAATCGGAGGGCTTGGAAACGCCAGAAAGAGGTTCACTGAGCGTATACCGATACTGCAACTCTGTGACTGGCAAACCTAAGTAGCCGTGCTTGAGTGTGAGTCTGTGATTAGTGACAGGTGTCTTGGATCAGAACTCCGGGGATGGAGAGCGCATGCGTGCCTGAGTAGCATGCGTTGCATCTTGGGATTTGGAGTTCTGATCCGGCTGAGCTGTGACAATGCCAAAGAGTTCCATTTTGGTCTCATCTGACCACAACACTTTCACAAAGTTGTCCTCTGGTGGTCAGATGAGACCAAAATGGAGGATCTTTGGCATCAACTCAACCCGAGCTCCACACAGAGATATCGAGATTATGGGAAAAACTTTACTCCATTCGGGTTCTTGACCCCACAACGGCAAATTATGCTACCACCATGGGGATAAAATACATGGTTGCAGTGCGCTGCCACGGGTTGACCTGTGGTTGACCTTGTTCAGTGATGCAGTAAATGCAGTAAAGTTTGAGTTTGAGTTGGGTCACTACATACACTGGCAATGTTGCAGGCCTACCAAGTAGACCTGCTGAGTGAGCTCAACATCAGGGAGGGAATTGGGCCCAAGGCAGTGGCAGAGCTTCACTGCACCATGGATTTGTCTCTCCAGGTGACCAACCAAATGGCCAGTCATATCAGACATTCAATCAGTAGCTTGGTTGCAGCAGAGAGGGACCTATGGCCCAACCTCTCAGGGATGGGGGACAAAGCTAAGGTCTCTTTGCTGGATGCCCCTTTGAACCTTGCAGCCTGGTTATCGACATTATAATGCCATCGCCAACAGGTTTTGCGAGGCAAAAGAGCAAATGGCGGCGGCATTCATCCAGTTCCTTCCCTGTTGTGTCGAGTTCTTTGCTAGTGCTAGTGCAAGGGAGGCACTGAAGGCAAGTATGGTGGCCCGCCTCCCTGTGCGGAGAGTCAGCGGGATCGGTTGCAGCCTGGTAATAGTCCTGATGATCATAAAGACCAAGCAGACAAAGGAACAGTCCTGATGGGCCGCGGAGGGACGTAACGGAGATGTGAAGTTGTTAAGGCACTAAACCCCCAGTACTATTGTAGGGCCTTCCCTAGCCATGGCCGTCCAAAGTTTTCAGACTTCTCTGGTCAGCGAGCTGTCAAAGGGCAACAAAAATCCGATGCATTCCCTCCAACAGAATGTGGAAGAGTTAACATAATTAAAAGACCATCTGGCAGTGTGGGAACTACTGGAAAATGTGTCTCCATGGGTTCTGTCTGCTGTAGAAAAGGGTTACCAGCTCCAGTTCATAGCTTGACCCATCCCTTCCCCCCGGTCCAGAAATGTGCTCATCACAGTAGTCAGCACAGATCAGAGTCTGATGTTTGTGCCAGAATTAAGATCATTCTTGGACAAAGTGGCCATAGAACATGTACCCCATTCCCTGAGGGAGGGAGGTTTTTATAGCCATTATTTCTTTGTCTGCAAAAAAGATGGGGTCTGCTGCCATTTTTTTATCTGTGTCATCTGAATCATACTATTCAGACATACAGGTTCAAGATGCTAATGCTCAAACTTATTGTTCCACAGATTTCAAGGACTGGTTTGTGATGATGATTTTGATCTTAAAATTGCATATTTCCACAAAGAAAAGTTTCTGATGTTTGCGTTTGAAGGCAATGAGTACCAATATTGGGTTCTTCCCTTTGGCCTAGATATATCCCCTTCCACCTTCACCACGTCCATGTACCAAAATCCCCGGATGAGTGTTAATTCTAGCACGGTCCAGGGAACTGGCGCTTCAACATTGAGATGTTGTTCTCACCCACATGAGAAGCTTGGTGCTCAGGTTGTAACTCAAGATAAGTATGCTTTCTCCAGTGCAGAGGGCAACTTTTCTAGGGGTTATATGGGATTCTACTATGATGAATTTCTATCCCCATCCAGCATAGGGTCAATCCTATCAACACTGAGCAAGATAAAGCTGGGTCTGGGCATCCCCTCCGTCTCTATGAGAGACTGTTGTGGTTTATGGCAGCAGCTGCCATTGTTATACCATTTGTCCTATTGCACATGAGACCTTTTCAGTTGTGTCTGAAAAGAGTATTCAGTGTCACGTGGCGATGCCTATGTGCTCTGAGAATTTGGAGGTGTCCCAAGTTTCTAGCCTCGGGTCAAACTCTAGGGGCGTCTCTTTATTGCAAGATGGTAATGACAGACACCTCCCTCATGGACTGGGGTGCAGTCTCAGACAGCTGTCTAGCTCGCGATCTTTGTTTCGGCCATCATCTGGAGTGGCATATAAATCGCCTAGAAATACATGTCATATTTACAACACTGAAATTCTTTCATCCTCAATTGAGAGGTCATCATGTTTTAGTTGGGAAGGTTGTAGGGAAAGTACTTGTAAGTGAATGCAATGTACATTCCAGGCAACTGGAAGACATCCAGTTGCCTGAAACATCCTGTCAAGGCAGAGGCCCGGGGATTGAAGGCTCCATCCACAAGTGGTGGAGTCTATATGGTGGAGGTTCAGCCAAACAGGAGTCCATGTATTCACCTCCGAGGAAACAAAACACTGCCCACTGTGTTTTTGCCCTTACTCCTCACCATTGGGGCTGGACGCCATGGAGCGCAGATGACAAAGGTCACATCTGTACGCTTTTCCCCTGATTGCTCTGCTCCCGCAAATTCTAGAGAGAGTTTGCTAAGATGGTCTAATTCTGCTGTGAGTAGCATTTTATTGGCCAGCTCAAATATGGTTCTCAGAGATAATATCTCTGCTAGATGGCACTCCTTGGGAGATTCCTGTCTCAAGCCGAAGGGCTGATTTATCACCCTCTGCCAGAACTATGGAAACTGTGGGTCTGCACCAACTTATAGATTCTGGTCTCACAATTATAGAATGTAGAGACAATGTTGAACGTTAGAGCACCATCCATGAGCAAATTATATGTACTCAAGTGGTGATTTATGTCTTGTAGTGTAAGGAACATCAGCTAGACCCAGTACCGGCCCTGACATCTCTCAAGCAAGTTGGAGATCTGCAAGCTCTCTCTGTTGCCCATGCCTGCTTTGACTTTACCCCTGGATAAGCCAAGGCCTTCCTATTTCGTAGGCCGGATTATATTCCGAAAGTGAGTACATCTGCTGCCCAGCCGGTAGTGTTGCAAGCGTTCTGCCCTCCTCCGGTCCTCAAAACAGAAACACAGAAATTGCACATGCTTTGTCCATTAAGGGCTCTCTGTACTTATGTCCACTGCTCAGTGGCGTAAGTCGTAACAGCTGTTGGTCTGCTTTGGTGGCGACAGTAGAGGTGATGCTGTGTCAAAGTATCTCTAATTGGATAGTGGAAGTTTTCTGTATCACTTATAAGGCATGCAGTCTTGCTTCACCTCTGGGCATAAGGGCTCATTCCACTAAGGGGATCACCTCCTTGAGGGCTTTGTCAAAAGTGGTACCCTTACAGGATCTGTGTGCTGTGGCGGGTTGGTCTACGCTGCACAAATTCATCCCAGGCTTGAGTGTCTTGCAGTGACCCTCAGGCTCGGTTCTTTTGAACAGGCCATGTCCTCAGTATGACGGAGTGGGTATTCTCGTTCCCACAGCGTGAAGCTCATGCAACGTTTAGAGAGAATGTCTGGGTTAAACCTGTTCCCTTAGAAGAGAATGAGACATTGCATGATTGCAGACATTGCATAATTATGGCAGGCCTATAAATAAGCATGAAGCTACACAATCTTCAGATGCCAGTCACAAATGAGGGCGCTTCCCACAGCATGAAGCTTATGCAATGTCTCGTTCATTTCTCAGGGAACAGCTTATACTCGGACAACACCGCGCAAACTAAGCCCCACTGCCCGCACAGCGGGCAGCCTCGCCGCCCAACGCAACCGGAAGGGCCACTCAGTGGACAACCCCCGCCCGGCGGCGATGCGAACCGAGCAGGAGGTTCACCAACCAGCTCCAGAAGGAGGGATAAAGGACACCTTCCGCCCCGAACGAGAGGACAACTCGCTATGTAGGCAGCTAATGTCCGAGGTAATCCACTGAATCACAAACAGGCACCTAACGTCTCTCTTCTCTCTCCTCTTCTCTCTCGCTCACAGGCCCGACGCCACACGAACAGTGTACAAACCCAAACCCACTCTCATCACGGAGCACACCAACACACACACACCCAAAAATACAAAAGTGATGTAAAGAAAAAAAAAAAAAAAAAAAAAAAAAAAAAAAAAAAACAAAAAACTTAAAAAACAAAAAAACACAATTAGCAAAAAGAAAAAAGAACAGCACAACCCAACAAAAAACGTAGGCGGCCAACAAGGGTAAACCAGATACCACCAACAAATCACCAAAAACTACGACCCGAATCACAACTACAACCATGGAGACCCGAAGGATCGAGTACAGCGACCTGGCCCCATGTGGACCCCACTCTTCGTGCACTGCCCTGAAGGCCGGGGGCGGGCGACTCACGGACCAAGGACCCAACCCGCTCCTGCCCCCGAGCGCCGAACAAGGTGAGTCTCCCATTGACTAATCCACTGTCCTCTGTGTCCAACAGGTGAACCAAGAGCAAAAAAACCTGAAAATAAAAAAGACCGCCCCCTCGTAAAGCACAAGAGAGGAACAGGAGTTAACAAAACTGGTATATCATGCACCGACAGGAACAGCTGAAAACGAGAGGATCGGATAAGGTCTAAACCATAAACCCCATTCTCCACCCAGGTGGTAACTACCCAGCAGAACGTAGAGGGTGACCGCCACTCCCAACACCCAGAGCAATCTAGGGCATCCCAACACCTGCCACCAAGTACCATTGGTGAACATGACCACCAAGGACGCAACCAAGAGTACGAAAGAGGGCCCCAGTCCTAGACACAAAAAATCTAAATTAACAGCCAACGAGCCGCCCCCCAACAAAGAATTCACAAACTGTGAAAAGTCACGGCGGACACAGACCGACAAGCGTGCCTGGAAAGCAAGCAACCAACGAGTTGGCCAACCAGGTCCCCCCCAACATGTTCCCACACATCAAACACCCCCGGCGTGGTAGTTACAGAACTACCGTCGCAAGCCAAAAGGTAGAATGCTAAGAACCTGACGCGAAACAAAGCCTGTGTACGCTTCGGAATGCGTAGGACGACACCCCCAGGGCCCTAGGGCGCACCTCACCAAGGGTTACGCCCTGCAAGGCATACCTCCACCGCACTTAGGGTCCCCCTTGCACACGCACCAGCACTCCAACGCTGATGGACACGTCCTCGACCACACCGCCAGCCGCGCCTACTTGGACGATGTGTGTCATCCCTGGTGGACCACTTCATCTGGGGGGTCTGAGGGCTCAAGCGGACTGACAGCCAACCCCAAGAAATGCCACCTGGGATTAACGAGGCACAGTACCTGGGGTACCCATTGGGCGGGTTGCTGAAGCCGCAGACGAGGAAATCGGCCGTAAGGACTACCCTCGCCCTCATCGAAGAAACAGGTACGTGCCTTCTTGGGGTTGGCGGGTACTATCGAGATCTGCCTAACTCCGCGATAGCTGCCCTCTTCAGATCTCACCAAAAGGGCCAGCGGACGGGTGAAGTGGTCAACCGAGCGGAGAGGGCCTTCCAGGCCCTAGAAGGCCCTCACCAGTGCCCGGTGTTGCGAAACCGGATTTTTCGCTCCCCTTCACGGTACACACCGCATCTGAAACAGGGTTGGGCGCGGTCCTCTCCCAAACCTTGACGGAGAAGAGCGGTCCTCTACACAGCGAAACGGCCCCCGCAGGAAGAGGTACGCAGCGGTAGAGCGGGAAGCCTTGGCGATCAAGTGGGCCATTGAAGAGTTGAGGTATTACCTGGAGGCCGACACTTTGTCCTGGCAAACCAGCCCCCTGCAGTGGATGGCCAAGGCCAAGGACACGAACGCCGGTCACGCGGTGGTTTCGCCCTGCAGATTTCTCCTCACCAGCACGGGGGGCCCTGCATGGGAATGCAGAGGGCTCGACGAGACACGCTCTGGCCACCTCCCAGCGGCAGTAGGCTCCGGAGCTGAGGGTACTGTCGCGGCGGACCAACACCGCGCGCCAAACTAGGAGGTTCGCTCCTTCCCGACTGCCCCACGCGAGGCGGGCAGCCTGCGCCGGTCCAACGCCAACAGGGCCGTCACTGCAGGGTGGAGCCAACCCCGCCACGCCCGGGATTGGCGCCCGGGAGCAGGAGGTTCACCAATCCAGCTCCAGAAGGAGGGGATAAAGGACACCCTTCCGCCCACGAACGAGGAGGATCAACTCGCTATGTAGGCAGCTAATGTCCGGTAATGCCACTGAATCCGCGCAAACACGGGCTTACCTAACCGTTCGCTCTCTCTCCCTCTCTCTCCCTCTCTCTCCCTCTCTCCGCTCACAGAGGCCCCCGACGAGCCACAAAGCAGTGGTGAGGCCGACCGGCACAGAAACGCTCTTCCACTCTTCCGAATCCGACACCCCGGAGGACGCCGCTCGCCAGCCCGCCCCGCCGGGTTCCCTCATTCCACCCCTACAGCACACGCACCCAAACACACACACACACACACTCACCACTCACGGATCTAAGGACAAATAAATCCTGGGTTTCCTCACTTCTACTACAACCTGCCTCCCGTGTGTTTGTGCTCGCCCCCCCCCTGGGCTGATCCCGCACACGTAACCCAGATGATTTCTACATGGTTTTTAATTTTTTGTTATAATCCTTTGTGATAATGTCCTCTCTTGCTTGGATTCCCTAGCAATCTTTTTTTTGCTATGGCTTGCATGCCTCACTAGTCTAGCAAAACTCCAGGCTCTAGGCAAACAGCATGACCCAAGCGAATCAGTGTCTTGGTTATAAATTTGTCTTTGTTGTTGTTTTTGTCTGATGCTCTCACACATTCTCCCTGCTCAGAGATATGGATTTGGATTAAATAGAGGAGGGAAAGACTGCTGGGCCCTGTAGAGGCTCTGTTAAGCTTTACGTTTACAATTGTGTCAATAGCAATTACCTTGCAGAGCTTTTCCTGAGCCACTGTGGCACATGCCTGACAGAAACCGTCAGTCTTTGGCTTAGGTTTTGAAAATTCCTTCCAATTTGAGGAGGAAAAATACCAAATACATAGTGCGTCACATCCCCACAGGCTCCAACTTAATATGAGCAGAATTTTGACCTCACTGAACAGTGGTATAAATCATTTAATGTTCCAAGCCTGTTCCAAGAATCAAAGACATTTAATTACACCCATCTGTATTGTTGTCAGCAGCCTCAGTCAGAAAGGTAGAGGCAAAATAATCGCTTGAGCTGGAGAAGAAACTAAAGTGTGTTCCTGTATGAAGTGTATCAATCAGCTATCTTCTGGGTTTAAAATTCATCAATAATTAATCACCAAAACCAAATAATGAAAATGTTTAAAATACAGAAATAAGCCAGTTGAATTGAAATTTGGTGACGGACACCACATAACACAGTTAAAATTATATTATATATATATATATATATATATATATATATATATATATATATATATATATATATATATATATATTAAATTATATAATATTACACTTACATTTACATGTGGCCAATATCATGCATCTTGTATCTGCTTAAGATTTAAGCCAAAATTTAAAACAAATTTTCACTTGTCAAATGCTTCTTTTTCACTTCTCTTCCATGTGCATCTTTTCCAATGCATGCACCACCAACTTCCATTGCTGTTCTTCACTTTTAATGTCTTTATGAATAACATCAGTATTCACTGAGAATGTGTGTCACCTATTGGAAGGGATTTTCGTTATCAAATATGGCTTAGAGAGACATACTATGTGTTTGCAGTTATGCATAACTTGTGACTCAAGTGCATTTCAGATCATCTCATGAAGTGGTTTCAGCAATTAGTTTTAAATCTGGTTCAAATAAATCCTGGATGTATTTTTGTTCATTTGTATGTGAATAATTACAAGACACATGAAATATCCAAGTGTAAATGGTGCATGTGTGTGGGCTGTTAAATCATCACTGTTGGTGTCCAGTTAGTTGTCTGGAAAATGTTAAGAATGGCTAGATAAAAAAAAGAATAGAATTTAGGGAGTGCCAGAATCTTATTAATTGTTTTGAAAAGTAAATGCAGCTAGACTCCTGAGCACTGGATTTGGATCAGTAGTTGGATTCAAAGGTAATGTTTAATATGTACTATTAAAGACCATTTGTAGAAAGCATTATGAGAAAAATCTACAATGTGTTCAGTCTGTTGTTTTTCATTTGGAAATGAAAACAAGGAAGCAGCTATTGTTTTCGTTAGTTTTCTTCTTCTTCTTCATCCGCTTGGGAAGTCTATGCCAGCCCTTAGAACTGCTTGAGGGAAAGTTATGAAATTTAGCACAGAGATTAGAGGACAGACTGAACTGTTAATCCAGCAGATTTGGAGTCTCCAACTCAATCCCTATAGCGCCATCAAATGTCCAAATTTGCACTCACATTTATTAATAACCATTGAACCGTGATTCCTAGAAAATAAATTATTTTTTATATGATTCCTCAGCTTAAAATGATTAAAAAGAAAATTTGTCATGAATATTTTCCTACCATTTTAAATTTTCTGAAAAACCTTTTTTTTTAACTCACCCTAGGCCGTTTGTCATTTTGCACGAAATTTGTCCTACATCATCTAGAGACAATTACAGCAAAAAGTTATTCGCAGAGTTTTAATAAACCATACTGTTTTTGAATAGGGTTTCAAAGAATTTGATGGCGAGCATGCCAAAATGGTTGTGAGGGTATATCTCCATAACGCTTTGAGGGATTGTGAGGAAACTTGATATGTGTCATCAGCATTAGGCCCTGAGTTTGGTTGCCGTGTTTTGGTGCAGCACCAAATAGTAGTCACAAGATATGAAAAAAAACTTTTTTGCTTATAACTTCTGAACATTTTATCATCATATTGATCTCAATAAAGTTAGTGGGGAATACGGAATCAACCGATATGAAGAATTCCTATGTCCACCATTTGCATGTTGGCTATTTTGAATTTAAAATGCATAAAATACTGTATTTTATGAACAACTTGGTGTATCATTATGAAACTTGGAATGTGTGTTTGGCACGATGCTCTGAAAAGACAAAAAAAAAGTGTTTCAGGACAAAAATTATAATGCTATTTCTAAAAATGCTAATGGCTGTTGATTACGTGATTTAGGTCAGGAACAATGATATTATTTCATGGTTGAGCAAACTTCATGTCCACTATTTTTAAATGTTTTGAAAACCCACTCTTTCGAATGTAGATCGTATGTCCGATTTCCATGAAAATTGTCCTGCATCATCTACGTGCACTCTCGACAAAAAAAATTATTCACAGGATTTTGATAAACTATACTGTTTTCAAATGGCACTTTAATGGATTTGAAGAACACGCAAAATTGAACTTGAGGCTGTATCTCCTCAACGCTTTGAGGGATTGTAACGAAACTTGATAAGTGTCATCAGCATTAGGCCCCGAGGTTGCATGAATCATTTTGGCATGTTGCCCCCTACTGGTCAGGTGATAGCAAAAATGGCTTTTTTGGCTTATAATCCTTGAAGGCCATGCATGATAACAATCATGCCCAGATGCTACCTGAGCAGTTTCAGGACAGCACCAATCACTGGACAAAAATTATACAAAGTAGCCATTTTTTTTGTTATTTTTTAAATAAATGTTTTTTTTATGATTTAAAGTTTATTTTTTACTAACTCCTCATACATGTCACAAAGCTTCTTTTGCAGCTCATGGTGCTGATAATTGGCCTTACCCCAGTATCACTGCCTGCAGCTATATTTTTAGTTGTATTTTTCTTGCCACATACTAAAATAGACAATTAATTTTTCTTTTGTATGAAACATATATATATATATATTTCTCTCTCTCTCTCACACACACACACACACACACACGCACACACAAACACACACAGTTTCTGTCCTCTTGTCCCTGGGAGTAGCCTGATGTGTGAAGCAGGAGGCAATAAGCCAGATGTGATGAGTGCACATGAACAGAACGTGAAAGGACTGATTTTAGCAGCCAGCATTGTGAAACTGATGAGCTATGTCCATAATCACTCATATGATTGGCCTAAAGTGGGTTGAGCTTGGGCAGTCCAGTGAACAGTTGGTGCTCTAATGCCTGTTTTCTTAGGGGAGTGGGGTAGGGGTTAGAATATGATACCCGTACTGCTTCAAAGCTCATTATTATGCTAATTTCCTTATTTGCATTTTGTGCTGTTGTCTTCCGCCTGCTCATGCTGAGATTTTACACGCAATAGCTTGTTTCCTCTGATGATCATCACAATTAAATCCATTTTATTGGGTATCTTTTACAGCACCTCAGTAAAATATATAGGTATTTTATTTTCTTGGTTTTCCAAATGTATTGCCTGCCACGTACAAAACCATGACCTCAACCTACTGCCACCTCATCAGACTGTGATCATTATTGCTAAATTATCATTTACACCTGGGACTTCTTGATTCTATTTAAGTTGATCCTCGGTGGAATCGAAGCAGGGGACTTTGAAGGTGAAATGCCAATAGCTTTTCTCCCCCAAAACGTATGTAAAAAACAACAACAACAACAATATTTACTTCTGAACAGTCATTAGTGATGGACACTTCGCTTGACATTAGGCCTTGTTTATCATTCTATTAATAAAGTTGTGTGTAAATGTTTTTGAAGGTCAAACCATTTAAAACATTTGGTTTTAGATTTACAAACATTTCAGCAAATGAATTTACTCATACTCAGGTGGCTATGTTGATAAATGCCAATCACCTTTAAATTACCAAGCACATTCATGGCATAGGTAAGTTACATATAGTGATGCTCACAACTTCATAAAAGAGCGCCTCCTAAGTGCAATAAATCTTCCAGTAAAGCAGCTCAGCTATTGCAACACATCACTTAACACAGACACACTTTAACTCTTTATTTTTCATAAGGCACAATCTATTTTGTCCTAATTGTATGGCTAGTTTTATTTGTCTTAATTTATGTATTTGGTTGTTTTGCTTTCTTTAAGCCATTAATATGAAATTATGTCATTTAAGAAAAGTCTCACTAAATTCATTCCAATAAACATTTGTGCAGTTAAAACAGATAAATGTAATCTGTATACATTTGCAGTAACTCATTGCCAAATATACAATTTGAAGTATATCATTCAAGGTTTACATTAGTGAGTCTCTTTATATGTACATAGAGTATTTATACAAATTCAGGAGCTCTCGTAGGACGTTTTCCAGGAGTAATTAGATTTTCAGTTATAGCACATTTCTTCTGTAAATATTCTCTGAATAATTGACTAATAAATCTGTTCATATCCTGCTTGATAAATGAAGCGAATTCTTTGCACTGATATTACTCTGAAAACAAATATGACTGTGTGATCTGTGAGTTTACCTATAAATGTATCTCAAGGTCAAGTACATAATACATTTTGTAAGAATAGACTTGAATTATAACGAGAGATAACAGTTAGTAGTGGTGTTCTGCCAAGCTCTCTCATATACAGTAGCTTTTTAATACTGTCCCAGGTATCACTCCATAGAACATGTATCTGTATTTTTTGTGTAATTGATACTGGTAAAAGGAAGTGTGGTGGTAGTGTGGGAACATCTTTGCTGTCCTTTCTGTCTGTTTATTACTAAATACTTGTTTCCAAAAGTGTGATTCTGCAATGGTAAAGCACTGACTTGGTTTCAAAAGATACTAAAGAGATGAATTCCAAATGGATGTCACATTGAATCCTTTAGACTTCTCATTCTGGATGGCATAGCTTTAAGAGGGATGATGATCACTTTAGAGTGGACCACAGGATAAGACAACATGCTATTTATTGTGATTTTGTACTATGAAACACATGAGGTACTTTGTATACTACTTCCTGGACTTAGAATACAACTTCTGAAGCAGTCCAAAATCCATTTTTGTGGATGCTGGACTGCTATGTGGTTTCAACATCTTGTTTTGATTTGGCTACTGTGTTCAATGTCTCTACTGGTAATAAACGTTATGTACAGCAATTCAGTCTACTTTCTGAATTAATGCATGATGTAAACTCTAAACTGTTCAGTAACTAAAATCAGCACTCCTTTAAGACAAAATGAATATAATACTAATATTATGCAATATTAGCAGGCACAACCTGGGCATGGAAGTTAAAAGAAAGATTTAGAGTATTCAAAGAATTAATTCGAGTTACACCGAAAGACACCATGTACTGTATATAACTACTGTATGTCTAATCTATCCAAAGCCTACAAACTGACAGGAATTTCAGCCCTGCCCATCTATCTCTCTTTTCATGTTCAATAACAAGATCATTTATTTTATATAAAAATGGCAAATAACAGTAGTTTACTCATAATCATAATCATTTTTACATCATAAACCTGTTCACTTGAGCAAACACTTCTCCCATGTCAATCATTGCTCTTACATCCAAGCATGACATTTATTCACTGTATGAGGAAATCATGCTTAATTAATATGGTTTTAGACATCTCTAAGCAGATTGCTTGTTTTTTGTTGAACTGGTTCTTTGTGTGATCTTTGTACAAAGCTACATAGCTTAGGCAATAAATTAAAAAGCAAGTTAAAATTAACAAAAGTTTGTTTGGTGAAATATATTTCTGGTTTCTGAAAGAATAAGGGTCAACATATTTTTGCCAGATATCAGCCGTAAAGATTCATATGGTTCCAAAACAAATGTGATGTTGTCACGTATCGTGACGGAGCGGAAGTTAGGTCGGATGCAATCGCAGTTAGAACTATAGTTTTATTTAGAGACACATAGGCAGGTAAATCCAAATCGTAATCCAACACGTAATCCATAAACAGGCAAGAGGTTCGGTGATTGGCATGCAGGGTCAAGAAACAAAACGAGAAACTAGAAACATAGAGAGGGACTGGTAGCAGAGAACCAGTAAACTAAAATAACTAACCTAACCATGAACTATAACATGAACTAGATATGAACTATGACTATGACTATGACCTGAAAACATGAAACTAAGAACTGTGACTACAACTACAACTAACGCATAAACTCATCTAATCTTACTCTAATATTCCACTTAGAGTGTAGCATGGCACATGGTATATGTACCGCCATGATTACCCACGCAACTGCTAACAGTTGTGGGTAATCCAAACACACATGACTTGACAACACATGACAGGACGGGGCGGAGACATGACATCAACAATAACAAAGACACGTGTCCAAATGTCACTGCTGTTAACATTGAAAAAGCAGGTGCTCGCGCATTTGCGCTTAGAGCACGCTGCTTCATGGGGGAATCATGACAGATGTGACAGGAAGGAGAAATATTATTACTGATATTGCTTTCACCAAGATTCAGTACTCCTGTCCAGTGTCGCGTGTGAGTGTGTGGTCCATTAACTTCAGCAG
This sequence comes from Ameiurus melas, assembly GCA_012411365.1. NCBI lineage: Eukaryota > Metazoa > Chordata > Actinopteri > Siluriformes > Ictaluridae > Ameiurus > Ameiurus melas. The sequence goes on from CM022764.1 coordinate 13,243,469, forward strand.
AAAGCGACATCCACACTATGTCCAGCTGGCCTCTTGCACAATAAAAAAGGCTAATGACCTTCCTACCGTCTTTCCATTTCAGCTTCATTTATCAAGCTCACATCCACAAGCTGTAGGACAGTAAGGGACAGGGACAAAGGGGGAAAAAAAATAATGTTTTATGATCTGATGTTCCTGCTGTGAGTGACCCTGACAATACTGAAATGTTAATTCAGAGTAAGCACTGTATCAGGAGTGTTCAATAATTTGGTGGCTGCCAGTGAATGACAGCAATCTGATTTATGTATCATTTCAATGCTGGAAACGGCATCAAACTAGATCTCCCTGAACACACCATAGGCTACAAATATGGCCACCAAGAACTACAACACCAAATCGTCTCATTCAATGTCATCTTCACAGTTACTAAATTACCGATCATACACAATTGGATTCAATTACCTATATAAGCACAGTCCATACACTCACTCTTTCTGAAGTGTCTGCCCAGCACTGTGTTATTGTATCTGACCTACTAAGCCTTTATATCAGTGTTGTCATTCATGGTTTCCTGTTTTTTTTTTTTTTGTGATTTTGCCTTTGCCTCTGATATCCTGTTTGTGAATCATATGATCTACTGCCTGTGCTTGACCAAGTTTAGGCCAAGTGTTTCTCAGATTTGTTTTTGTCTGATAACTACAAGGGGGTGTGGAACACAGAAACTCAACAGTATCCTGACTAATCTTAAAACAGACTTGTGGTGATAAAATCTGTGATTATATTGATTGAAAACGTGCGAATTTCTTGGCACTGGGACGACATGATATGAATCAGTCTTCCTCAATATAATTTGGAGGTTTGCAGACTTTGGCTATCTCATTAATGTTACAGAAGCTGCAGGTTAGCTAGCTATAAACTAGTGATGCTTGGGTTCATAGCTGCTAACACAATATCTAAGCTACCTAAAAAAAAAAAGCTTGTCCAGTATGCCCTTAGTTTGGGCTTGTTTTGGGTCTATTCTAGAAATCTCACCAACATTATCAAGATTTCAAAATTTTAATAGCCAGCTAGGTGGGTATTAAACCTACTAATATAGTTTCTTTTTTTCCTTTCCCAGAAGCTAAGAAAAAAATTCCAGCATAATATGGTTTGGCTAATACATCAAATAGAAATCCCAGCACACTGGCCAAGAATGACAATTTATGGGAAGAATGGTGGGAGACCCTGAAAGACCTTTGAATTGATGATGCCTACATACATGAATGAGTTGATTGCAATAATTGAAGGTATACATCATACAATTGAAAAAGTATAAAGTACCCAACTAAGCTCAAACTTAAGAGCACAGACTCTCTGCATTCATGAAAACAAATAGGCTCCAAGCAGCACAAGGACTAACCTTTTCTCTGGAGAATGCATGTAAAAGGATAAAAGTAAAAAGCTGCATTTATTTATGGGGTGACCTCGATATTGCTGAGCTATTAAAGCAAGAGTAAATAGTTCGGTAAAGATGAATAGTAGGTATAGGCCATTTCTCCTTACAGATCTCTTGAGTAATGCACCACAGTGTTTGGGGAAAATGCCAGAGCTGGGATTTAATCCTCTATTTTTCTAGCACGCATTGTTATTGTTTTGTTTTTTCTTTTTATTGGGTTTTTTTGTGGTATTCTGTTCATAATTAAGCATAGCAGAGCTCATATGGCAAAGACTTCAATCAGCAATTCTGCTTAACACCACAATATCATCGTCCAGATAACTGATTTGCCTGATTTTTAATTTTGGCTGACAGTTTCAGAGAGGAGATATTACCTTCATTATATTATGAAACATAGCTAGACATTCTAGGCCTAATATTATACACAGAGAGATGGCAAGGAAAGACATGTGCTATGCTAGAACTAAAGACAGTAATTCCACTGAAGAAGCTATTTATAATGGAGGGCATGGTCAGTACAAAGGTCTACCATTTTGGCACAGTCATCGTGGCCCCATAATTCCTCATCTCATCTCTGTAGTCAGAATATCCATCATCTGGAGTCATGGCCTCTGCACTGCAAAGTCTTTAATTAAGCCTTGATCATCCTGTTCTCCTGTCCTGATATTAGTGTGTTTAATTTCCTGCCTTCTTATTTCAAACTCTCTCAGATATATTATTAATCAGGTTTTGTCTCACAGCTACAGTATGTTTGAAGAGGCCATGCTTTTGTTCTATCATTATGAAAGAAATGAATAGCAACAAAGTTCCAGCCACTGATCTGGTCATTTAGCATAGCTTTAGGTGATATAACTCTAAGAACACATGGGATCAAATAGTAATACCTAGATAGGGTATTATGGCAGATTTATTTGGCTTTGAAGCCAAATATAGCACTAGTGATAAATGGGCCTACATAATCAGTGTGCTTGTGGGATTTCACTGGGAATAGTTCCCTTGAATATTGAATAATCTGATGATTTATGAATTATAGTTAGCAATGATGGATTGTGATATTACCTTTAGTGGGTCATATACTTTATTACTAATTAGCACAACCCTCTGCTTGGGGATTTTGCATTTTCTCTAATTCTCATTAAGTTTTATTGACACTGCAATGAAAATAGCCACCATTAATTCTGCAGCATAGAAGGAATTGTTTAAGAGGATTGTATTTTTCAAGCAGGAGGAGGAGAAGACAGTAAGGTCTCGAGAGGAACATGCATGATTCCAAACCTCCTATTTATGATTATTGTCACTGAAGATGTAACATCCGTATTCATATTGTGTTTTGAGTGGTAGCTGTCAAATCCTGCATTCAGCCCAACACTGCTCTGTCTAAGGGAGGAACCAGGCAAAGCCTCATGCAAAACCTGAGCAGATTGTTTAAGGTGGTCTTTCAAATCAAGGTTGTTGTCAGACAAGGGTGAAGACATGCCCCGTACTGATAACTAAATTCAGAACAGTGTGGGTGATGGCAGCTCTCTGGTTAGTGTGTCATTCCAATTTCACAGCTGAGCTGTCCTCTGTGACGTCCCTCCCGCTGCTTTCTTGATTTGCTGACTTGCTGTTTGACTGACACTGAAAAGTTGTGGACCAGGCAGCAATTCCATGCATGCATTTTTTTTATTCATTTGTTTATATATTTTGTCTGACATTTTCTGTCTTACTTGTTTGTGCTCCTCTGCCATTTTCATTATCTCTGAGACACCCTCATCCATCTTTTCAACGTGATAAGACATAATATAATGTGTGCCATGTTGGAATTGGATTTTGTAAAAAATAAATAAATAAATGAATGAATGAATGAATAAATGAATGAATGAATGGTGGCTTAGTGGTTAGCACGATTGCCTCACACCTCCAGGGTCCGGGGTTTGAGTCCCGCTGAGGCCATGTGTGTGCGGAGATTGTGTGTGCATGTTCTCCTCCGGGTACTACGGTTTCCTCCCCCAGTCGAAAGACATGCATGGTAGGCTGATTGGTGTGTCCAAAATTGTCTGTAGTGTATGAATGGGTGGGTGAGTGTGTATGTGATTGTGCCCTGCGATGGACTGGCACCCTGTCCAGGGTGTATCCCGCCTTGTGCCGATGCTTCCTGGGATAGATTCCAAGCTCCCCACGACCCTGAAGAAGGAATAAGCGGTAGAAGATGCATGGATAGAATACAATAGAAAGGGCATGAAGTGTTAGAAAAAATAAACTTTCAATCTTTAAAAAAAATATTTATTTAAAAAATACAGTTGAGGCCAAAAGTTTGCATACCCCTTGCAGAATATGCTAAATCTTAACACACAGTATTATCAATCAAGGGGAAAATTATATATTCAGCTATTATCCAGTCTTGTGTATGCTATATGTAAACATCTGTTATGTGAAATAGCTTATTCAGGACAGTACTAAATAAAAAAAACAACATGGGATTATATTATTTTGCTAACAGTATTAAGATTTAGGGGATGAAGGGGGTTCGAATTCGGTGTTTGATGAAGTAAGACGTGCTGATTTCTCCTGCTGATTTGGATCAAAAATTGTAATTAATTAGCACTTTCTTTTGTAATATAATATTTTTATATATAAAATATTATACATATATATACATACATATATATATATATATATATATATATATATATATATATATATATATATATACATATATATATATATATATATACACATATATACTTATATATATATATATATATATACACATATATACTATATATATATATATATATATATATATATATATATATATATATATATATATATATATATAGTATATTTTGACTTATTCTACTCCGTTTCCTTATTTGTACTTTTAACTCGGTGGTTCGTTAAAGATGTCGGGGAAAAACTCGAAAACCGGTGGTAGCATTCAGACAAAATTGAGGTCTGGAGGGCGCACCGCGAGCGCATCTCCTTCTCGTGAATCCGCAGCCGCGTCTCCCTCTCACCATGAATCCACGCCCGCGCCTCCTCCTCAGGAATCCGTAGCTGGCTCCCTTCCCCCTGTGAACATCCGCGTCCCCGAGTGGCTCTGACTTCGCCGCATTCATTGAGTTGCTGGCTGTAATGAGGAAGGACAAAGCTGATTTTAGGAAGGAGTTCCAGGAGTTTCAGGATCATCTGAAGCACCAGGAGACTATCCATGAGAATCTTCAGAAGACTCTCAGGGATGCGCTATCTACTATCCAGCATGACCTGCAGGCCATGAAAACACAGCTGGCTAGTGATAAAGTCGCTACCGAGGCTACCATATCAACATTGTCACTACATTGTCACTACAGATCCCATGGAAATTAATGCTACTTGAAAATTTTTTTACTCTTCGCTTTATAAGTCCGAATCTCCAACAGATAATACTAAAGTGAACGCATTTCTTCAAAACCTCTGTAATCCTGTTATAGATACGAATACTGCTATGCATTTGGATTCCCCACTCTCTCTTGAAGAAATTTAAAAGTCAGTTAAATCTATGCAATCTAACAAAGCTCCTGGCCCGGACGGGTTTCCAATCGAATTCTTTAAAACGTTTATTGGAAAATTAGCTCCATTGCTTTTGGCTATGTTCAACGAATCTTTGGAACGTGGGTCTTTGCCTCCAACTCTGACACAAGCCACGATAATTCTGCTCCTAAAGGAGGGTAAGGATCCATCCTCCTGTGGTTCTTTTAGACCACTATCACTGCTGAATGCAGATGTAAAGGTGTTGGCGAAGGTAATGGCATCTCGGTTAGATTTCTGGCTCCCAGGTGTCTTTTATACAGGTAACGAGCTGAGATTAGGAGCACACTCTTAAAGGGAGTGCTCCTAATCTCAGCTTGTTACTTGCATAAAAGACACCTGTCCACAGAAGCAATCAATCAATCAGATTCCAAACTCTCCACCATGGCCAAGACCAAAGAGCTCTCCAAGGATGTCAGGGACAAAATTGTAGACCTACACAAGTCTGGAATGGGCTACAAGACCATTGCCACGCAGCTTGGTGAGAAGGTGACAACAGTTGGTCCGATTATTAGCCAATTGAAGAAACACAAAAGAACTATCAATCTCCCTCGGCCTGGGGCTCCATGCAAGATCTCACCTCGTGGAGTTGCAATGATCATGAGAACAGTGAGGAATCAGGTTTTGAGTTTTATGTTGAATAAAGACTTTGATCTGCACCGGCATCCGCCTCCAGTTACGATTCGTTACATAAATAATGAGTTAGTTATAAAACTTAAAGAAAACAATTTTTTCATGATTGTTGATCATTATTATGTTTAACTCTATATCTTGTTATATTCAAAGTAGTAGTGACTATGACAAAACAACTGAGCTAACAGGAAACACAAAAGTCTAATTTGCATTGTATTTTATGCTTACACAATAATGAATGACATTTCTGATAAAGCATTGCATAAAATTGACAGTGTGTGTGCATTCATGTCTACAGTAGATAACTAGTGTGTGTGTGTGTGTGTGTGTGTGTGTGTGTGTGTGTGTGTGTGTGTGTGTCAGTGTGCCATGACCTGTCTGTTTTCAAGTACTCTTTTAAACCATGTATAACTCTCAGGTCTAGTGGATATGTAAATGTGTAGGGGGTGTAGGACTTTCTTGTACATGTTCCTCATAGAAAATGAGGCAGAGTTTTCCACCTGAAGGAGTTTCAGATGGAAAAAAAAAATTGTTGTATATTTTTCCCTTTGCACCCTAAACCTTAATTTCGGATTACGATGAACTGCATCCTATGAACAGATTAATGCTGGACCACATAAGGGAATGCACTACATACTATAAAGTCTGGTTTATTTATTATACTACTACTAAAAACAGCTTTGAGGAATTCATACAATATGGGCTGATAGTGAATGAGTCATGTGTGAGAGAAAATCCGTAGTTCCCTTTCAAATGGAACTTCGACGATGCATTTAGCAGTATGGGAACGCCTTGCGCGTGACCGGTATCTGAAGCTTGTGCAAAATCATGCCTCTACTTATAGGCCTGCCATGATCAGGTGACGTAGTAATTAAGCGCGTCGCATGATATATATATGGCACCTGTGCACCACGCCGCCAGCCTTATTATCTTCAGCGAGACTGCATGTCTGTTGTTTGTGTGACAAAAACGCTTCATTTCTACTCGATATTTTCTCAAAATCTCTTAACTTTTCTATCCCTTTTTAAAGAAAAGGAGAGGTAAGTAATGAGCGAGAAAGAGTTAAAGATGTGTGTAACGTGCTCCCGTTTCATCACGGGGAAAAGTGCACACTTTCTGGGTGAAGTGTTAGTGGTGTAGTATGCGATGGCAACCTCGAGAGGCTGCGCATGGTAACGCTACATTAAGCAGCTCGACTCGCGCTCTCTCTAAAAAAAAAAAAAAAACGGAAGCCGAGCGAGTCGAGTTTCAAAGCCGAGCGGATCTGGGCCGGCCGCTGCCGAGGCAGCCAACCGTCTCAGGTTCGGGGGATCTCTTAAATCCGGAAGAGGAGCCAGAGACGAGCGCTGCTCTCTCTATCTCTGTCTTCCTGGTTCGGCTCTCCGCTGGATTTTGGAGTTCGCGTCGCGACTCCTCCTCCCGCTATGGAAAGCCAAAGGGGTAATAACGCCCCCTCTCTGACTCCGACGAGTTAGAAGGATGTGTTAAAAACTGAGAGCAGCGTATAAAGAGCTGCTTGAAGTGATTACCCAGTGAAAGTAAATACTTCACACTGCAGAAACTCCCCTGTCTTCCAGAAGTCATGACAAAATTTCACTTCTGGCGGAAAACCATGCTTAACCCATAGTCATAACTCCACGATGTTGGATTATTTGGCCATTGTGGGAATGAATGGCATGGCTATTTAGCTATGCCCGAGGTGGAGGAGCGCTTGCTAGCTACCTCTCTCCACCGATGGCAGGTAATTACAGGGGCCGGCTTGCATCCAATGTGGCATTGGTGGGCAAGCCTATGCAGAAGTAGTCTTGCTTGTGGGTCACTGCAGACAATGAAAGGGCTGCAGGCCTACCAAGCAGACCTGCTGAGTGAGCTCGACTTATGGCAAAAAAAAAGTTGTCTCAAGCTCATCCGGGTGTCCACGAGTGGAGCCTGGGCCAGCACTAGTATGGGGGAAACCCAGAAGGCGAGTATGGCAGCCCTCCAACCCCCGCAGACAGCCAGGGGAACCGGGCAGCCACAGTCGCGGTCTGCTGTTGGGCCTGATCTGAGAATGGTCATAAAGGCCAAGCAGACAAAGACGAGCGGTCCTGAGGGGCTGTGGAGGGATGTATCCAGGGACATGAGGTTGTTAGGGCAGTTAGCCCCCAGTGCTACTGTAGGGCCTCCCCTAGCCAAGGTGGTCCCCAAGTTTTTTTGAAATCTGATACTTCTCTCCTGTAGAATGTGGAATAGCTAACGTCACTAGAAGACCATCGGGCAGCGTGCAAGCTACGGCCAAATGTGTCTCCATGGGTTCTGTCTACCATAGAAAGGGTTACCAGCTCCAGTTATAGCTCGAACCCCCCGTTCACAGGTGTGCTCACCACAGAAGTCAGCACAGACCAGAGCCCGACATTAGCGCAGGAAGTAAAGTAAGCTCCCTTTTGGACAATGGGGTCCTGAAACATGTACCCCGTTCCCTCAGGGAGGGAGGTTTACAGCCTTTATTTCCTGTTCCACAAAAAAGTGGGAATATGCAGCCAATTTTAGATCTGCATCATCTGAACCGTACTCTTCGGACATACAGGTTCAGAGGCTGATGTTCAAACATATCGTGCCACAGATCCAGTTCGAGAACTGGTTTGTGGCGATAGGTCTAAAAGGTGCATGTTTCCGCATGGGAATATTGCTAGCTTTATCCCCTCGCACCTTCACAAAGTGCATGGATGTCACTCTGGCTCCATTGGGACTCCAGGGCATCTGCGTACCAAGCTACCTGGACGACTGGTTAATTCTAGCACGATTCAGGGAGCTGGCGGTTCAACGTTGAGATGTTGTTCTCGCCCACGTGAAGAACTGGGGGCTCAGGTTGAATCTCAGAAAAGTTGGTTTTCTCCGGTGCAGTGGACAACTTTTCTAGGGATTATAGGATTCTACTACGATGAGGGCGTTTCTATCCCCAACAGGCGTGGTGTCAATCCTATCAACACTGAGCTAGATAAAGCTGTATCTTGGGAGCCTAGGGTGGAATCCACACATGTGGCTGAGGTCACATCTGTATGCTGCACCCCCCATCACTGCTCCCACTAGCTCTAGCGAGAGTTTGCCAAGATAGCCTGCTAATAGCACCTTTTTGGCAGCTCGAACATGGTTCTGAGAGATAATATCTCTGCGAGATGGCACTCCTTGGGAGATTCCCGTCCGCAGGGATTCACTGTGGACCCAGTAACTGCGCAATAGCTACAGTCCTGGAGCTCCTACAATAACATTTCTCAGCGGGGTGAGCTCCTTCTACAATCAGGGTTATGTGGCCGCCATTTTGGCCAGCCACGCCCTGCAGGCCGCGCATACCTTCCTGGGACCTCCTGTGGTCCTGGAAGGTCAGTCAGGTGCCCCATTTGAGCCCTTAGGGACCTACCGTCTCAAAAGCCAACCGCAGGATTGATTTATCATCCTTGGCAAGAACTAAGGAAGCTGTGGGTCTGGCCCCTGAGGGGCACCAGCTAATAGATTCTGGTCGCATGACTGAGGTGGTAGAGACCATGTTTCTACAATAACATTTCTCAGCGGGGTGGGCTCCTTCTACAATCAGGGTTATGTGGCCGGCGTTTTGGCCAGCCACGCCCCTGTTGCGGGAGCCTCTGTGGGGCAACATCCTCTAACTGCGAGGTTCATGCTTCCTGGGACCTTCTGTAGTCCTGGAAGGTCTGTCAGCTGCCCCTTCCAGCCCCTAGAATGGATCCCATCTACAAGGAAATTGTATGCGCTCAAGTGGCGCCTTTTCGTCTGGTGGTGTGAGGAACGTCAGCTACACCCGGTGAACTGCGCAATCGCTACAGTCCCGGAGTTCTGACAAGAACGTTTCTCAGTGGGTTGGCTCCTTCTACTATCGGGGTTACGTGGCTGCCGTTTCGGCCAGCCCTGCCCCTGTTGATAGAGCCTCTGTGGGGCAACGTCCTCTAACTTCGAGGTTCATCAGTGGTGTCAGACATTGGCTACATGCATGTCAGACAGTGCCTACATTGGCTGCCCACCCTGTGGTGTTGCAGGCTTTCTCCCCTCCTCTGTCCTCTGACCTGAACAAGAGAGGATGCACCCGCTGTGTCCAGTAAGCGCTCTCTGTACTTACGTCCACCGCTCCAGCCAGTGGCGTAAGTCAGAGCAGCTACTAGTCTGCTTTGGCAGCGACAGGAAAAGTGATGCTGTGTCAAAGCAGTGCATCTCTACCGGGATTGTTGAAGGCTTTGTCCAAAGGGGTTTCCTTCAGGATGTGTGTGCGGCTGCAGGGTGGTCTATGCCTCACACGGTCATTTGTTATGACAGCCTGGAAATTCATCCCTCCCCAGGCTCGAGTGTCCTGCACTGACCCTCGGGTTTGGGTATTTTTGAACAGGCCGTACCCTCGGTATGACGGAGTGGGTATTCCCGTTCCCATACTGCTAAATGCAATGTCGAAGTTCCCTTTGAAAGGGAACGTCGAGGTTACGCATGTAACCCTGTTCCCTGAGAAGGGAACGAGACGTTGCATAGCGCTGTCATACCCATTTTCTGTTTTCTTTCACATAATACTCTTGACTTTAACTTACTACATTTCACTCCGCACACAATACTACAGGTCACTAGAAGAGTGAGACCTATCACTGGAATAATTTGCAACATACACTTAATTTGCAACTTACACTTCTGTTTTCTTTCACATAATACTCTTGACTTTAACTTACTACATTTCACTCCGCACACAATACTACAGGTCACTAGAAGAATGAGACCTATCACTGGAATAATTTGCAACATACACTTAATATTACAGGTCACTAGAAGAATGAGACCTATCACTGGAATAATTTGCAACATACACTTAATACTACAGGTCACTAGAAGAATGAGACCTATCACTGGAATAATTTGCAACATACACTTAATATGTCAATCAATGCTGTTATTGTGACATGTACACTATCAACAAAAGTATGTGGACACGTGACCATCACACCCATATGTGATTCTTCCCCAAACTGTTACCACAAAGTTGGAAGCACTACATTACAATTTCCCTTCACTGGAACTAACTGCATGTTCTAGTATGACAATGCTCCTGTGCACAAATCAAGGTCCATGAAGAAATGATTTGTCAATGTTGGGTAGAAGAACTCCAGTGGCCTGCACAAATCCCTGACCTCAAACCCACTAAGGTTGCCGACGTATACCAGGCACTTACAATATCAGCTCCTCTCCTTGCTAGGCCTGCTCCAGTGGATTCATGTGACATATTTGCTGTTTTCAAAACATTTATCATTATCATTAATTTCCACACTTTCATTTTCATTTGAACTTCTAAAAATTAATATTATCATTAATAGTTTTCATCATTAATAGTTAATGACCAATAACACAATTTAAACACTTGATCATTCAAAACATGTCATAATACAATACCCCAAGGCCTTAAAGTCAACACAAAACAAGAAATATTGAAAACAACCTATACATAATGCTCAAAATAATATCTGTTTAAATTTCTGCAAATGCACATGCAAACTGAGTTTAACAAAATATCCCCACTTTGTTATGCAATCAGTTCAAGTAAACATTAGCTCTTTTTTAAATAGTTTTGTGAGCAATTGCTAAATAATTTTAAATTTAAGTACGTATAATACACATGTTGGGTTTATTTTACCTAAATCTTAATCACATATTTACATTAAATAATTTAGAACAGAACTTAAACCAATTAAGTAATTCTAATGATGATGTGTGTGTGTGTGTGTGTGTGTGTGTGTGTGTGTGTGTGTGTGTGTGTGTGTGTGTGTGAAAATAACAGATTTGTTTTTGTTTTATTTACAAAATCACTGAATAATTTTTCACCACATATCCCCTTAGGTGTTGGCTGAAATACACCCCAGACCATGCCAGAGTCCTCCCTATGTTTCACAGAAACCTACAAACAACCATCTGTGTACTGCTCACCAGTTGTGTCTCTGATGTACTGGTGCCTTTGTAAACCAAAAATATCAAATTTGGACTCATCTCTCCATAAGAAAGACTTTTGAGGAGCTACACACGGCTAAAAGCCAATTTCTCATTAGACATATTCTCAAAGGTTTTGCATTTGAACAAGTATTTGACTGGATTTATGCCTGCCCCTAAAGGGAATGACTGTCTGCATTTGTGTGATTAATCATATGCTGATAGTTTTTGGCTCTTCTACTGCATGTTCAATCTAAGTTTCTTCCAATGTCTTTTGAACATCACATCTTGAAAATCCAGTCTGTTGGGCTGACAGTATCCTTGTTGAATTATGATAAAAATTTATGTTTAAGCAGTTTAGCAATTTTTCAGCATAACACAGAAATTACCATCCCAAATGGTATGTTCAGTTTTAAAACTAGCATATCGAAAAAGAAATAGAAAGTCAGAGTACAACTAAGATTGCTGTAGATGTGGATGACTGACTTCAGCTATTTGGGTTTATTAAGATCACCATAAGATCACCAGCAACATTCTCAGTGGTAAATTACACTGCATAGTAAGCATAATTTATGTGTAGTACTTTACTTTCTCCCAGTCTCAGTCTCTAAGCTTTCATCATCTAAGCAAACAAAGTGTGCCTGAATCTGTAGAATGTGATCTACAGTGTTTTTGAACTAAAGATTAAACTATGGTTTTGATGTCACCAACTTCTTTCTTCACTTTGTTTTCCCTCTGTCCTTTGTAACACATTATCACAAAGACAATGACCTTTTTCTTTACAATGGCCTGCTCTCCTTTATAAGTCTGCACCCCTGTGGTGTGCTGATGGAAGTCTAGCCAAAGTCTGCTGGTATTTTTGGCTGGACCTTTGGGACTAGCTGGACTCTCTGCCATCCTTCATATAGCAAAAGCTTTGACACCCTCATATATACAGGCAATGCGTCATTTGCAGGAAAGTACTGAGAAAAAATGGTCTGGAATAAAAGAGAATGTGGGTAATGAGTCAGAATAAGAGAAAGCTCTGTAGACAGACGGGCAGCTGCAAACTGTGCAGGAGTGCATTGTAATGGGAAGAAAGTATAAATCATTTAGACACATGTTTGTGTAGGTATAAGCTGAAGCAAAAGTAATTTTACATCATTGATCTGTCCCCTTTAGCACAATCCCATTGCTCTGCCTCCCAGATTACTGATATCACATGATCACCCAATTTATGCACTGTTTAAATAACCTTCTCATTGCATAGATTCAGAGCTTTCATATCATCACATTTAGACTTTTCTTGTTTTCAATTATATCCTGATCATGTTATCTTGTCTTGTAATAATGTTTATGTATTGAACTAGTTTGACTATGTTTCTAGACTTCTATGTATTAGTGATAACCTTGAACTCCCTGTTCATCCATCCATCCATCCATCCATCCATCCATCTTCTACCGCTTACTCCTTTTCAGGGTCATGGAGAACCTGGAGCCTATCCCAGGAAGCATCGGGCACAAGGCGGGGTACACCCTGGACAGTATACCATTCCATCTCAGGGCCTCCCTGTTCATATTAAGGCATTTTTTTATATTCAGATTTTTGTAAAATGTAGTCAGTTTACATATTATATTTTACATACAAAACATGAGACAATACTGAAAAAAAAAACAAAAAACATCACTGCCATTATGGAATAATGAATTTCCTGTTCATATCTATATGTTTATCTGTTTATATTTTTTTCTGTTTTTACTATCTGATCAGTCCTAATAATGTATTTGTATTCTGTTAGATTCCACATGAAAGCATTTTTTTTTTCTGTTAGACATAACTGAATTTTTCAAGCTATCCTAACTACTGATGCATAATTGCTGCAATGTTTTGGGAGGATTATCATGTGACTTGTCAAACAACTACCTCTCTCCAAAATTACTACCTGCACCCAAACTGCTGCAGCCACTTGTGGCGAAATTGGAAACGGCAGCACCATGGCGGATTGGTTTACACGCCACATTTGGTAATTTGCACACCCACCTGCACTTCAGAGCAGCACAATTACAGGATGTCTCTGGGGCCAGTGGCATCTTCACTCCTTACTGGCACACAGACACGCTGTTCTCTAGCCCATCCAGTATCAGCAGCCAGGCCATGAAATGGATGTTAATTCTCACTACTATCTGTCTCATGCAGACTGTTCTAAAACATCTCTCTCTCCCACAAACACACACACACTGATATATACACATTGGCCAAAAAAGGGAAGAGAAGAAAAATAAGAGAAACATAGAAACATCAAACAACCCTGTGAAATGCAAAGTAGCAAGAAAGATTTCAGGCTTCATCAATGTCATTTCATGAAAATTCCCCATTAAAGATTAAAGTGAAATGAAATATTGAAGTTAAGAGATCTTTATAATATGTAAAACAGCATGTATTATGTATTTATGATGGATATTAGCAGATCTGGAACATTCTGGAAGAAATAATAAAAGGTTTTTGTGTAACTCGGGATATGGTGTAACTCAGGATATAGTGATTTCACTACTCTCAGTCCAACAGTAGAGATGTAAGCATCTAGCTGAGACTAAGAATTAGATCTGGGTTCCCCTTAATGTAATGAAAGGGGGGTGTCATGTAAGCAGGATCTTTCATGCAGACATGCTCAAGTATGAATCTTGTGGGATAAACAAATACCATCTTGCGATGCATTTACAACATATTTATGGCATACTTTCAGTTTTTCCAGTAGTTTCGAGTGTTTTCATAGGCATAACATTAGCATTCATGTTTAATAAAAAATATAGTGGTCTAGACCACCACACTTTGGATATAAATCCAAATACAGATACATGTTTGGTAGTTTTTGATTAATTTGGTGGAATGTAATAGCTACTTTTGAATCACAGTAAATGTCCACCTGAAAATGATGGTCTGGAGTTCACCTGAAGTGAACTTTTGTGCAGACCAGGTAATATTTGCTCCCATAGCTGGGCATGGAATACTGGAATCTGCAGAAGGCACAGAATGCTTTCTAAATCAGATCTCAAAACTTTTTTGCAGCCCTTTAACAGTAAAAGAAATTCCACAGACATTTTTTTTTTGCCTTTGTTTATTTATTCATTTTCATATGATTCATGCATGTGATTCATTTTCATGTGATTCATTTACATATGATTCATTTTCATGTAATTCATATTCATGTATGTGATTCATTTTCATGTAATTCATATTCATGTATGTGGTTCATTTACATATGATTCATTTACATATGATACATTTTCATGTGATTCATATTCATGCATTTGATTCATTTACATATTATACATTTTCATGTGATTCATATTCATGCATGTGATTCATATTCATGTAATTAATTTACATGTAATTAATTTTCATGTGTTTCATATTCCTGTGATTCATTTACCTTTTCTCCCCTCCCTTCCCCAAATATTTAATTGAGAAAAAATAATAATAACAATAATAATAATTATTATCATTACCATTATTATTAATTAATTAATTAAAAAAATAAATAAAATAAAATAAAAAATAATTCCCCTACACACACCCCCCCGCCCCGGCTCATCATGGCTACTCAATAGCTGTCACTGGTTATATAAAAATTATAAAAATAAGAATATAAATAGCCAATTGGAGCTGAAGAGGGACACACACCCAAAGTCTCCATAAAAAAAAGGAGACAGCAGTGTATCACCCCTTGGGTTGTCCACAAAGTGGACCTAGAGTAAAAAAAAAATTACTAAAAAAAAAAATTCCAGTACGAAAAAAGTCCCCTGCTGCCTTCAAATCTACTAAATAGTCTGCGCACTTTAACAAATACAATGTCCATACCTTTTAAAGACTTATACCTAATAATATTACACAGTGTAGCATATTAAAATAAAATACAAGAAGAGAATAACAAGATGATAATAAAATAAAATAGAAATTAGAATAAATAATATTAGAATAGAGAATAGAGAATAAATTAGAATAAAGAATAAATTAGAATAAAGAATATTATCAGAGAAAATAAATAAATAACCAAATAAACGAACACTACACTGTGTAGGTGATGCAGTTCACCCCGGTTTTAAGAGTTTAATGTATTCTGCTGCTTCCTCCGCTGAAATAAAGTCCTTCTGGACACCGTTATATGTAATGCGAAGCCGAGCTGAATGAAGTATTCCATAGCGAGCTCCCTCAATATCACGAAGTTGACGCCGAACTTCGTTAAAACCACAGACATTTTATAATACATAAACAATCCAACTATTTGCTACAATACAAGACTGGGACAGGAAACTAGAATTAAGGCATGAAACTCAAAACTAGAACTTGGCTTTGAAACAATACCACATAGCACAATTACACATTAATCTAATATTAATATTTTCTCAGAACTAGAACTGAGGTTTGAAACATAAAACAAGAGCTGGGCATGAAAAACCTACCACATGACACTCTTACACCTCTAACCCATTTTAAACCTATATACATCAATCATTTAACTACAGTACGAAACAAGGAACTAGACATGGAAATAATTTAACTAAGACTATGGTATGGAACATGAAAATCAGAGCAAGTCATGGAAACACTACCACATGGCACCATTACACCAATCCATCTATACATTGACTAGACCCCAGGCACAAAACATGGAACCGAACATGTAAACTGTTCTCATCTATTGTTTAACTATTGCATGAAACAAGGAACCAGAACTAGACATGAAAATCACTGAACTAGAACTATGGCATGGAGCAAGAAACTAGACCCATTTAAAAATGGAAAGCATTTAACTATGACATCAAACACAGAACCAGAGCGGAACATGGAAACATTATCGCGTGGCACCATTACACCAATCAGTCTATAAAACCGTGCGACATGCACAGCAACGTGAGGGGTTTAAATAACAAGTGTCATTACCTTGAGTGTTAACAGCTGGTAACAATCATTACACTCCCTCGAAAATCAACCAATGGCTAAACAAGAGGGAGAACAAACAGAAACAAATGCACATGTCGATTGTAAACAAAGTCTCTCTGTAACGCATTAGCATGTGCTTATTTTGGTTCATGCACGTGCGAGCTTTCCATGCACGTCGTAATCTGCCGGCGAGATCGTGACACTATTCCAATATTAAGCATATTATTTAAACGTGTGGTAATATTTTTCTTAGCTATTGCACAAATGTTAATAGATTCAATTTGAAATTATTATTATTTATAGACTTAATATATAACTTTTCATTGTATTGATTGTTGGATTAAACCTGTTCAATGCAAATGACCAGTCAGAAAGGCTAATAATGATAAGAACTCAAAAATAAATAACAAAATTCACAGTTCCTTTGGCCATGCATCAGGGAACCCACATTGAGAACTATGGTTTTAAAAATATGGACTAAAGATATTCAAATGTTAAATGATTCCATTTTTTAATAGAAGCATGCAGTTTTGCTTGAAAGGTCGAAATGAAATGTTGTGCAATACTAAATAATCACAAATTCAATACATACAATTCAAATATATTCATTTAAATACATCTTACCAAGACCAATAAAAAGAAGTGTAAAAATTAGTCAAATGATTTTTGGTTTGGAGAGAATTTTCTTCTGTGTGGTAAAAGATCTTCAATAAAATATATTATCACTAGCTCCAGATATTGTGCCTGGGTACATATTTTACATATATTTATTCCAGTGTTGAAATAATAGTTGACTGCAGGGATTACGGTCCAAGACACTGTTAGTATTTTTAATGATTATTTTATTACACTTTAGAAAGTGTACATTTTCAATTTAAAATATGTTATAATTTATGCTGTGTATGTCATTTTGAAGTTATTGTTCCTGAAAAATACCACTTTCATACTGGATATTTAACAGAAATGCACATTCACTCCCACGGTAGCTATTTTAATTATTAGTTTCAGTAGTCATTGCTATGAATGAAGTCTGTTGCTTGTGTTTCCTTGCAGAAGGCATCCCTTTTAATCTACCCACACTATATACATAACTTTTTGTTTGTCCCAGTGGACGGCAGCATGAAAGACCAAAGAAATGTTAGTTAAATGTTAGTTAAGTCCTCTCCATTTCACTCACTGGTAGAGTACATCCAGGACATGAAGGAATGAATCGGCTGCCTACCTGGACGATGTTATCATCCAGTCCTCCACCTGGTCGGAACGCATCTACGGGAGGTCCTTGGGAGCCTCCAAAAAGCTGGGCTGATGGCCAAACCAAGTTGATGTGCCTACTGGGGCTGTCCCATTCACAACCTGTGGAATCTTGACTTCGAGCAGCCCTTCATGGTCCATACCGATGCCTTAGAGACAGGGCTAAGAGCCATCCTGTTTCAGACCTTCAATGGAGAAGATCACCTAGTCCTATAGGTGAGCAGAAAGCTAATCCCCGTGAGATGAAATATGCAGCTGTGGAGAGAGAAGTCCCAGTGATAAAATGGGCCATTTAGGAGCTTCACCCTCGTGACTGACCATGCTCATTTGCAGTGGATTGCCAAAGCAAAGGACACCAACACCAGGGTAGCCAGGTGGTTTCTCTCATTACAAGACTTCTATTTCCAGTTGCAGCACCGAGCGGGGGTCCACCATTTAAATACTGTTGGCCTCTCATGAAGACATGCCTTATGGGCCCAACATCTTGGAGGGGTAGACTTGGAGGGGGGGTACTGTGATAGTGAGCATGCAGCCTACACACACATAAATCCTCACATGACTGCCACCCAAGTGCTGAATGGACAGCTCCACTTTGTTTGGCCCGCACTTGCCTCCCACCTGGTAACATAACAGCCACTCCCCCAGGGTCCTGCCTTGAACCTGCTTAGCCAGCACCAAGATTCCTCATGCCCTCACCTTCCCCCTTCCTCCACATTTTTTTTGTTTGTATTCCACCGGCCGCAGCCTAGAGTTGCCAGAGTTACACATAAAAAATGCACTTACATGGTTGCAAAAGCAAGCAGTTTTTACACACAGACACATTGCAGCAGTGTATTTAAGTTTACTTTGTTACTTTATTAATAATGCTGCATAAAACCCCAACTGGAAACAACTGAGACCCGATTTGTGCTTTAAACTTCACTCGGGTATCTTCTCTTGACCTTAATATCATAAAAAATAAATAAATTATATGGCCAAATATGTAGATACTGGAGTATTGAACATCCCATTCCATTTAATATTGAATTGTTCCCTCTGTGCTGCGATAACAGCCGCCACTCTCCTGACAAGGCTTTCCACTAGATTTTGTACTGTGGCACTTATGCTCATTCAGCCACAAGAGTACAAGAGGCACTGATGTTGACAGCCTGATGCACAGCTGTCATTCTAATTCATCCCAACAGTGTTCAGTGGGCTTGAGGTCGGGCTCTGTTACGGTCACTTGAGTTCTTTTACACCCAACCTTGGCAAACCATGTATTCATGGAGCTTGCTTTCTGCACCGGAGCACTGACATACTGGAACATATATGGTCTCCTTAGTTCCATCCATCCATCCATCTTCTACCGCTTACTCCTTCTTTAGGTTCGCAGGGAACCTGGAGCCTATCCCAGGAAGCATCGGGCACAAGGCAGGGTACACCCTGACAGGGTGCCAGTCCATCGCAGGGCACAATCACATACACAGTCACACACCCATTCATACACTATGGACAATTTAGACACGCCAATCAGCCTACCATGCATGTCTTTGGACTGGGGGAGGAAACCGGAGTACCCAAAGGAAACCCCCGCAGCACGGGGAGAACATGCAAACTCTGCACACACATGGCCCCGGTGGGAATCGAACCCCAGACCCTGGAGGTGTGAGGCGAATGTGCTAACCACATAGAAATTAACATGTCCAAGAATCACTATAAGATGAACCCTGTAAGTTCAGAGGAGGCATTGATGTGTTTCCTAAAGCAATCGGAGTTGGTCACTCCCCTGTTAAACTGCAGCTGTAATAACTAACTTGGAATCCATGTAGTGGAGAAAAACTGCAATAAGAATAATAACAGTAATTGTTTTTGCTTAGTTTCGACAACCGTGTGCATTCTGATACAGCTGGTGGGTGAAAAACAAAAAGTGTCCATACACATTACAAACACATGCTCCAAAGAATACATAAATATATGTTTATTTGTATAGTACTTTGAATGAGCAAGTAGAAAAGGCAGTATTGGATTTATTTTATTGTCTTTTCATTTTGACTCCATAATTATTTCATCCATGCCATGAGACACCATGCTGTGACAAATTCAAAATGAGTGCCAATTGGGCATGTATTCTTTCCAAACATGTTTAGCTTGGATCACCAGCAATTCCTAGATTATGTTCTATGATTTAATTTGGAAGACATTGAATTCAATGAGAAGTTATACACTATACATCCGCATCAGACACAGTATATAAAAGCTATAGCAAGGCACTAGAAATACAGTACGAAAATCACCATGTGTTAAGACTGTGGAAAGGATTAGCACTAGTTATGAGAGCAACAGCTGTGAGATCAATATGGCCAACCCAGCACCACCTATTGAGTTGAAGAGATTATGTATTTGCTTTGATTCTCTCTGTATGAGCTCAGCTAACAAAACACAGTGTGCCGAGTACTGAGGATCCCAGAATAGGAGGTGTACAAGTTAATCAGCTACATAAGTAGAAATCCAAACAGGAACACCTTCCTCAACACTACCATCAGGATCAGAAAGTCAGCTAGGCCATTATAATTCTCAGTGTTTTCTTCGGAGGGTCAAGAATTTCCTGTATAAAAAAAATAAAACACTAAATTTACGCAGTTAATAAACATACAGTTGCATTGCAAGGAACCTTAACTGTTGAGATACCATATAAGTCAAGCCTTACTCAACTTCAGATGGGTAAAGAGTTGTAATTTTGATGGTTATCAATTTCTGCAGTTTCTGATAATGCTTTATCAACTTTTGATACTCTTAAACGCATCTATAGACTGAAAGAATGCAGTCAAATATTTAGTCAGTAGAGTATATAATTTCTATTAGAAGTGTATTGATTATCTACTAAAAATCAACAAGCATAAAGTGCACTAACCCTTGGTACATATACTGTAGATATAGAGATTTTCCAACCATCCTCCTGGACCATTCAAATAAAGTGAAAGAAAAAATGTTGATTCATTAACCCATATAGTGTGTATAGAATATATGCTACACACCAACAACCATAAACTGTTTGTGACAGTTTTGTTTTAAACATATTATTTAAATGTGTTACATATTGGCATACTGTTTAAAATTAGATGGTAGGTTGATTGTCCAAGTCTTGCTCTTGCTTTATGGTCACAGAAATAGGTTCTAAAGAGTTTTATGGAAGGAAGAAGACTGAAAAGAAGCAAATGAACAGATTTTCACTTTGTGAAGACAATCTTTTCACAAGTTGACAAGTCACAGCTTTTTCATCCAGCATTAGCAGGTCATGTTGTTGACTGATTTGTTGAAGAAAAAAGGGTTCTTAAATGAAATCAAGGGGTAAAAAGATCTCCCTATTTCTCTAGCTTTTCAATATTTTTTTCTCACTTGGTCTCTCACATTGCCACTTCCCATTTATTCACAATGCAATGAAATATTAACTTGTCACATATGGAGTTCTGGTAAATTACATACTCCATGTGCACAAAAGGCAGGGTAAAACTGTCATTACCTCAACCGCGCCATTTCCTCTGCTGCTGCTCTGATCTCTCTTTGATGAAAGTGAGCCCCTTACCTATTCACAAAGCTCCAAATCAGGGAACATCTGAAATGAAAATTTGTGGGGCACAGTCTAAGGATAACAACTGAAATGTCTAGCCTTTTATATCCACGATCATCAAACCTCCATAGATGAAGCCATCTGAAGCTTCTGGTCAAACGGACATCTAGCTGGTGAGCTGCATGAGAGAAATGTACAATTTGTACAGAGTTTGAATCCATATTACTCAAGGTTTAATAATAGACTGCACTTGCTTAACACAGCCTATACAAGAATATGTGGAATTGCAAACAGCTTCTTGATTGCAAATGCTGTTCAGATACTGTAATGTTTCTTTCATGACACTGTGCAATGTAATGAAAAGTTTTGTTTTTATTTATGTACAGCCCAATACAGCAGTAGCTGTATTGATTTTTCTAGTCGTTTGCTGGGAGCTTGTTGCTTGTTTCGGCAATTAAATTACACTGTTCCTTTCTTTTTCCTTGATAAGACAGCAAGCACAGTCCATCCACGTTAGATCGATCTAAAAAATTATATTAACTAATCTTCCACTAGAGTATGTTAAACACTCAATATGGCAGACGTTCAGTTTGCTGGTGTGTTGAGTGCAGATGTTTAGTCATTCTTTCTCTGTCATTAGTAATAGCTTTATTTGTGCTAAGTGTTTATTTGTTAGCTCTCTGATGGAGAAGATTGTTGCATTAGAGGTGTGCATTCAGACTTATCCAGGGTTAGTGAGAGTGAGAGCAGTGTAGTTTCTGTAGCGGAAAGTCTGCATGCCTCAGGCGGAGATAGCAATCCCCCAACTCCGGCATTAGAGAACTCACAGCGGGGCGAATGGGTGACAACTCTGTGGCATAATCACAAAGCCAAAGCTAACGCTAAGGCTCCCCACGGGAGCACCACTCCTCTCTGCTTCACGTGTCCAACAGGATTGCTCTCCTCATTGAAGCACCCGCTGAGAAACCTGAAAGAGCTCTGGTTATAGGAGATTCGATCTTAGGGCATGTGAAATTCGCTAGGCCTTTAAGGGCTTCAGCAGCTTTAGTTAGGTGTATACCATGAGCCAGGGTGCCGAAAATAGCAGGTAATCTTAGGGTCTTAGTTAAGCATAGGTTTTCAAAGATGGTTGAAATTCATTGAGGAGCTATTCATAAATTCATGTAGGAGCTAATGATATACGCCTTTGATAGTCAGAGGTTACTAAGAGTAAGGTTGTAGAGGTGTGTAAATTAACAAAGGCAATGTTCGATGCAGTAGTATGTTCTGGCCCCATCCTAATGCAGCATGGTTAATGTAGCTCACAGCAGGTTATGGTCACTGAACTGTTGGATGTACAGGTGGTGCCCTGAAAACAACGTGGGCTTTAAAGATAATTGGTGGGTTGATATCAATCCCACTCGGGAAGGCGTGGCTCTCATTTCTCGCAGCATAGCACAGTCCCAGAACAGGCCTAGTTAATCGTTGACAATCCAGCCAGAGAGCAGACAAGCATACTAAACTGACCATCTACTAGCTGCACTGAGTCATTAACTAGGCTACACAATATCGAGACTGTAACTGTTCCCCAAGATAAACAAAAATGTAGAAATTTTCTGAAAGTTTATATTAATAACCTAATTAACATGAAATTAGATCATACTAAATGCACAGCCAACACCCTTGATCAGAAGCTAGGACTGTTGATCATTAGATCTCTTACGTCTAAAGCATTTATTGTTAATGAAACCATTACTGAAAAGGGGTTTAATATAATGTTTTAGTGTTTAACAGAAATATCGATTAAACTAAATGAGTACATAGCATTAAATGAAGCCAGTCCTCGTGGGTACAGTTATGTACATCAGCACCATCTAACTGGCAGAGGAGGAGGTGCCGCACTCATTTATAACGAAATGCCTAGTCATAAATTCAACTCTTTTTAAGTTCTTTATACTAGTGTAACATACATAGTCACAAAAATAGTCTGCTAGTTATTATTTACAGAACCCCAGGGCTATATTCTGAATTCCTTGTTGAATTTGCAGATTTCATCTCGAACCTGGTTGTTTCTCTAGACAAAGCATAAATTGTTGGTGACTTTAATATTCATTTTGATAATCCAGAAGATCCTCTGAGAACATTGGTCATGTCCATTCTAGATTCAGTATGGCTCAACCAGAATGTTATAGGATCCACTCAATGGTGGTCACACTCTTGACCAAACATATGGATTAATTATAGAAAATATAGGTCACATTTCCGCATCTGAAGCTCTCTCAGATCATAATGTCATTTAAAATGTGTATTGATCATAATATATACACCTTGCCACACTACCGCTTCAAACGCACATTCATGACAGCTACAACAGAGTTTTATCTTTAACCTTCCAGTGATCTCAACTATGATTGGATCACCATCTGATCCCAATAAACTTGATCAGGCTGAATGCTTAGAGTCAGCTTTTCACTGTATGCTACATAAGGTAGCCGCACTTAAAAGAAAAATAATTAGTAGAAATGCACCGATAATAAATTTCTCATCCGATACGATAGCCGATTATTCAGAGTGATATCGGCCGATACACATAGTTCTGCATTTCATGCCTTCTTTTAAATTAATAATAATGAATTCCAGAATTCTGAAAGAAATGCAAATAAAAACGTTATAAGGTCGATTTCAACGAGTCTAAACAGAAAACGCATTATTCAAATTAACGTTAACACTAACAAAATTCTGAAGATTAAAGTAAAATTTCTTAACTTATTGAATGTTATTAGCTCATTAACAGAATTAAGTGACTGAATTCTAAAAAACCTGTTAGACTCACATTTACTCACCACAAACAAAAGCATTTTTACATTCTTTTTTTAATAATATTAACTCATTAACAGGATATGAAATATACCTCTCTACAAATATTTTCTGTGCAAAAAGGGGGGGAGCAAGCAAAAGAAAACCAATCACTAAATCAAAATTTTAACAGAACCACTATGCATTCAAACATTTTTCTTCTCACAATGTGCTCATTAAGGACTACAGAAGAATTGGCTTTTTTATTATTATTTCTGATGCCGAAAGGTTGTAGGTAATCAAAAAAAAAAAAAAAAAAAAAAAGAATTCCAGACAAACGCTACTTACATAGGAACTTTGAGTGCAGCACAAACAGCTCTCACCACCCCCTCTCCTTGATTTTTAGGATTCTCATGATATGCACCATAGCCAAATAAAAGGTGTTCCATCTTGTTGCATTAGCCTGTACCAGCTGAAACTTACAGTGCTCTTCAACAACCTCTTTAGCAGTAGTGGATCTTGCAGTCAGTCTTATTCTAGAGAGCCCGACACTTAGAGAAGTCTGACCTTGACAGCTTCTCTTAGGCCTTTTAGGACTAATCTTTAGAATGATATTTGTTACACAAGTGAGAAGGGCTGGAAACCCTAAACTATGAAGCGGTGTATAGCATTGCAGGGAGCTGTAGTTAGTTTATTATATTTCTTCAATTGAAATCCATGCTTTCTCTATAAAAGACAGTGTATAATTTCAGTTATAAAGGCACATGCAAATATATAGACATTACAGGTCATCAATAATTTATAAGACTTACAATATCTCACAAAAGTGAGTACACCCCTCACATTTTTGTAAATATTTGATTATATCTTTTAATGTGACATGACTGAAGAAATGATACTATGCCACAATGCAAAGTAGTGAGTGTACAGCTTGCATAACAGTATAAATTTGCTGTCCCCTCAAAATAACTCAACACACAGCCATTAATGTTTAAACCACTGGCAACAAAAGTGAGTACATCCCTAAGTGAAGTTGTCCAAATTGGGCCCAAAGTGTCAATATTTTGTGTGCCCATCATTGTTTACCAGCACTGCCTTAACCCTCTTGGGCATGGAGTTCACCAGAGCTTCACAGGTTGGCACTGGAGTCCTCTTCCACTCCTCCATGACGCCATCATGGAGCTGGTGGATGTTAGAGACCTTGTGCTCCACCACCTTTCATTTGAGGAACCTTCCATGCTTGACCACCTTCCATGCTTGGCCAGTACATCTTTTATACTGCCCTCCAGCCAAGTCTCCGAAGGGAGGGGATCATGCTCTGCTTCTGTAAGTCACAGTACATGTTGGCATTCATGGTTTCCTCAATGAACTGTAGCTCCCCAGTGCCGACAGCACTCATGCAGCCCCAGACCATGACGCTCCCACCATCATGCTTGACTGTAGGCAAGACACACTTGACTTTTACTTCTCACCGGGTTGCCGCCACACACGTTTGACATCATCTGAACCAAATAAGATAATCTTGGTCTCCTCAGACCACACAACATGGTTCCAGTAATCCATGGCCTTAGTTTGCTTGTCTTCAGCAAACTGTGTGCAGGCTTTCTTGTGCATCATCTTTAGAAGAGGCTTCCTTCTGGGACGACAGCCATGCAGACCAATTTGATGGAGTGTATGGTCTGAGCACTGACAGGCTGACCCCCACCCCTTCAACCTCTGCAGCAATGCTAGCAGCACTCATATGTCTATTTCCCAATGACAACCTCTGGATATGACGCTGAGCATGTGCACTCAGGACTGTTCTGAGTGGAACCGTGGTCTTGGCAATCATCTCATAGCCTAGGCCATCTTTATGTAGAGCAACAATTCTTTTTTTCAGATCCTCAGAGAGTCATTTGCCATTAGGTGCCATGTTGAACTTCCAGTGACCAGTATGAAGGAGTGTGAGAGAGATGACACCAAATTTAACACAGCTGCTCCCCATTCACACCTGAGACCTTGTAACACTAACTAGTCACATGACACCGGGGATGGGTGCAATAATTGGGCCCAATTTGGACATTTTCACTTAGGGGTGTAATCATTTATTGCCAGCGGATTAGACATTAATGTCTGTGTGTTGAATATTTTTATGTGACAACAAATTACACTATTACACAATCTATACACTCACTACATTACATTGTAGCAAAGTGTCATTTCTTAGAGAAGAAAAAAAAAATCCACTTGTGGTGAAATGGGTTTCCCCGTGAGTCATCTTGACTGACCGTTTATTGATTAGGGGGGCGTGCCCTGGATTAGTATTTAAGGAAGTGGTTTTCGACTGACTGGTACGTCGTTCAGTCAGTGAAAGGACTTCCTGGTTAGTGACGTGGGATACCGGTAGCTTGGTGTGCGTGTAGGTTAAACTGCTGGCTTAACAGGTAAGCACTGCTTGTTTTCCTATTTGTTTAAATGACTCTCTTTGAGGTGGAATCTTAGCTGTTTGTTCGGTCGTGGGTTTTAGAGCGGTTGGTATTTGCTTTGGAAACTCGCATGCATTACGCCCAGTGGACCGCAATGCAAGAAACTTGTTGGTGTCAGGTAGGCGATTATGCTCAACATACTATTACGGCCTCTCTGCTTTGTCACACATCTAACGTTGTTGTCTGCTTTAGTTTGCTATCAGCAGTAGAGTGGTGAGTGCGTTGTCTCTCCTCCTTGTACCTGTAAGTGGAGCATAGGATCGCCAGCTCTGAGCTTTTGTTGTGCTTTACAGAGTGGCCTATATGCTGGCTATACTCATCGGCTGTTCCCACGTCCTAAGAGACTGCTGCTTTGTCTCCTTTTTAGTAATGTCATGTCTAATTATTAGGATATCTGTTTAGTTTGTGATCTTTCTAGTCACTGGCTCTGGCTGGTGCTAGGACTTTTGTTTTGTTTGTTCTAATGCATGCTTGGGCTATGCAGTGCCGTGTCGCCGTTTCCCTGGCCTAACCTGCATGCACTTTGTACTTTTATTTGTTGGTTGTGGGATAAACCCCGCTCTGCCTGTGTTACTACTCTGCTTGTTGTGTATGTGCATGTTGTGTGTGTGTGTGTGGGTGTGTATGCATGCTGGTTTACAATCCCAATGCTGTGGCCAGGGTGGTTGTCCCATTTTGACCATTGATCCGTGTGGAGCTGGAGCACCAAACCTGCTGCTCAAGATAAGTAGCTATTGTATAGCTATACAATAGCTATAGCTATTGTAGTATTGCTAGCATACCTGGCTTGTAAGATCAACCACTCTGTTAATCAGTGCTTGTGTTTCCTCTTTCCCGTTGGCGGACAGGAGCAGTGTGGCCCACGTGAGCGGAGGACTGAGTTCGTGGTGGAGGCTTTCACTTTCCCTTGCTGTGTGCACATTGAGGTGTCTTTTGTTTGGATTGTAGTGTTTCTCTCACGCATGGTGTATTTTCTGGACCCCCTCCATTCTGTCTTGCAGTAGTCCGGCTCGCTGTGGTAAGCATTTCACCTGTTCTAGTTACCCCTCCCCTGAGACCAGGTCACTCGCCCAATAGCAAGGTGCTAGTCAACCCCATAGCTACAGTGCTTATATAGCAGCCCCCTGGTCACTGTGTTGGTGGGACCTCTCCGTCAGAGTGTCAATTGTATGGTCATGTTTTACCATGCAACAGTAATAATTAATGTGTTTTGTTGGAATAAATATCGTTGATGTAACGCATGTCTCCGGCTCCTTGGGTTTACGAACCTGTGTGCTCGAATTACCCTTAGGGGTTAATCTAGTTTAGTTCCTTGTCCTGGGGGCCGGCCTCCCGTCCCCTAGGTGGCGTAGTTGATGCAACAAATTCTCAGATTCACCTTGTCCCTGCCACACACTCATTGTCAAAGCTGCTACATAGTAGCGACTTTCTACTCGAGGACCTTGATAGAAATGTAGTGGAGCGAAAAGTATGATATTTGTCTTTCAAATGTAGTGAAGTTAAACTCAACTTTCCAGAAAAATATAACTCAAGTAAAGTAAAGAAACTGTTTGAAAAAAATGTTTTTCATTGCAGTCCATCTCTGTTTTTGGCAACGTACCTGGTTTGGTTATAATAATTTAAAAAAGTGCACCATTAAGTAAATTAACGAGGCAATCCACAAAACTTCATTGACCAGGTAAAGAGGGAATTAGTTAGAGAAGCAGTCAATAAGCCTAGGATAACTCTGAAAGAGCTGGAAAGATACACAGGTTAAATGGAAAACTTCACACTCCACAAAGCTGGACTCTATAGAAAAGTGGCCAGCATGCTTGGAGTTTGTCAAAAAGCATGGAGGGAATATGATGGTGATCCTGACCAATATGTTGGAAAAGGTCTGTTGGTCTGATCAAAACAAATATGACATTTTGCCTGGTTTGCCACAAGGCACTACATTTGGCAGAAACCCAATACTGATGAACAGCCTGAGAACACTATCCACACAGTGAAGCATGGCCGTGGTAGCAGCATGTTCACTTACTCGTTTTATTGGTTCCTTCTCTTACTAATGCAATCATTTTTATCAATCATTTAGCTTCATGCCATATAATATTAAGTCCATTTCAGTTCCTGGCTGTGACACTATAAAATGTGGAAAGGTTCAAGAGGGGTGAATGCTCTTGCACTGTACTGTATATCCTGCATCACCTGTGTTATGAAACAGGGCTTGGAGACCAGAAGTAAGCACAGGAGAGCAGTCTTTATTGTGCCACTTAAATAAAAACACAAGGAGGCAAGAAACCAGATCTAAACATAAAACTCTAACTATTAACAAGACAGGAAACAATCATCCAACATTGGCGGGAACATATCTACCTAGAACAGGAACCTCCCTTAACCAGAACAGGAACCTCCCTTTTAACTAGAACAGGAACCTCCCTTTTAACTAGAACAGGAACCTCCCTTTTAACTAGAACAGGAACATCTCTTTTAACTAGAAAAAGAACATCTTTTTACCTAGAACCAGAACATCTATTTTAACCAGACCAGGAGCATCTCTTAACTAGAACAGGAACATCTCTTTTACCTAAAACCAGAACATCTATTTTAACCAGAACAGGAAACTCTCACTTAACAAGAGCAGGAACATCTCATGTAACTAGAACAGGAACATCTCATGTAGCTAGAACAGGATACAAACACTCAACTATGACAGGGTATAAGCTAAGGATCAGGAAAACAGACAAAGCATGGCAACATCACAACCTGGCACCATTATACATTCCATTGTCTTCTCTGTTAGTCCTTTCTCCTCCTTATTTTACTTGGCTTGCCGTTCTGTTGCTTTACTACAACACTTTAGCTTAGTTTAATGCCACGTGATGTGTGCAGCAACAGGAGGGGTTTAAGTAGACAGTCTCTTGATTGCCGACAGCTGGCAAGACTTAACCCAGCTTTAGCGCCCATGCGCACTTCTATCACGTACACATATGCGTTCTCAAGCTGCTCCTGCATGTTGTCGCCACAGCGCCACCTGCCAGCGGTACCGTAACAACCTGTATGTTTTACTAGTCATATTAAGTTCGATGTTATTATTAGTTACAATTCAGGCCTTGGATAGCTAGAAGTCGGGTTAAATATCATATTCATCATTCTCTCCAGGATTTTGTGATCACAGAAATTAAAGCAAAATCAAGCAAACTCTGCAATACTGAGAGTAGTTTGCAATTTTTTAAAAATTACTGCCAATTTTCCGCAGATTTGGGCCAAGACGCATCATTTGATTTCATCACATCAGGCACTCTGCCAACCCCCTCTTTGATTCATATGCATCGAACATGTGTACAGCTAAGATGTTTCATTTACTAACAAACATCTCTGTGAAAGACCATGCAAAACAATTTAGCGGAATAGCAATTTCCCCAATTTGCAAATTCAAGTAGTTTTCCGCAAGAAAGGCAGAAAAATTTTAACGCAATTTTTTTAAAAGCCACAGTAAAAACAAGCATTTTGGCCTCAACAATCACACACACAGCTAAATGGGATACGTTTGGATGTCACAGAAAAATGTATGGATTTATATTACTCTCTTTGCTTGACAGTCACTTGGGTTCTCATGGTTGTTTCAAAACCTCTTAATGTGCAGTGGCCAGAGAGAAGGACAATGAGAAGGAGAGGAGTAAACATTAAGACTGGTGCACTGTGTGTGTGTGTGTGTGTGTGTGTGTGTGTGTGTGTGTGTTTGACTGGAGGAGAGAAGCTTTGGGACACCATGCAGATGGCACATGGTGACCGCAGAGAGAGGATGAAAGAACAAGATTATGGATAGCTTCAGAGATCCTGCTGGGTGCTGGGAGGTCTCACTCCTACTCTTTCTCTTGCCTTCCTCTCTCTATTTCTGTCTCTCTTTCACTCTGACTACCTCCCCTTCCCCAGCAAATGTTGCAGTGGGTAAAGAAAAAGGCTCCATTTCCCATTTCTCAAGCTAATTTGCTGGCATTCTAGACCTCATTAGGGTCTGAGCACACAGCACACCAACACAGACTCTCAGCTTCCTCTGACCCACTTTGTGCAGCAGTGGCCCAGCACTGTTTGACCAGATATGCCAGCAGAACAAACACATTTTGGACTTCACCACTGTTTGACACGATACTCTCCACTGGCCAAAAAAGCCATCAAGATGTAAGCGCTATCTGTCATGCACACATTTGCTCCCACCAGTGCATAAAAAAATGTCCCAACTGGGTCGCCTTGTTATCCCGACCTTATATGCTGTGTATCTGGATATTTCACACAGAATAAGTGGTGCATTGCACAGCCAAGCATAACCAAAACCAAAGCTTTCAACTCTGCTCTCTCTCTCCCTCTCTCTGCATCAGTCTCTTGATTTTTTTTATTCTCTTTCTCTCCTTTTTGTGTCATTTTTTCTGTCAGTGGGTCTTGCCATGCTGTTATTTTCCCCAAACAGAGACAATATTTCTTTTGCTTCTTCTCTGCTCTTCCCCAGCTACACAACACATGCCCTCGAGCCTCTGTTGCACTTCATAGTCTGACTGAAGGGGATTCTCAGTATAGCAAAGATGAAATGATTTTCTGTCTTCCCCTTCTGCTCCTCTTTTCCCTTTCCTGTTGGGCTCTCCTGCTGCTCTATGGACATGGATGGACATGGTTGTAATGTCAAGATACACGTATGTATTAACATTTTAGAATTGTTGTATTTAATTATTCTTTCTGTTTGCTCGTTTATGTTATTGGGCATACTGTAAATGATTTAGGAGCTACGTTTTAACTACAGCATATATATATACACATACACATACACACACACATATACATACATACACACACACACACACACACACACACACACACACTGCAGTTTGACTTGGTACAACTGAGGCTTTTTCCTACCATCGCTGTAGTTTTAATGAACAAGATCAGTATTGAATGTCCTCTGTATATATGAACTCGTGATAGCCAAAGAGGTATAAGTATTGAAAAAAAATAATTAATGCACAATGTTTTTGACCCTTCACTCTGTGCTTAGCAACAGTTTCTACCAGCTATTACATCAGTCAAGATTTCAGCAGCTTAGTAGGCATGTTGATGATTCCCTTAAATATTTAGAATTTGAAGCTCCAGATGTGATCTAAAAACACAGTGGACCAACTTGACACCCCACACCTGGCTATATATTTCTACCCATTTCCAAATCCAAACCAAAGATTTAAAGGGAAATAAAGGCTATGGATTTCTCTTTTTTTCCACACATACACACACACACACATATATATACAGTGAAAAGTATTATGTGATTTTTATTTACTGACAAAGAAATATCATTATATTTTAATGGTAATTTATTTGAACAGTAGAACAGAATTACAAAAAAAATCAAAAAATGTAAAATTAAATTATTTATAATAATATTATTTCTGCAAACATACTATTTGTGAAACTTGTTGCAATCACACAAATTGTAGTTACAGTTTGCACACTGAGGGTCCTCCTCTTTCACTCCAAACATAATAATTTGCAAGAACCACCCTCCACAATTTATAAGACTGTAGCACTCCAACAATGTGTTTTGAGCCACTTTCTTTGTAATTTATTAATCCAACCTCAATGCTGAGGAAGAGGTTCTCACAAATTACGTACAGGCGTCCATCATTCTTTGATGCGTGAAGTTTTGTCCCTTAGCAAAAACACCCCCAAAATAATTTCTATTTACAGTGGATGGTGTTTTGGGGTATGCAGCACCTCCTCTCAAACACTGAGTAGTTATAAAAGCTCCTTTTGGTCTCATCTCCACAACACTTAATGTCCTCTGAATCATTCAGATCATTGGCAAACTTCAAGGATGTATAAGCTTTTTAGCAGGAATTGTGACTGAGATATCTCCGGTAGTCCAATTGCTTTTGGTACCATGCCACTGCTTGAAATCATTGACAAGATACTCCTGTGTTCTGGTGATCTACTGTCAATCATGCAACTCTTGCATGAGATCTTGCATGCCCACAATGGAGATTGACAGTTTTTTGTGTTTCCATTTCGAATAACACACCAACCCTTGTCACCCTCTTACTAAGCTGCTTGGCAATGGTCTTGTACATTCAGACTTGTGGTCTACAATCTTGTCCCTGACATCCTTGGAGAGCTCTTTGTCTTGCCATGGTGGAGAGTTTGAATCTGATTGATTGATTGCTTCTGGGGACAGGTGTTTATACAGGTAAAAGCGAGATTAGGAGCACTCCTTTAGAGTGTGCTAATCTTAGCTCGTTACTTATTGAAGGGGTCAAATACATTTCCTCATTAAAAAAATCAATTTATAACATTTTTTGACATGTGTTTTTCTGGATTTTCTTGTTGTTATTCTGTCTCCCACTGTTCAAACAAACCTACCATTAAAATTATAGATTGATAATTTCTTTGTCAGTGGGCAAATGTACAAAATCAGCAGGGGATCAAATACTTCTTTCCCTCACTATGTGTGTGTGTGTGTGTGTGTGTGTGTGTGTGTGTGTGTATATATATATATTGTTTGCATGACTCATGTAAACTAATGGCAGTTATATATTTTGAGGCTTATCAATTTAGATTTAAATTACAAAGTTTCTTCATACTAAAAAATTTTTTTTCCAAATTAATTGATTGGAATTAGAAACTGATTTTCATGAACATCACATTTCTTGTAAATGCTCCTGTCACAAGTCGTGACGGTGCGGAAGGAGGTAAGCGCACTTAAGAACGAGTGTAGTTTATTTACAAGAGGCAGACAAATCCAAAACGTAATCCAAAGGCATAATCCAGAAAACAGGCGAAGGTCAGGCGAACGGCAAACAGGCATAGACTTGGGGCAAGGCAGATATCAATAACGAGGCACGGAAAACAGGGTCGAGAAACAAACATAAACCTAAACATGAACGTGAACTATGACTAAGATCTGGGAGCAGATAACCCAGCGTGAACTATAACTAACAAGGGACTAAGTTTACTATGTTGAATATGTTTAATTAACTGCGCCGTGTGTAGTACGGCACGTAGTATATAAACCGGCATGAATTGACTTAAACAGAATTCATGTGAAAGCAATACAGACACACGTGGGGATACAACCTATGAGAGACACGGGGCGGGGTCATGACGAACATAAACAACACACGTGTCCTCCCAGCCATTGACAGAAACGAAAACAAAGAGCACATGTTCAGAAGTCGCAACACGCATGCGCAACCGCGCGAGAGCATGCTGCTTCAAGGGGGAACCGTGACAGCTCCTGTGAACAATTTATCAATAAAATAATTTGTATTCAATTTGTTAAATGAAGTCCAAAATTAATGTAGCGGACTTTTGCCAATATAATTAGTGCGGCAATTCGCCCTGGGTTCTCTTACCCTATTCAACTTCAAAGTCTATGGTTGCAATTCCCCTGGTATGTGTTTCAATGTCCTACAGTGTCACTGCCTAGATGAATGGTGTTAAAGGAACTCCCAACACCCAGGCAGAGTTTAGGTATATGCATTTAAAAAAAACAATTATATGCATAAATCAACTTAGAAATAAAATGTATTCAAACTTTAACGCGTTATCCCTTTTTCTAAAGGTTTTTAAGTCAATACCATACCAACTCAACAGGGTACGTATAAAACCACGTACATGCATAGAACAAGCAGTTTTCAGTTACACCCTTTAACCTATGGGCCCAAAACAATAGTCTACCTAAGCCGGCACACCAGACTTTCTATAAGCCCCTCACACACCACTGTTCCTGATGCAGGCCTGAATCGTAGCTTGGGGACGTTGAGGCCTTAAAACTGTACTGGCTGCTTCACGCGAATCACGCAACAAAACAAACTCACTCACGAGGTTGATGGAGATGTCCGTGTCCAGAGTCCATGCACCGTCACTGCAGCCCTGCTCACACGATGCTGTAGTTTGCGTATCCATTCAAACAGCAAGCTGTCTTCCTCCGGTTAATCTCGCGGTCTTGCTCCTCAGAAGCAACTCATTGGCTGTGGAAGCCAGTTAGCATGACACAGTCCTAGCTACCGAGTTGCTAACTTTTCAAGCAATACCATTAGCTGAACTATTCAGACAAATTCGCTTTGAAAACGTCTCTATGTGATACCGACTTATTCTACATGCAAAGTAGTGAATAGGTTATCGGTCTGACAACCATTAAGTGTTACTTAAGCATGAAAAGTCGCATTAAACACTGTACAGTTCTCCAGTGTGATCTTCTCGGTGACTCACCTGCAGCCGCCCCAAAAAAACCTTTTTTTTTGTGACCTTCCTTATACCGGATTTGCCTCTGACCTCTCACCTTTCCCATTGATTGGCTAACAGTTAATCTAGAAGTAAATAATTGTATATCTTTCATATTTTTTCATAGAACAAAGTAAAAATCTTTTCCACATGAATTTGTACATACAATTATTTAACATGGGAATACAGAATTCCAAAAATACAGTGTGTGTATTTAAATTCGTACAAAACAAAAGGAAACTTAACCATGTATTTTCTACAGGGTTACATTAATACTAAAAGAACACAAAGCTTGACCTATATAGGAAGAGTAAACTAGGCTTGGGACTGATCAGCTATGGTCTTTATAAGTGTGAACCCTCTGTTTGGCTACATTTTCAGTCCAGATTTTCAGCAGGTATGAGAGACGATTCAGTGTGGGGTTTAACATCTGTGTGTGCAAGGAACAGCAGGTGGTTCAGGCAGAGTGCAGGTTATTCAAAGTCCCAGCATGAAGGCTGTTACACAGTGGGATCTATTGCATCCTCATTATCACACATGTACACACAGGTGCAATGCGATTTGATTTCACGGCACATGCACACACTGAAGCAAAATAACACAAGCAGCTGAGGATGAAATATCTATATGAGAATTTATGGGGTGACATGCAATCGCATTCCCAATTACAGTTTCATTTCTATGACTCACTCCCTCATCATTCCATCGTGCTTGAAAATTTCTGACACCAGACCATGAGTGAAGTACACACACCTTCAAAATGCCTGCTCTCAAATGAGCCCAGACTGCTGTGGGAGTATTGTTTTTATTTTTAGACACACACACACACACACACAGACACACATCCATAGTTAACTCCTCTCATTATTCTTTGGCGAGGACACATTAAAAATTCATCCATACGGATGGAGCTCAAAGCTGAGCTGCGACCTCAGCAAACACTGTTGAATTATGGAGGCCACTGAAGGGTAGATTCTGGAAACTCCTATCTCTCATATATATATATATATATATATATATATATATATATATATATATATATATATATATATATATACAGGGCCTTGCGAAAGTATTCGGCCCCCTTGAACTTTTCAACCTTTTGCCACATTTCATGCTTCAAACATAAAGATATAAAATTTAAATTTTTTGTGAAGAATCACCAACAAGTGGGACACAATTGTGAAGTGGAACGAAATCTATTGGATATTTTAAACTTTTTTAGCAAATAAAAAACTGAAAAGTGGTGCGTGCAAAATTATTCGGCCTCTTTACTTTCAGTGCAGCAAACTCACTCCAGAAGTTCAGCGAGGATCTCTGAATGATCCAATGTTGTCCTAAATGACTGATGGTGATAAATAGAATCCACCTGTGTGTAATCAAGTCTCTGTATAAATGCACCTTCTCTGTGATAGTCTCAGGTTTCTGTTGAAAGCGCAGAGAGCATCATGAAGACCAAGGAACACACCAGGCAGGTCCGTAATACTGTTGTGGAGAAGTTTAAAGCCAGATTTGGATACAAAAAGATTTCCCAAGCTTTAAACATCCCAAGGAGCACTGTGCAAGCGATCATTTTGAAATGGAAGGAGTATCAGACCACTGCAAATCTACCAAGACCTGGCCGTCCCTCTAAACTTTCAGCTCAGACAAGGAGAAGACTGATCAGAGATGCAGCCAAGAGGCCCATGATCACTCTGGATGAACTGCAGAGAACTACAGCTGAGGTGGGAGATTCTGTCCATAGGAAAACAATCAGTCGTACACTGCACAAATCTGGCCTTTATGGAAGAGTGGCAAGAAGAAAGCCATTTCTCAACGTTTGGTGTGTCTCCCAGGTGGCTTGTGGCAAACTTTAGAACCTAGTGTCAGTCCGATACTGTGCCGATATATATATATATATATATATATATATATATATATATATATATATATATATATACAGTATCTCATGAAAGTGAGTACACCCCAAAGAGTACACCCCTAACTACAATTAGCCATTTTCCCTCCCCGGTGTCATGTGACTTGTTAGTGTAACAAGGTATCAGGTGTGAATGGGGAGCAGCTGTTTTAAATTTGGTGTCATCTCTCTCACACTCCCTCATACTGGTCATTGGAAGTTCAACATGGCACCTCATGGCAAATAACTCTCTGAGGATCTGTAAAAAAGAATTGTAGCTCTCCATAAAGATGGCCTGGACTATAAGAAGATTGCCAAGACCCCGAGACTGAGGTGCAGCATGGTGGCCAAGGCCATACAGCAGTTTAACAGGGCAGGTTCTACTCAGAACAGGTCTCGCCATGGTCGACCAAAGGCCTCTTCGAAAGATGATGCAAAGTTGATGCAGAAAGCCCGCAAACAGTTTGCTAAAGGCAAGCAGACTAAGGACATGGATTACTGGAACCATGTCCTGTGGACCAAGATAAACTTATTTGCTTCAGATGGTGTCAAACGTGTGTGGCGGCAACCCGGTGAGGAGTACAAAGACAAGTGTGTCTTGCCTACAGTCAAGCATGGTGGTGGGAGTGGCATGGTCTGGGGCTGCATGAGTGCTGCCTTGCACTGGGGAGCTACAGTTCATTGAAGGAACCATGAATGCCAACATGTACTGTGACATACTGAAGCAGAGCCTGATACCCTCCCTTCGGAGACTGGGCTGCAAGGCAGTATTCCAGCATGATAACGACCCCAAAAACACCTCCAAGACAACCACTGCCTTGCTAAAGAAGCTGAGGGTGAATGTCATGGACTGGCCAAGCATGTATCTAGAATAAACCCTATTGAGCATCTGTGGGGCATCCTCAAACGGAAGGTGGAGGAGGACTCT
The DNA here is from genome assembly GCA_012411365.1 of Ameiurus melas. Classification (NCBI taxonomy): domain Eukaryota; kingdom Metazoa; phylum Chordata; class Actinopteri; order Siluriformes; family Ictaluridae; genus Ameiurus; species Ameiurus melas. The sequence continues at coordinate 13,281,039 of CM022764.1, forward strand.
AACACCCACCAGCTCCGTGATGTATTTCATGGAGTAGTGGAAGAGGACTCCAGTAGCAACCTGTGAAGCTCTGGTGAACTCCATGCCCAAGTGGGTTAAGGCAGTGCTGGAAAATAATGGTGTCCACACAAAATATTGACACTTTGAGCCCAATTTGGACATTTTCACTTCGGGGTGTACTCACTTTTGTTGCCAGCAGTTTAAACATTAATGGTTTTTTAATGTGTTGAGTTATTTTGAGGGAACAGCAAATTTACACTGTTTTACAAGCTGTACAATCACTACTTTACATTGTAGCAAAGTGTTATTTCTTCAGTGTTGTCACATGAAAAGATATACAAAAATGTGAGGGGTGTACTCACTTTTGTGAGATACTGTGTGTGTGTCTGTATATATATATATATATATACAGTGGTGTGAAAGTGTTTGCCCCCTTCCTCATTTCCTGTTCCTTTGCATGTTTGTCACACTTAAGTGTTTCGGAACATCAAACCAATTTAAACAATAGTCAAGGACAACACAAGTAAACACAAAATGCAATTTGTAAATGAAGGTGTTTATTATTAAAGGTGAAAAAAAATCCAAACCATCATGTGAACCCTTTGGAATTTCATGTTTTTCTGAATAAAATTGTCATAAAATGTGATCTGATCTTCATCTAAGTCAGGGGTATTTACAAATATAATGTGCCTAAAAGAATAATGCAAAAAAAATTCTGATCGTTCATGTCTTTATTGAACACACTCATTCAACATTCAAATTGGCAGTGGAAAAAGTAAGTGAACCCTTACAATTAATGACTGGTTAACCCCCCCCACACACACACACACACACACCTCTGTATTTAGCCCTGTGTGGGGAGCAAATGTTCACCTGATAACACTCTCAGAGAAAAACATTCTCACAAAGTCTGTTACTCTGAGGGTTTCTTCCAGAGTTTTCCCTTGGCACTGTCACCTCTAGTCGATGTATTAGCTATCTGAATTTACATCCGCATTTCTGTAAAGCTGCTTTGTGACAATATCTGCTGTTAAAATCACTATACAAATAAAATTAGAATGAATAGCTCTTAAAAGTGCTTCTATTTGGAACACTTTCATAAAATATAGAAGGTTTATAGAGGGTGTAATGATACAGCATATTGTATCATTCAATACAATCCTCAAGGTACTTCTCTGTATTGAATAGTACATTCAACAGATTGCAATAAAACAGACTAGTCATCATAAAAACAATAATATTAGGTGAGCTGTAATAGACATTTAAACTTATTCAAGCCCAAATCTTGAAGCAAAGACATGGTCAAAACAGGCACAGGGTCAAGCGATCTGAATCAGAATTTTGTTTTAACTGGAAATAAACAGACAATGTTAAAATGTTGAAAATTCTATAGCAAAAAAAAAAAAAAAGAATTTGTGACTATTCAATATTCAGTATGTAGTATTTAAATTTTAAATCTGTGATATTGACCATGTTAACTCATTTGTACAAAAGGTTCAGAGTCTTATGCCTTCCACTGTTGAGATGACACACCAACTGATTTGCTCTAACATGGATCATCAGGTTTTACACAAACTTGTGATGTACTATATGTGTCAGCTTGAGTGCATGCTATCATTAAATCATAAAGGGGATAAAAAAACAAATACTAAAAATGCTTTATTAAATTTTATTAAAATGTTATTAAAATTAAAAATTATTAAATTTGTACTGGCACCCTGTCCAGGGTGCTCCCTGGGATAGGCTCCAGGTTTCCCTGCGAAAAAGAGTAGGCGGTTGAAGATGGATGGATTGATGGATAAAAATTATTAAATTTGTACTGGCACCCTGTCCAGGGTGTACCCTGCCTTGTGCCCGATGTTACCTGGGATAGGCTCCAGGTTCCTCGTGAGCCTGAAAAGGAGTAGGCGGTAGAAGATGGATGGATGGATCGATGGGTGGATGAATCAATTTGTGTAAATATTTTTACTGATTTTTCACTAGTGTTCTCAGAGTTTTATTATTATTATTATTATTATTATTATTATTATTATTATTATTATTATTATTGTTGTTGTTGTTGTTGTTGTTGTTGTTGCGTCGTCATTATAATATATATATATATATATATAATGTATGTATATATACGTACACACACACACACACACACACAAATAAATAAATGGCATGTATTTAGGCTTTCAAGTAGAACCCTCTTCGGCGAGCTAGATCATGCACCATCTAAGAACCCTTCATCGTTTTGTCTTAGGCATAACATTAGTTAGTTAGCTATAATTAATACAAGCTCATTAAAAAACCCTACAAAGATTGCACGTGTGTGTTTGTGTGTGTTCAACACTTTTAGAGTGTGTCAAACAGGAATAAAAGTCTTCCCACATTTTTAGTGTGCAGGTTTAATGCCTGCGGAGAGAAATGTGCCACTGGAAAATAGTCCTCATTTGTCAGGCATTAGTAATGCATTGGAGTTGTGTGGCATGCTCCTCTGTGTCACCACTTCTCCACTCTTTTGCTCTCTCCTCTTTTTTGGTCCTGTTCCTTTTCACCCAGCCTCTGTGGCCTCAATTGCCTTTACACTATGAAGCTTTGCTGACTTACTTAGCATACAGGTGAGTAACAGCTTATAGGACCAAATTACTTGTACAGTTTGCCTTTATCCTATTAGACAAAACAGATATTTTTTATAAAGCAAGAGACATTATATCTGCTAACAGAGACTATTACCAAGCAAGCCTCAGAGATGTGTGTGTGTGTGTGTGTGTGTGTGTGTGTGCGGGCAAATGTCCTTGAAAATCAAGTAGTATATATTGTAACACAGTTGAGTGACCTATTCTGAATAATCCTAAGTTGTAAGATCTTTGCTTATTTTTGTTACTGTTGCCCTGTGTGTCCTTCTCTTAAATAACAGAATCCACAGTTCAAAGTCTAACCTCCCGCTTTATGTTTCCTTAAAAAACAAGGCTTTGTGTAGGTCTTGGTCCATGAATGTGAGTGTCACGGCAGTATTATAAAGAAAATCCCATGAAAGGAAAAGGCACATGTTCTGAGGTCAAGCATGTCAGTTCCCTGAGACAAAAATAGGATATTTTTCACAGTTTGTGTGTATGTGGATGGGAGGTGATGTCTCTTTCTGTCTAAGAGAACTGAAATGATTGACCTCAAACCACGTCCGTGCCTTTTCATCGCATGGAATTGTCTTTACAATACTGGTGTGTGTATCAACACATTCACAGTCACACACACACACACACACACACACACACACACACACAAAAATAAATAAAGAATTACACAAAGCTTTCAAAGCCTTCAAGAAACATTAACTAAGGGGTAAGGTATATGTGTTCCATTAAGAGTTTAATATATTGACAATATATTGCTGCATTAATAATGCTAGTTGTAATTAACCCTTATTATCTTCCAGCATGACTGGAACACTGTGTTGTTTTCACACTGAATTAGAAGTTACCTAAAGCATGAAATATAGGCCAGATGTGAATACTGTTTCAAGTTTCAACAGGTGACAGGACAGGAAACAAAAATGTTTTATTTTATTTTTTATCATTGACAGTTAATTGTGCACACAGTGTAATTGTGCACAAAATACTAAATTTAGGTCATATACTCCTAATGCATGCAAAGGATGTAGTTGGAATTTTATAATGCTTTTAATTAATTATTTTTTGTTGTTGAGTTAATAAAATTATGTCAACAGTTAATTCAATATATTCAGCTGTAAAACAAGAATCCAAGATACAGTTATAGTTACTCATTTTAATTTAGGAGAGTAATTTTGGAAATATAAGCAATGTTTCTGATTGAGGTTCTGTCTCTTTAGAGCTCCTCAAAAATGATTTTACATGGTTTTTACAGGAATTACATGATTAATCACCCAATAATAGCATTGTAATTATACATTTAATATTGCACTCGAATCGTATTGTGACATGTTGTGGTTACAATTCTTTGTTAGACAGTGGTGCTGAAAAAATTGACTTAAGTTCAAATACAGATTTGTGCATTACTAAACATGCCTCTGTTCCTTTTCAAAGGGAACTCAATGTTGTGTGAGCATCCCGCTGTGGGAAGCACCCTCTCACACAAGCGGTATCTGAACTGTGTGCAAAATCATGTCTATTTATAGGCCTGCTGTGTTAGATGACTTCCGGCGCACAGTCAGCAGCCGGCCGTCTCAGACCCTGGGGGGCCTGTATGTATCTGGAGGGGAAATTGGAGACAAGCAATTCTCTGTCTCGCGCTCTTTCCTCCAGATTTGACTCTCCGCTTCCGGATTTTGGAATTTCTCCTTCCAGTATGGAGAGTAAATACACCAACCCAATTTGACTCCAAGGAGCTAGAGGGGGAGCCAGTGAAAAGAAGACTGTTCCCTCACTCTGCAGAAGTGTACCATGAAGTGCACTTCTTTGGCATTTTCCCAGAAGTGCACCCTGAAGTGTCACGTGACGTTAGATTATTTGGCCATCATGGGGGATAAATAGTACAGCTATTTTGCTATGCCAAAAGTGGAGGAGGCACTTGTGAGCCACCTCTCTGTGCCATTGATGGCAGCAAAATCAGGGAGGCCAGCTTTGCCATCCAGGCCATGTAAGAGCACTTCACTTTTGGTTGGCAAATTCTATGGACTGGGCGGCCACAGTTGCAGCCTGCTAGTAGGCCTAATTTAAAATGATAATCAGTGCAGAAAAGGAAGTCCTGAGGTGCCGCAGTGGTTGATATCAAGGTACGATAGGTTCTTAGGACAGGTAGCCCCCAGTTTTACTGTAGGGCTTCCCTAGTCAATGCCATCTCAAGTTTTCAGTTTTCTCTCGTCAGCGAGCTGTCACAGGGCAATGAAAAGATATTTGATTTCCAACAAAATGTGCTTCCAACAGACTGGTTTCTCCAGTCAAGAGTGACTTTTCTAGGGCTTATATGGGATTCAAATATGATGATCTATCCCTAAAACATGTAGGGCAATCCTATGAACAGCGAGCAAGATAATGTTAGGTCTGGACATCCCCTCCAGTCTCTGTGTCTTATGGCAGAAGCTGTATTACCATGATAACGTCATACCGTTGGGCCCATTTCACATGAGACCATTCAATGGTGGCTGAAAATCTAGGTTTTCATCTGAGGACAAACCCCCTCTGAGTAATCAGTGTCATACAGTGATGCCTACGTGCTCTGAGAACTTGGAGGTATCCCCTTCTTCTCAGTTGAGAGGTAACAATGTGTTAGACAATACAGTGGTGGTCTCATATATCAACCACCAAGGATTATTACATTCGTTCCCCTTGTTCAGGCAGGCTCAACTAATTCTTCTTTGGCAGAGGGAAAGTTTTGTCATTGAGTACAATGTACATTCCAGGCAACCGGAATGTGGTGGCAGACATCCTGTTGAGGCAGGGGCTGAGGCCTGAGGAATCGAGGTTCCATCCACAAGTGGGTGAGTCCACATAGTGGAGTTCGGCCGAGCAGAAGTGAAAGTGTTCATGGAGACAACACACTGCCTGCTGTGTTTAGCCCTCACTCTGCCCGCACTAAGGGCTGGACGCCATGACACAAATAGCAGAGATAACGTTCATACATTAACATTTCTCAGCAAGGTTGGCTCCTTCTACATTAGGTCTAAGTGGCCATTTCGGCCAGCCATGCTCCTATTAATGGATTCTCTATGGCAGGCCATACTGTCATTATGATGGAGTGAGTATACTCATTCCTACAGCGTGAAGCTCACACAAAGGGAAAGGGAATGTCTGGGTTACGCATGTAACTCTGCTCCATGAGAAGAGAACGAGACATTACGTATCTTTGTCATACTGGGGTATGCCTTTAAATTGCATCTTCACTTCAGACAAAGAGAAGGTGATAATGTAATTTATAGGCTCTGTTTTATAGTCATTCAAGGCACATAATGCCACAACACCTGACAACAGCTGGTGAATTTACACAGACTTCTGGTACCGGTCGCAAACAAGGGCGCTTCCCACAGCATGAAGCTAGTGGAACATTTCATTCCCTTCTTAGGGAACATGGTTACATGTGTAACCAAGACACATTCTGCAAACTCCAGATGAGATAGCACAAAGCTTCTTGTTACCTTGATGGCACCTGATAATAAAATTGTCATTTAACAGTAAATTCAATTTACCCATATATTACACTATGGGAAGGTTTAATATATGATCCATGGTGTTAACATGGTGTTGGCTGGCTAACACTGATCATTGATTTGATTGTCTATCAGTTAATTTGGTCATGTTGTAAAGAGAGCAGTCTGAGTGAACAGAGAGTACCTAATGTAATTGAAGCAGAAGTGCAAATAAATAGCTGATGGGAAGGTAAAAAAAAAAACACACTTCTCCTCTACTTTATAAGAAATCATGGCTCTATGGGCTGATGGTCTCAATTTAATGTGCTTGTGTTCACCTACATTCATTTAAAGAGAATGAGCTATGTGAGTAGGGTGTGGTAGTGTGAGAAATGGAGGAAGATGTCACTGCAGTGTCATACTGAAGGTCTTAAAGAATGCTGGAATCTTTTATGCTTATTTTAATGAAGGTCATTTCTGGGATGGCACATGAAATACAAAATAAAAACCTAATTTTGTGAATTGTGCATTGTTCAATTAAACAATTGAATATATCCAATTAACATGCTCCGTTTGTTATATCAGATTAGACATTGTGTATATGTCTACCCAAGGTCTAGAGGAGTAATTGTCGTACCTGGTCAGGTTGCATGACTTATTTGCTATTGGCCATGATTCTATCTGTGTCACTCTCTGAATCTTGCTCTAAAACCATCCATTCAAATGAAAACTAATCTCACTGAGCCACAAAGTGCATATTTTTCATTAGATTACAGGAGCCACTGAGAGAGATGGGTGCCTAAGATAGCGCCACCACCAGGGTGATAGCATCATCCTCTGCAACAATAGGACCATCTCCATGCTTAATGCATGGATCTGCTTCACTCAGGACTGGAGGGGAAGTTGATTAAACCGCACAGTTAAAGTGTGCGCCATGCACAAAACTGAAGCTGAAATGCTGTCTGAGCCAATATGTTCATGGAAACACGACACTAAATATCTATATTCATAAAACATCTATATTCAGACTGAGGTCAGACCACAGTTGTAGTGTACCAGCCCAAGGGCACTAGCTGCAAGCTGTTTTGGGACCCATGAGCCTTTCTGGATTGGTACTGGCCAGGAGCCTGACTCGAATCACAGTGCTGCTGCCCCAGTTAACACAGCTCAGACAAATCATGTTATAAATATGATTCAGCTAGCAGTTGGAGTGGATGGAATCACATAATTCATGCTAAGCCCATGATATCTGCACCATTACAGTATCTGATGAGCCCATTTGGTGTAAACACTCCAAATCCAAACCCTATAACTTTGATAAGATGCTAGATAATTCTGCTCCTCAGGATGTAATAAAAGGGTTGCAGCATTTAGGGTGCCTACAGGGATACTCAGCTTTGCCCTTTAGCTGCTGCCTATTACACTAATAACACAGCTTTCCCCAATTACATTTATATTCCTCTCCCTAACAAGCTAACCTTTCCAGATAGCCACTAATAATATTACATTTCCTCTTTTTGGACCTCAAGAGCGGCTTCAGAGCGCCAGAAGGCTGAAATGCGATAAGCACTGGAACTCTTTATATCAGTTATGACAAAACACACACACACACACACACACACGCACACACACACATACACACACACACACACACACACACCACTACCCAGCTAACAGTTATAGGTCAATAAAATGTTTTCTGATCATAGTTCTAAGTACTTCTGGTTTTCTGCGGGTTTCCTACAACATTACTTCATTACATCATTTTTAATTATAGGAAGGTTAACATAAACTTGTTCATGATAATAGATTGTGGATGTGTTGTTTCCAAAGAAAAGTGTGAATCAACTATTATTATACATTTTTACAACTTTAGCACCTTGTTTTAATGTACAGTACCTTCATAATGTTTTATAGGTAAGTACTGCAATTACAAATTATCTTTGGTGTAGGCTTTGTGTATTGGTAAGTTTGTAGTTTTCAAGGTTAATTTAGCAGTTGACACTGTTATTGTAACCACTGTATGTCACGAATCGTAGGGAAGGGGCACGGAAGCAGGTGCAAGCGGCGGACGAAGCGTGGAGTAGAGGATAAACTAGATACGTAAACGAGTAACAGGCGGGGGTCAAGCGATCGGACTAACAGAGTAATAAAGGCAAGGCAAAGAGCGTGGTCGAGGACGTAAACAAAGGTCTAGGTAACGAGGTAATCAAAGACGGTAGTAAGGCTTGGTAACGCAGAGAACGAGATAACTGAGCGTATACTTCGCAGTGCAACTCTGTGACTGGCAAACCCAGTGCCTGAGTGTGAGTCTGTGATTAGCGGCAGGTGTCTTGGATCAGAACTCCGGGGATGGGGAGCGCATGCGTGCCTGAGAAGCACGCATTGCATCTTGGGACTTGGAGTTCTGATCTGGCTGAGCTGTGACACTGTACCATGGACTTGGTCTTCTCTTCTTCTTGAACCAATTTTGTTTTGATCTTGTCTTGGTTTTGACTGTAAAGCTAGAATATGGTAATGACAATGATGATATTGATGCCCTTTTAAATACATTTTATTTATTTTTCATGATAAATTATACTTTCTAAAATGGAAATCAGCACCTCTAGATCTGGCCGTTGGAGTTGGTTCACTGCAGTCTGCTCAGCATACCAATGCACTACAAATATTACATGTAAGTCCTTCTTGGTGCATAAATTCTGAGTGGTTGTTCTATTTTATACTGAGTCACTACTGAATACTCCATTCTGCTTGGTGTTGATTTTTCTAATTTTCTTTAAAAGAATTTCTGACATTTTTTCTGGCTGCAAGATTTCTATTAACACCTTGTTCTAATATGTTAGTGTTTATATAATAACAATTAAGGGACATATACAAGCTTGACATTTTTGGAAGGAGTCTCCAGTGTCACAGGTAAAGCTGTAACTTTACGTTTTCCAACACAGGACAGGCTTTGCAGTTTCTTGATAACATGTGAAGCTGCTTTTATTTGTCTTATCACGTTTGAGAGATAGAGGAACTAACCTGTTTCTGCAACATGAAATATTCTGCAACATGAAATCTAAAACTAAATGAATTGTAATTGGTAGCAAATTGTTGTTGTATAAAAGGAGTAAAATCCTTTTGACATGCTGGCATTGGAAAATAATCAACTTCAGGGTGGTCAGCCTCCATCACACATCCCATCATTTATTATTTTCCTATAACTATATGGCATCTCATTCCAGATTTATTCTTCCATTGCTGTTATAATAGCCTACACTCCTCTAGCTGGGCTTTCCACAAGATTTTGGAGTGTGCCTGTGGAGATTTGACAGTTCAGCGACAACAGCATTAGTGATGTCAGGCACTGATATCTGGTGAGGAGACCGGGGGCACAGTCTCTGTTACAGTTAATCTCAAAGGTGTTCGGTGTGGATGAGTTCTTCCACTCCAGCTTTGGCAAACCATGTATGCATGTACCTCATTTTGTGTCATACTGTCACGAGGCCTGATGTCAGGGAAGTAGGACGGATGCAGGTGCAGTTCAAATGGTGGTTTTATTAATAAAGAAGAGGACAAACAGAAATGGAGCAAGAAACATAAAACATGCAGGATTTCAGTCCTTCACGGCGTAGTTTGTTACCAATTGCTTTCTTGGTGACCATGATCCCAGCTGCCTTGAAATCATTGACAAGATCCTCCCGTGAAGTTCTGGGCTGATTCCTTACTGTTCTCATGACCGTTGCAACTCCACGAGGTGAGATCTTGCATGGAGCCCCAGGCCGAGGGAGATTGACAGTTCTTTTGTGTTTCTTCCATTTGCGAATAAACGCACCAACGCATTACGCATTACCATGCGCAGCCTCTCGAGGCTGCCATTGCATACTACACCGCTAAACACTTCACATAGCAAGTGTGCGCTATTCCCCGTATTAAAATGGGAGCAAACCATAACACACTTCTTGAATTCTTACTCGCTCATTACTTACCTCTCTTTCAAGTTAAGAGATTTTGAGAAAATATCAAGTAGAAATTAAGTGTTTTTGTCACACAAACAAAAGACATGCAGTCTCGCTGAAGATAATAAGGCTGGTGGCGTAGTTCAAAGGTGCCATATATATCATGCGATGCGCTTCATTGCCACATCACCTGATCATGGCAGGCCTATAAGTAGAGGCATGATTTTACACAAGCTTCAGATATCAGTCATGCGCGCAGGGCGTTCCACATACTGTTATGCTAAATGCAACATCGAAGTTCCCTTTGAAAGGGAACTTCAATTCCACAATGTCAATTTGTGAAACTACAATGCAAACACAAAAACGCACATTAAGTATAAAGTATGAATTAAGGTAAATTTTAAGAAGGAAAACACAATCCAGCATTATTATACAAAAGAAAGATAACATTGACCTCCTTTGCTAAATGTACAGCAAATATTTTTGAAATCCCATGAAATAATAATTTGTAGCATAGTTGATATTAAATAAACAAATAAATTTACAGTAGTGATGGGTGCTTTCAAAACACTGCTTCAAGAAGCTTTGAAACCTTTATGAATCTTTTGTTGCAAATCAGTGGTTCAGAGCACATATCAAACTGGGTCAGTTGATTTCAGCAAATAAGGCTTCATTACGACATACTTTTTCAAAACATTTAGAAATTTCCATGGTTGAGCATGTTGATTTCCAGGTGAACCAATGAACCAGGGTTTAATAAATTATTTGAACTGTTCTTTGGTCAGTTTTATTTAAAAAAAAAAAAAAAAAAAAAAAACTGAAATGATTCAATAGTGTTTGGACTGATCCATGATCAGTGCTTGCCTCAGGATTCCTTATTAATCATCTACTGTGAAATCCCACCAAATTTCCTTATAAAAAATAAAAGACATGGCCAGATGTTGTGGCTTATTAAATAGACAAGAGAGAATTTGGGCAGTTTTGCATTTGTTAATCTTAATTTTTCGTGACCAAATAACCTATGGTTATTCACAATGTGGACAGGCACACTTCACCCAGGACTCGAAATCAAGAGCACTACCCACACACTTCCTTGTTTGACACAAACAACATATGGGTTATAATTTGTCAACACTTGTCTGAATCATTGTCAAGGTTGTTTCAGATCAACACCTGCAAGTGAACACTAGGTGTCACCGTAAAGACAGGTGTCGGGTTGTTCCGAAGCCTTGACATAATACAGCACATTTGCTTCAACTGTTCATTGTTCCACGAAGCCTTGCTCTGTCCACCACTAACTTAGAGACGATGGTTTCTTTGGCATGAAAAAACAAGATAATATGGCTATTTATCCAACAGACATCTGCTGCTGCTATATCTGCTGTTGTGTAGTGTGACTAAAATGGCTGCCATAACTTCTAACTTAAATCACCTGACAGATTTCAACCAATGAAATAAAACAAAGTTAAAATAACTAAATAAATAGTCAGAACACATGCAATTATAAAGTGCAGAAAGTGTAAACATAAGAAACAAACAAACAAACCAAAGAACACAACACACATAAACACACACAGTCTGCTCTATATGGATCATAAGACCTTCACAATAAAGCAAGCACACAAGAATAAAGCCTCCCAAACATGGAAGCCAGATTATAGGGGAAATAGAGGGCCAATGCACATTCATGAATAGTCTGCAACCTGTGTGCATTTATGAATGCACACAGAGGAATTATTCATTCGTGGAGCAGTGTGCCAAGAAGTGTATAGCTCAGCGCAGCCTAGTTTGAGCTTTCTGTTTGTTGGTCTGCCTTGCTTGTGCACTTTTTATGACTACTGTACTGTTGGAAAGGAAATGGCATAGAAAGCCTGCTGCTGACAGTGCTTTCATTTTTAATGTGTATAGCTCAATTTTCCTCTTCTACCTCTGGGAGATGCAATGAATTAACACAAGCAAAACCACAGCAATAGGCACAACCTAAATAATCTCCGGCTTAGATGTGAGTACCTGGATCATACATGCTGGGATAGTATGAGACTGATAGCGCAGCTTTGTGTGAGCTCAGCTCCTATGATACGCAGAGGCACAATGAGGAAGCTTTATCAACATGCTTGAATAGACTCATAGCTGGCTTTCAAGTACACAGATTAGCCAGGCAGCCAAGCTGAAAAGATACACTACAGATGAGCACAATCTGTACTTGTGTGTGTACTCAGAATACATTGAGCACATATACACACTCAGACTATCACAAAGCAGTTCAAGACGCAATGCTGCATAGTCACAGGGTTTCTTTTTACACAGATGTCCCTTTCAAAAAGGTTTCATATGTTTTACTTTGTGGTTTTAATTAACAGCTACCATTGTTTACATGGACAATTTGTGCAATAACAGCCCATAAAAGAAAATCAAGAAAATGGGAAGTTGGAAATTGTACAAAGAGCAGTGTATGGCAAAAGTGAAGAGAAGTCATGCCACTCTGAGACAATGATATACTGCCACTTCTGTCAAATTTCCACAAAGCCATTCTTCACAGCTCATGACCATAAATTTCCAGAAGGAAATACAACTCGTGGACAGTTGGATATCTCAGTATCCAACATTCCTCTTTCTGTCACCTTGTTTCACTCTCTTTCTTCATGGCCCATCTCCTTCTCTCCTCTTGGACATAACCATTACCTGACCCTATTTTCAACCTTTCAACAGACGTGTTGCTTGTAGTTTGACTCTAATGCAGGTGCATCTAAAAAAAATATTGTGGAAAAGTAATTTTTTTCTGAAATTTAATTCAAAAAGTGGAACTTTAATTTATTCTAGATTCATTACACATAAAGTGAAATATTTCAAGCCTTTTTTTTTTCCTTAATCTTGATGATTACATCTTACAGCTCATGGAAATCAAATATCCAGTATCTGCTCTAATCAGGAAATTAACTCAAAACAGCTGCAACGGTTTCCTGAGCCTTTAATCTCTCAGTCTATTTCAGTACACACGACCACAATCATGGGGAAGATGAAATTATATTTTGTATTTCATTTGGAAATCAAGGTCCCAGAGTCTGGAGGAAGAGAGGAGAGGAACAGAATCCACTTTTCCAGCAGAACTTGGCACCTGCCCACAGTGCCAAAACTACTAGCAACTAGTTTGCAGCCCATGTTATTACTGTGCTTGTTTGGCCAGCCAACTCGCCTGACCTGAACCCAGAGGAGAATCTATGGGGTTCTGGCAAGAGGAAAATGAGAGACATCAGACCCAATACAGATGAGCTGAATGCCACTATCAAAGCAACCTGGGCTTCTATAACACCTCAGCAGTACCACAGACCGATTGCCTCCATGCCGTGTTGCATTGATGCAGTAATTTGTGCAAAATTGGCCCAGACAAAGTATTGCGTGAAAAATGTTCCACATTTTTAATTAAATTATGGGAAAAAATTTACTTTTCCACGATATTCTATTTTTTTTTTTTTTTTTAGATGTACCTGTATGTGTGTAGCAACTGTAACTTTTGTGGCTTATATAGTTTTTTAACTTACATGCTGGGGGACATGGTGGCTTAATGGTTAGCACGTTTGCTTCGTGGGTTGGGGGTTCAATTCCAGCCAGGGGGTTTCCTCTGAGTATTCTGGTTTCATCACCCATTCCAGTGGCATGTGTTGTAGGCTGATTGGCATCTCTAAATTGTCTGTAGTGTGTGTATGATTGTGTCCTATAATGGATTGGCACCCCATCCCACCCCACCCCAACTCGATTTCACTGCTGCTCATGTCCAGTGTAAAATTTTAGCAGTACAGAGCTTACAGAGATTACAAACTGCAGTTTTATCATCATTCCACACAAGAGACATCATCTTTATTCATAGCACAAATTCAATGTGTTTACCCACCTTCTTTTGAGTGACAGGATATAATCGGCACTGATTACTGGATGTTTTTAAACTATTAGAGATGCACTGATTTAATAATCGGTATCAGCCGATAAAGGCTATTTTTCGCGCAAAAAACAATAACATGCCATAGGACTGCTGCAGGGAGGCATGAGGTCTGCAGATGTGGCCAGAGCAATGAACTGCAATGTCTGTAATGTAAAAAAATTTTTTTAAACATTACATGTAACCATGTGTTCCCCCAGACATAATCGAGAAACTTGCAAATGCCTTGGTAGAAGAGTGGGGTAACATCTCACAGCAAGAACTGTGTCACGCCTCGTGATGTAAGCAAGATAGGATGGATGCAAATGCCGTTTAACAGTTTTATTGATGAGAGACACAGGCAGGTAAAGCCAAAACGTGATCAAAAACGTAATCCAAAACATGCAAAAGGTCAGGTGATTGACAAACAGGCATACACGGGCAAAGCAGGAATCAAGGTCACGGTCACGGGATACAGGAACGATATACCAAACATGAAACATAAACAATCGTGGGAGACTGGGAGTGGACAAACCAACATGAACTAAACAAACGAATCATGACTATGACTATAACTATCTAATCTATTTAATATTCCGCGCTGTATGCTGGGAGGGGCGGGGTATATACACAAACATAATCAGCCTCATAATGGCTGAGGGCTGAGGGCAATTCAGACACACGTGAAACAATAGCCAATGACAGAACAGGGAGGAGACATAGCAAAACATTGCAAATGCACGTGTCCAAATGTCACGATTGTCAACAACGAAAAAGCAGGTGCTCACGCATCATGCTCGGCAGTGCACATTCATGCTCTCAGCACGCTGCTTGAAGGGGAAATCGTGACAAACTGACAAATCTGGTGTAGTCCATGAGGATGAGATGTGTTGTGGTATTTAAACCAGCTGGTGGCCACCCCAGATACTAAATGTTACTTTTTATATTGACACCCCCCCCCACCCCTGTCTGTGAAACTTGTTAAGTTTGTCTCAGTTGTTGAATGTTTTTATGTTAATACAAATATTTACACATGTTAAGAAATTTGCTTGAAATAAAAGCAGTTAAATGTGAGAGGATGTTTCTTTTTTTCTGAGTATGTAACAGAGTAAGATGACACCACAGTTATATATTTTATCGCTTCTAATTTTTGTGTAAAGGTAAATGGGAACTAATTGCAGGTAGGAATTAATGTTGTGAGTAGGGAACTGAAGTAAAGTTAGGCCAAACATGCCATTGGAATAGACCTTTCTCACAATGACGTTGTTGTCAAATCCAGTGATGAACAGTAGTATTCTGGTTGCTTTGAATATATCAGGCACTGAAATTCATGAGTGACAGCCAATTTGAACAGTCATTTAATGGTAAACTTTTTCACACTTGGATGCTGCAGTGATTGTGAACTGTTTTCACTGGAACACTTCCACATTCATAAGCACAGAAGTGTGGAAAAAGGTACATGATAATTCAGAGGAATCATTTGAGCCAAACTTTAAGATTTGTCACTTTACTGTGTTTGAATTGAATTTGAATAAAATTAAGAAAATCTCATTTCAGATGGCACACTATCTCTTGTTGCTTTTGTTAAATCTGTGGCTCTGCTTCATGCACGTCCAAAGAAAATGTATGGTTACCCATTGCTTTTTCACTTGATAGTGTGAAGGTAGTTTTAGTTACTACCTATATGGGTATAGAGTAGACCATATATATACCATATAACAGCTATATGGGTATAGAGTAGACCATACACTATATGGATATTTAAGTAACATTGCACTTCCAAGTGGCATTACACACAGACTTCCTTCAGTGCTATATAATCCTATTATTGATTTCTGTCTTTTAAGAGGCTCATCATCACACATAAACAGGAAATGGAGGCTTAAGTGTTTGAAAATAGGTTCTCTGTGGATCAGAATTAAGGGAGGAGAGCTGGGAGCTTAGACACTCAGCAAGCTCCTTTTTCAATTAAACCCACCTGTTGCCGGGTCTGATTTTAAGTGCTTTGTGTGAGGATGGTGTCTCCCTCAGCACCACTCTGCAGCACAGCACTAATCTGATGGATGAAGTGGGTTTAAAGAAATATCGCTGCCTCTCTCTTGCTCTTCTACTCTTCTAATCTTTCCCCCTCTCTCTCTCGCTCTCTCTCGATCTACTATTTTATGAACTAAACTCTGCAAATGATTAAGTAAACATCATTATCTCTACTTGTTCCTTTCCCTTCCTCTCATCTCCCAGCCCGTCTGTTCACTCAAGGCTTCTTAAATCTACCCCCAACCCCCCCCTCCAATAGTTCAGAATAAATAGGCAGTTGCTGCAGACTTATGACTGTACCTCCCAAACTGGATTATAAAGAGATTACTCTAGTTTACATATTTCACACTCACAGATGTATTGAAGATGATGCAACACATCCTAAGGGTGAGATCAACCACTCACTGAGGTATGTGTTAATCAAAACATTACATCAAGAACATCATGTCCTTCAGGTCTGAGCAATATATTTAACACTTTTTGACCTTATTTAAGGCCTTGAGACTTATAGCACCTATTTCTGTAATCAGTTTTGGCTTTATAAAATATAACTAGTCAATTTTCATTTAATTACTGGTTGAATAGTAAAAATTAATAGTGATGCAACCCCTAATGCACACAAATAAATGCAGGCCTCCCTGATATATATATATATTTTTATATATATATATATATATATATATATATATATATATATATATATATATATATATATATATATATTTGTCAATGACTGACGTAGCGGAGATAGGACGGATGCAATCGCAGTTAAGAACGGTAGTTTTATTTAAAGAGAGGCAGACAAATCTAAAACATAATCCATGAACATAATTCAGAAACAGGCGAAGGTCAGGCGATCTGCAAACAGGCATAAACTCGGGCAAGACAGGGATCAAGGTCGAGGTCACAAAAAACAGGGTCGAGATATTAAACATGAAACCTAAGCATAAAAATAAACATGAAACAGAGACATGAACTAGGACGTGGAACTGGGAGCGGATATCTCAGCGTAAACTAAATCTAATATGGAACGTGAAAGAATCTCTAAACTATGTTAATCTATATTAATCTTCCACGTTAAGTGTTGGGAGGCACGCGGTATATATACCAGTATGATCAGCCTCGTAACCGTTAACAGCTGAGCGCAATACCGGCACACATGACAGCACAACCAATGACAGAACAGGGAGGAGACATAACAGAAATGTAAACAAACTACTAGTGCAAACTACTAGTACTAGTACTCACTAGTGCTCGCATATTTGCGCAGTAGAGCACGTTGCCACAAGGGGAAACCGTGACTATATATATCTCATCATCTCATCCCATCTCCTTCTTCACGGTATATATATATATATATATATATATATATATATATATATATATATATATATATATATATATATATATATATGCTCTTATTACTTGGCTCAGGTGTACTGAATGGGAAGGTGAAACTGGACAAGGTAATACAGAATTCAAAACTAGGAATCTAGGAAATAAGGCTCAGAACTGCATGTATACTGTACATAGAACAAAACTTTGTAATCAAACAGTTACAGTTGGGCTTTAAAAGACAGCTTAATCATTGTCCAAACAGGTAACAGGTAAGTACAATAGGGATGATAAGCATATAACAAAACCAGGGGCAGAGACAAAACTGGGAAGTGAAAACAATGTCACAATAAGATCATGGGCTATGCACATAGTGCAGACAAAAATACCATACTCTGATGGGATTCATGGCAGAGACCACCCTTTAACCTGATTGTTCAGTCTAACTATTTTGCAAATGTAACTTTTGTATACAGAAAATAGTGATAATATAAACAAAAGCTACGTCATCTTTCGAAGTAATAAATTGTCTTTCTGAACGTGAAATTTGAGATCTCTCTGTCTCTTCATTGTGGAGCAGTCAATAAATTTATACACTACAGCTGGGGCCTTGTTTGCACCCTGCATGACTACTCTGCTTTCATGGATATCAAACAACTGCAAACAACACAAGTTTATATATATATAAAAAAAACTTTCTTAGATGTATGTGTAGCACAATTATTAGCACTTCATGAATATGAGAAAAAATATATGTTACAATTTTAGTAAACCTGTTCAACCATGACTTGCTGTTTCACAGGTGTATAAATATGAGGTAACATATAGGCCAAATTCCCTTAATTCATTCATTACAATGGGTAAAACCAAGGACTATAGCTGTGAAGTTGTTGAGCTTCGCAAAATGTGAAGTGGCTGTGGCGCAGGTGGTAGAGCGGATTGTCCACTAATAGTAGGGTTGGGGGTTCGATGACTCCACAAGACACTGAACCCCAAGTTGCTCCTGATGGCAAGTTAGCACCTTGCATGGCAGCTCTGCTACCATTGGTGTGAATGAGACACAGTGTAAAGCACTTTTTTATAAAATTGAAAATATTAGATGTGAGATACAGGCCATTAAATTACAACCAGTCAGTAATGTAACAAACCCATTAGATGACAATGTGGCAATATCGGATCAATGTTTAGAGTGTTTTGCTCCGCTTATAGAGACCGAACTAGCTACACTAATCTCATCAGCCAATTCATCAACCTGCATACTAGATCCCATACCTACATGTCTGTTTAAACAGATTTGTCCAGGAGTAATTAAGTTACTTTTAAATATAGTAAATTCTTCCCTAACCACTGGCTATGTACCTAAATCTCTTAAATTAGCAGTTATTAAACCATTGATTAAAAAAAAAAACCTGACCTTGACCCGTCTCAATTGTCCAGCTATAGACCAATATCAAATCTCCCATTCATCTCTAAGATTTTAGAAAAGGTTGTAGCAAAGCAGTTATGCTTGTAGTTAGATAGGAACAACATTTATGAAATGTATCACTCAGTATTTAGACCTCATTATAGCATTGAGACAGCTTTAGTCAAAGTAAATGACCTTCTTCTGACCTCTGATCAGGGCTGTGTCTTGCTGCTTGTGTTACTCGACCTTAGTGCAGCTTTTGATACCATAGATCACACTATTCTCCTTGATAGATTAGAAAATGTTGTTGGCATTAAGGGAACAGTCCTCTCCTGGCTCAGGTCTTATCTGACCGATCGTTATCAGTTCGTAGATGTAAATGGTGATTTCTCCATGCGAGGTTACTTTTGGAGTTCCACAGGGTTCTGTTTTAGGCCCACTGCTTTTCACTTTATATATGTTACCCCTAGTACAAATTATTCGTAAACATGGAATTAGCTTCCACTGTTATGCTGATGATACACAGCTGCATGTGTCAGCGAAGCCAGAGGACAGACAAAAGCTTAGTAAAGTTGAGGATTGTGTAAAGGACATTAGACGTGGGATGTTAACTAACTTCCTCCTACTTAATTCTGATAAAACAGAAATACTTTTATTAGGCCCACGTGTATCTAGAAGTAATCTTTCTGACTACACAGTAACTCTGGATGGTCTTTCTGTTTCATCATGTACAGCAGTTAAAGACCTCGGAGTGATTATTGACTCCTATCATTTCACTCCTGTCTATCATTTGATGCTCATGTAGATAATATTACTAGGATAGCTTTCTTTCATCTCAGAAATATTTCTAAGATAAGAAACATATTGTCACTACATGATGCAGAAATACTGGTTCATGCATTCGTCACCTCTAGAGTAGATTACTGTAATGCCTTACTGTCTGGATGTTCCAGTAGGAATTCAGTAGGATGTTCCAGTAGGAACTCCAGTTAGTCCAGAATGCAGCTGCTATAGTCCTTACTAGAACTAGAAGATACGACCACATCACCCAATCTTATCCACACTGCATTGGCTCCCTGTAAAATTTCGCATTAAGTTTAAAATACTTTAACCTATAAAGCACTACATGGTCTTGCACCACAATATCTAAGCGACCTTTTGGTTTTATATGATCCGCCACGCCAACTCAGATCAAAAGGTGCAGGCTATTTGACATTACATAGAATAGTGAAGTCTTCAGCAGTTGGAAGCGCCTTCGCTTATAGAGCCCCACAGTTATGGAACAGTCTTCCTATTAGTCTTCGGAACTCAGACACAGTCTCAGTGTTTAAGTCTAGGCTTAAAAAATATTTGTTTACTCAAGCTTACCCTGACTAGTGTCGCGGCGGACCAACACCCGACGCGCAAACTAGGAGGTTCGCTCCTTCCCCGACTGCCGCCCCGGGACGAGGCGGGCAGCCTCGCGCCAGTCCCAACGCTAACCGGAAGGGCCGTCACGGCAGGGTGGAGCCACCCACGCCTCGCCGGTCGGCGGATTGGCGAACCGGGAGCGAGAGGTTCACCAATACAGCTCCAGAAGGAGGGGATAAAAGGACACCCTTCCGCCCAAGGAAGGCTGGAGACCAACTCGGCTACAGGGCTCTGCCCGGGACGAGGACGACGACGACAGACGAGGACAGTGGTGACGCGGAGAAACCGGCTTAGGGAACCGCGTCTTCCCAGCTCTTCCGGGAATCCCGACAGGCCCCGGAGGACGCCGCTGCGCCAGCCCCGCCGGGTTTCGCTCATCCAGCCACATGCACACACGCACACAAACACACACACACACCACCACTGACTGAAGGACAAATAAATCCTGGATTCTCTCTCACTTCTCTCAGTACAACCTGCCTCCCATGTGTTTGTGCTATGCCTTCTCCCCCCTGGGCTGATCCCGCTATACTGGTGGAGGATGCGGGCAGTAGCACAGACCCGCCCCTAAAAAAAACAAAAAAAAAAACCCACACAACTCATGGAGCAAACTTTAAAGCACCTGCTGGAGGCCAGCATCCAGCAACAGACCGTTACTCAGCAACTCGCCGAAAGCCTCCAGGTGGCCACACAAACGCTGGTGGACCTTAAGACCCTGACACCCCTCCCGGACCCCAGATGCGAGCTCCGCCGCCTATTACCACCCCTCTCCCCCGACGAAGACCTCATAGCTTATTTTGAAACCTTCGAAAATATTGCCCGTCGGGAGTGGTGGGACCGGGATGACTGGCCCAGGGCCATTGGCGGGTTACTCACGGGGGAGGCGCGCACCGCCTATTACAGCCTCGAACCAGAAGACGCCGCAGATTACCCAACGATGAAAGAGGGGGTCCTGGCGTGGTGTGGCCGCACCACGTACCAGGCGGCAGTAGAGTTCCATAACTGGGCCTACCAGCCGGGGCCGCCCCCCCGCGGGCTAAATGCTCTGATTCGACTCACTAAGCAGTGGCTCCGGCTGGACCAGTAAACAGCCGCGGAGGTGGCAGAGAAGGTGGCAATGGACCGGTTCCTGAGGGCGTTACCCCGCCTAGAACGACAGGCCGTAGGGGCACAGGTGCCAGAATCACCCCAGGCGGTCCTCCCCAAGGTACTACAACCAGGAGGGAGTCCTCGCCGTCACCTGCATCCATGGGGAGACCCGAGAGATCCCGGCAGCCGAGGTGCGGATCCAGAGTACAGCCGGGACCTGGCCCCTCCATGTGGGCGTGATCCCCACTCTTCCGGTGCCACTGCTCCTAGGAAGAGACTGGCCGGGCTTCCCAACGGGTCCGGCTACCGAGGCAAAGAAGCCGTCGCGACGGACCCAGAGGACCCAACGCCAGGCAGTCTGCCTAGCCCAAGACGCCGGAGACGCCGAAACCGAAGGTGAGTCCTCCCTATTGATTAATCCGGTGTCCTCTGTGTTCCAACAGGTGAACCGGGAAGGGAAGTTCGGCCGGGAGCAGAAGGAGGACGACCGCCTGAAACACTGTTGGGCACTGCCACACGTGATAGAGGGGGTCACCCAGAACCCCGACCTGAGGCTCCCCACCTCGTACTTCCTCGTGAAAGGGGGCCTCCTCGACCAACGGGTCTGTTGCCGAGGAGAACCGACGGACCTCCTGGTGGTACCGCGGATGAGGACTAACCAGGTAATGCACCTGGCCCATGCCCACCCCCTCGGCAGTCACCTAGGGGCATGTAACACGCTGGAGAAAGTGAGGGACCAGTTCGTATGGCCCGGGATGGATGCCGAGGTCCGGGGGCTCTGCCAGCAATGCCCTCAGTATCAGCGCACCGCGCCCAGGAAGCCCCCGCCGGCGCCCCTCATTCCGCTACCCATCATAGGCGTCCCATTCGAGTGGATTGGTATGGACCTGGTGGGCCCCCTTCCCAAGTCAGCGCGGGACCATTAGTACATCCTCGTTGTTGTGGACTATGCCACCCGGTACTTCCCCCAACATCGCCAGGGAGCTAATGCTCCTTTTCAGCTGGGTGGGCATCCCCAAGGACATCCTGACCGACCAGGGTACGCCCTTCGTGTCAAAATTAATGATGGATCTGTGTCGGTTGTTGCAGGTGAAACATCTGAAGACGTCTGTCTACCACCCGCAGACCGACAGACTCTTAGAGCGCTTCAATCAGACGCTCAAACGGATGCTACAGCGGGTGGTAGACGACGAGGGGAGGAACTGGGACCTCCTCTTTCCCTATGTACTTTTCGCCGTCCGAGAGTGCCCCCAGGCGTCCACAGGCTTCACCCCGTTTGAGCTCCTGTTTGGGCGGCGGCTGAGAGGACTGCTGGACGTCGCCCGCGAAGCCTGGGAGGAACAGCCGTCCCCGTACCGCTCGATCATTGAGTACGTGCAGGAGATGCAAGATAGAATTGACCGCGTGGCGCCAATAGTGCAGGAACATATGCGTGCTGCGCAGGAGGAACAGCAGCGGGTGTATAACCGCCCGGCACAGCCCCGAGAGTTCCACCGGGGGATCAGGTCCTTCTCCTAGTGCCTAGCAGCGCCTGCAAGTTCCTGGCCCGGTGGCAGGGCCCGTATACGGTCCTTGAGCGATGGGGAGCCATCAACTACCGCCTGCAACAACCCGGTAAGCGTTCAGACGGGAAGTTATACCACATCAACCTGTTGAAGCGGTGGGTGGAACCAGCCCCGATGGTTTCGGCGTACGTGGACTGGGACACAGATCCTGACAAGCGTGCCTTGGTCGACTTTGGGGAAGACCTCACCCCCGCGCAGAGACAGGAACTCAACGAGATGGTGGACCAATTCGCAGACGTGTATGCTAAGGGATGGGATCGTCGAGGAGTCATCCAGCCCCTGGTCCAGTCCCATCGTCGTCGTCACCTACCGAAACCCGATGGAAGCATGTGCCTGTGTAACGACTTCCGGAGACTGAACCAGGTATTGGACTTCGATAGTTACCCCCTCCCCCAAGTGGACGACCTGGTGGAGCGACTGGGGAGGGCCCCCTTTATATCCACCCTGGACCTCACCAAGGGGTATTGGCAAGTTGCCCTAGCGCCCGACGCCAGGCCCAAGGCGGCCTTTAGTACCTCCACCGGCCACTGGCAGTACCAGGTCCTCCCGTTTGGCCTACACGGGGCACCAGCCACCTTCCAACGGCTGATGGACATCGTCCTATGACCACACCGAAGCTTCGCAGCCGCCTACTTGGACGATGTCGTCGTCCACTCCTCCACCTGGTCGGACCACCTGTTCCATCTGGGGGAGGTCCTGAGGGGGCTCCGGAAAGCCGGACTGACAGCCAACCCCAAGAAATGTCACCTGGGATTAACCGAGGCACAGTACCTGGAGTACCGCATTGGGCAGGGGTTGCTGAAGCCACAGATGAGGAAGATCGAAGCCATAAGGGACTACCCTCGCCCCTCATCGAAAAAACAGGTACGTGCCTTCTTGGGGTTGGCAGGGTACTATCGGAGATTTGTGCCTAACTTCTCGGCGATAACTGCACCTCTTTCAGATCTCACCAAAAAGGGCCAGCCGGACCGGGTGAAAGGGTCAACCAAGGCGGAGAGGGCCTTCCAAGCCCTGAAACGTGCCCTCACCAGCGCCCCGGTGTTGCGGAACCCGGATTTTACGCTCCCCTTCACGGTACACACCGACGCATCTGAAACATCCTCTCCCAAACCTTCGACGGAGAAGAGCACCCGGTCCTCTACATCAGCCGGAAACTGGCCCCCGCGGAAAAGAGGTACGCCGCGGTGGAGCGGGAAGCCTTGGCAATCAAGTGGGCCATTGAAGAGTTGAGGTATTACCTAGCAGGCTGACACTTTGTCCTGGTCACAGACCACGCGCCCCTACAATGGATGGCCAAGGCCAAGAACACGAACGCCCGGGTCACTCGGTGGTTTCTCGCCCTGCAAGATTTCTCCTTCCAGGTCCAGCACCGGGCGGGGGCCCTGCATGGGAATGCAGATGGGCTCTCACGACGGGAGATGGGTTTCCCTTCTGAGTCTGGTTCCTCTCAAGGTTTCTTCCTCAAAAAACATCTTAGGGAGTTTTTCCTTGAAACTGTCGCTACTCAGTGGCTTGCTCAGTTGGGATAAATTCCATTTGTTTTATACCTGTTTGTTTCTGTTTATCTGTTTCTGACTGTTTATACCTGTTTTTTATTTCTGTAAAGCTGCTTTGAGATAATGACTATTGTAAAAAGTGCTATACAAATAAAATTTAATTGAATTGAATTGAATATATATAAGTGTGCCATTTACCATCAGTGCCAATTTCTACCATCAGGGCCATAATTAAGAAGTTCCGGCCAACTGGAAATGTTATTAATCAACCTTGTGTCTATACAATCTCAATTCACAAAGTCATTACCTCATCTCATTTAAAAAGTAGCAATTTGTAGCTTAATTTTACTTATTTTATTTTATTTTTTATATTAAAAAACAACTCCAAAATTGATTAATTGCCAACCTTCATTGGTTCACTGTCTGTCCCGTCACAGCTCGGTGTAACCGGGACTCCGGTTCCCAGAATCCAACACAAGCTCACATGCGTTCAAGATCACCGGAGTTCTGATTTGCAAAACACCTGTGACTAGCCTTCGGCATCCACTGGTATTTAAGTAGTCACATTCCTATTTCAGGTTGCAAAGTATATGCTCCATAACATATGTTAGCTGCGATAGCAAGCTTTCCGTATTCTGTGAATTCACTTGGTTGGTTTTGACTTCCCGCTTTCTTTAAGACTACGCTTCTGGATTATCCTCACGATTCAGCATTGCCTGGTTTATCTTGACAATCTGCCTGTTTACGACCACGTCTCTGGATAGCCTGCATTGCTGAGTATTATCTGGTTCATCACGACACCCTGCTTGTTTATGACTACGTCTCTGAAAAACCTGCATATCTGAACATTACCTGTTTTCACCGACTATCTGTGTGATTACCTCTACGTCTCTGGAACACCGTTATTGAGATTCAGTATCTGTTCACCCCTGCATCTCTGGATACCCCTCACATCGTGCATTACTGTCTAACTCGGACTGTTCCTGCCCTCACATCTCGGCTCCTGCGCTTGCGTCCTCCTCCACCCCTGTGACATCCCCACAGAATTGATCAGGTGACTGAATGCTTAAAGCATGCTTACAGAAGTTTGGAACATACCCCTATACAGTAAAAAAGAAAAAAAAAAAAACTCACTCAACTTAACTTATTGAGTTGTCTTTTTGCACCTTGAGTTCATTTAACTTAATGTGACTTATTTTCCTAACTTACATTAGCAAGTTCAAAAACCCAATAAATAAAAACAAATTTTTCCATATGTTCAAATATCCAGCGTGTCAATAGCTGTTATGCTACGACCAGCAGAGGGCACTGTGGCTCGGCTCTTGACGAGTCACATGACATTGTTTTGGTTCGCTCGCTTCCTGCTGAACATTTGTTGAAGTGACTTTTATTTGCCACAGATGTTTATGTTTTGAGGTGTTTATGTTAGGTATTTAAACACCTTGGTTACTGAGCACATCGCTCAGTATTATTGGTTGTATTATTTGTGTCGTTTCCATGCCTTGAATGATCTCATGATATACCACGTTTCCCGTTTCTTGTTTTGCCGGTGAAGATCGTGTTTACTTTGGTTTTGACTTTTATGTTTAATAAAGACTTTGATCTGCACCTGCATCCGCCTTCAGTCGACGATACGTAACAGAATACTAAGCCTACTAAACGGAAGCAGCAGATCAACAAAATGAGCACCGAGTTGAACCGAGTGTATGTATTTGAAGTTTTTTGGGTAGTTTATGTTAAGTGCTAAAGCAATCCCATGAAGTTGACAAATGCAATTGGTATGTCAAGATTGTGTAGAACAAGGACTTCTTCAATTACATGGTCCACATCACTGCAGTCACACAGAATAGGGTCCATCATATCATCCACAACTGTAATGATTACAACAGTCATGCCCTTGATTAGCTCTTCAGAATCTATGTGCTGTATTAAAAACAAAGAGAAACTTAAAATGTGCTTTCACACATACAACCTCACAAGCTCAAAGACTTAAGAACAGCATGAGTTCCATCCATCCATCTTCTACCGCTTACTCCTTCTTCAGGGTTGTGGGGAAACCTGGAGCTTATACTTTACAAGATATCACAAAATGAATTAAATAATAGAAGGTGGTAAAAAATAAATAAATACAATACAAGTTCCTGAAATTTCTCAGCTCTCTGAAAATAAAACAAGGTAAGTTTCTTTAGGATGAAGAATAAGTGAAATTAAAAATAAAATAATAATTTCTTTAAAAATCCTTTCACGGTTTACTATCATACTTTTAATAAAAAGAAATTGGTAACAGTTTACAATTTATAGTCACAGTTCCTGCATTGAGTATTATGAATTAACAATTAACATTTTTACAGCATGGGGACAGTACTCCCTAGCTTCCTTCACGTAGACCTGCAAGTATCAGCATTTCATATTTAATACTTTTTAAATACCATATCTAAGATATAAAAAAAGAAAGACCTGCATGTACAATACCATATTCAAGACCATATTCAAGACCATATACCATCCATCCATCCATCCATCCATCCATCTTCTACCACTTACTCCTTCTTCAGGGTCATGGGGAACCTGGAGCCTATCCCAGGAATCATCGGGCACAAGGCAGAACACCCTGGACAGGGTGCCAGTCCATCGCAGGGAACAATCACATACACATTCACACACCCATTCATACACTATGGACACTTTAGACACGCCAATCAGCCTACCATGCATGTCTTTGGACTGGGGGATGAAACCGGAGTACCTGGAGGAAACCCCCGCAGGACAGGGAGAACATGCAAACTCCGCACACATGTGGCCCTAGCGGGAATCGAACCCCGGACCCTGGAGCTGTGAGACGAACGTGCTACCATATACCATATTTCAAAAAAAATTTTAATTAATACCTGTACGTTGCATCAATCATGCTACATGATGCATTAGCTATGATGGATTGTGTTCCCTTTGACTTTGACTTTGCATTTAGCATAACAGTATGGGAGTGCCCGTGCGTGTGTGACTGGTATCTGAAACTTGTGTAAAATCATGCCTATACTTATAGGCCTACCATGATCAGGTGACGTGGAAATTAAGCATGTCACATGATATACTGTATATATGGCACCTGTGAAGCACGCCACCAGCCTTATTATCTTCAGCAAGACTGCATGTCTGTTGTTTGTGTGACAAAAGACGTTTCATTTCTATGCTATATTTTCTCAAAATCTCTAAAATTTTCTTTCCCATTAAAGAAAAGAAAAGAGAAAGAAAGAATGAGCGAGAAAGAATTCAGAAAGTGTGTACACCTTGTTCCCGTTTCATCGCGGGAGGAGACAGACACACTGTCTGTGTGAAGTGTTTGGGCGTAGAGCATGCAACAGCAGCCCTCGAGGGGTCTGTCTGCCAGCATTGTGAACATTTCACAATTCGGCAGCTACGCTCTCGACTCACTCTCTTCCCGTCCAAAGGGAGTTGGGTTTCAGAGCCTCACGGATCTGGGCCAGCTGCTGCCGAGGCAGCCAGCTGGCTAAGGTGGTAGGGTTTTCGTGTGGATTTGTAAGAGGAGCCAGAGATGAGCTCTGCTCTCTCTTGCTCTGTCTTCTGGGTCCGGCTCTCTGCCTGACTCTGGAGCTCGTGTCGCGACTCCTCCTTCCCCTATGGAAAGCCAAAACACCCTTGCTGAGGAGTGGTGCCATTGCACCAAAAACTGACAGCAGCTCTCAAGCATATGAAGATTACTAGGTGATTACTAGGGCAATTGAAAAGTTGAATATAGCCTGGGAAGAGGATGTGGCTCGTAGCAGGCTGGATGAGTGCTTCCTCTCCAGTGAAAATAAATATAAATCTCCCTCACACCGCAGAAAATTCACCTTTTTTCCAGAAGTGCATGATGAGATATCATACTTCTGGAGAAAACCATACACTAGCCGTGATTATAACCCCTTTACATCTGATTACTCAGTAGTCATGGGGAGTGAGCAGCATGGCTATTTAGCGATGTCGAAGATGGAGGAGGCGCTTAGGAGCCACCTCTCTCTATCAACGGCAGGTAATTTAGGGAGGCCAACTTTAGCTTCTAAGCCATTTAAGGCCACATCGGCATTGGTGGGCAAAGCCTATGTGGCAGCGGGTCTTGCTTGTGGTCACTGCATACTATGGCACTGTTGCAGGCCTACCAAGCAGACCTGATGAGTGAGCTGGGGATGGAATTGGGCCCGAGGTAGTGGCTGCGCCGTGCCACAGATTTATCTCTCTGAGTGACGAAACAAATGGCCCATCATATCGGCCATTCAATGGATAGCCTGGTTGTGGCAGAGAGGAACCTGTGGCTGAACCTCTCGGGATGGGGGACAAAGATAAGGTCTCCTTGCTGGACGCCCCTGTTAAACCTTCTGGTCTGTTTGGTCTGTTTTGGTCCATGGAGGGACGTATCAGGGGACATGAGGTTGTTAGGGCAGATAGCCCCCAGTGCTACTGTAGGGCCTTCCCTGACCAAGGCCATCTCACGTTTTCAGCTTTCTCTGGTCAGCGAGCTGTCACAGGGTGATGGAAATCTGATGCTTTCTCTCTAACGGAATGTGGAAAAGCTAACATCACTGAAAGACCATTTGGCAGTGTATAAACTACTGCCAAATGTGTCTCCATGGGTTCTGTCTACCACAGAAAAGGGTTACCGGGTCCAGTTCAGAGCTCAACCCCCTTGGTTCAGAGGTGTGCTCACCACAGTTGTCAGCACAGACAAGAGACCAATGTTAGCACAGGAAGTAAGTTCCCTTTTGGACAAAGGGGCCATAGAACATGTACCCCATTCCCTAAGGGAGGGAGGTTTTTACAGTCGTTATTTCCTACTCCACAAAAGAGATGGGAGTATGCGGCCAATTTTAGATCTGCATCATCTAAACTCTTCGTACATTCATTTGTCAAGATGCCGATGCTCAAACTTATTGTGCCACAGATTCAGTTCGAGGACTGGTGTGTGACGATAGATCTGAAAGATGCATATTTCCACATAGGAATATCGCCCAATAACAGGAAGTTCCTTAGGTTTGCGTTTGGAGACAACACATACCAATTTCAGGTTCTTCCCCTTGGGCTTGCTTAATCCCCTCTCAAAGTGCAAAGTGCAAAGCACCTTCACAAAGTGCATGGATGCTACTCTGGCTCCCTTGCGACTCCAGGGCATCCGTGTACTAAACTACCTGGACAACTGGTTAATTCTAGCACAATCCAGGGAACTGGCGGTTCAACATCGAGATGTTGTTCTTGCCCACATGAGAGGTTGGGGTTCAGGTTGAACCTCAAGAAAAGTATGCTTTCTCCAGTGCAGAGGAAAACATTTATAGGTGTTTTATGGGATTCTACTACGATGAAGGCATTTCTATCCCCAACACATGTCGATCCTATCAACTTTGAGCAAGATAAAGTTAGGTCTGGGCATCCCCTCCAGTCTCTACAAGAAAGCCAATGTCATACCATTGGGCCTATTGCACATGAGACCTCTGTCTAGGTAGGGGCTGAAGCCTGAGGGTTGGCAAGTGGTGGAGTCCATATGGCGGAGGTTCAGACAAGCAGAAGTGGATATGTTTGAATCCAAGGAAACAACACACTGCCCACTGTGGTTTGCCTTCACTCCTCCCAACCACTGGGGCTCGATGCCATGGTGCACACGTGGCCGAGGTCACGTCTATATGCTTTTCCCTCAATCGCTCTGATCCCACAAGTTCTAGCAAGAGTTTACCAAGACTGTCTACATCTGCTGCTAGTAGCACCTTATTGACCGGCTCGAAGATGGTTCTCTAAGATCATTTTCCTGCTCGACGGTACTCCTTGGGAGATTCCTATCCACAGGGATCTACTGTCTCAAGCCGGAGGGCTGATTTTTCACCTTCGGCCAGAACTATGGAAACTGTGGGTCTGGCCCCTGAGGGGCACCAGCTTATAGATTCTAATCTCACAACTGAGATTGTAGAGACCATGTTAAACATTAGAACACCATCCACAAGGAAATTGTATGCGCTCAAGTGGCGTTTTTTTGTCTTGTGGTGTGAGGAACATCAACTAGACCCAGTGAATCAGTGCAACAGCTACGGTCCTTAAAAGAATTCTTGAACAAGAGTTCTTACAAGAATGTTTCTCAGCAGGGTTGGCTCCTTCTATAATCAGGGTTGACCTGGCCACCATTTCGGCCAGCCATGACCCTGTTGATGGAGCCTCTGTGGGGCAACATCCTCTAACTTCGAGATTCATGTGTGGTGTCAGGTGGCTGAGATCAATCTGCAGGCCACGCACACCTTCCTGGGACCTTTCTGTGGTCTTGGAAGGTCTGTCATGGCCCCCATTTGAGACCTTAGTGTCAGTCTCTGAGAAGCTTCTGACTCTAATGGTAGCTCTTCTGCTGGCCCTGACATCTCTCAAGCGAGTTGGAGATCTACACACTCTCTCTGTTGCCCCTTCCTAGCTTGACTTTGCCCTTGGATTCGCCAAGGCCTTCATGTATCCTAGGCCGGATTATATTACTCCGTTCCTCACACCAGAACAAGAGAGGATGCACCTACTGTGTCCAGTAAGGGCTCTCTGTACTTACGTCCACTGTAAGTCGGAGCAGCTGCTGGTCTGCTTTGGCGGTGACACTAGAGGTGAAGCTATGTCAAAGCAGCTCTAATTGGATAGTGGAAGCAATCGCTATGGCTTACGGAGCGTGCGGTCTCACCACGCCTCTGGCATAAGGGCTCATTCCACTAGAGCAGTCGCCTCCTTGAAGGCTTTGTCCAAAGGGGCATCCTTACAGGATGTGTGTGCTGCTGCAGAATGGTCTATGCCACACACATTCATTCATTATTACAGCCTGGATATTCATTCCACCCCGGGCTCGAGTGTCTTGACCCTCGGGGAACATGCCATACCCTCGGTATGACGGAGTGGGTATTCTCGTTCCCATACTGTTATGCTAAATGCAAACAGTTGCCTTTGAAAGGGAGCGTCTGGGTGCTCCCATATTGTTATGCTAAATGCAACATCTCATTCCCTTCTCAGGGAACAGGATTACACGCGTAACCCAGACATTCATGAATATACATCCATTTTTGGATTTAAGTAAACTATAGCAGGTTGAATTTCTATTGTGGTATGTGGGAGACCATAGCAATTTTTTTATTACCATCTGCTCCAACAGAGAAAAAATAATCCAGTATTTTTTTCCCATGACTTTCCAAGAGAGGAAAATAAATATTGAGAGACAGATTACGGCAGTCAAAAGATTCCAAATTTACCGTCACTCCCTAAGCAACTGTATTATAAATCCTCTCACAGCATTGTTTATGAGTTTATTTGTTTAATGCCAGGGTAATGTAACAAATTGTGTTATTGCGCTGAATAATACTTAATAATAATAAATTTTATTTTTGGTACAAATAGTAATATAACAATATATTTCTGACTGAATTCACTTTTATGTCTTAGACTTTGTGGCTTTTATTTTGGCAGATAACTGCAGGAAGACCTCCTTTTAGTTTTTGTTTTAATTCACCTCTCATTTGCAATCAGGTGAAATGCTGTAAACCTCAGCATACAAAAATGTTTCAGATTACGCTAATGTAAAACCAAAATGAATCTGGTGTGTCTTGTGTCTAAATGCACATTAAAAGCAACTCACAGCACTGAAAGAGATGAAGTTGGTGTGGAGTGGCATTTACTGTGAACTGCGTCGCTCTAAAACACTGATGAGCCACACACACACTCTGACCGCAACAGATCACACTAGTTTACCATTTCAAAAAGCAACAAGCAAAAATAAAATTTAAATCTTCTTTATGGTGTCAGTTTGATGCATTTTTAAAATCTTTGAAATGTGAATTTAAGACATTTTAATTCAAATTAAGGCCTTATTTTTTTTACATTAATTAAATTAAGGAATTTAAGAACCCCTGTCTCCAGGAACAGCACTGGCATCCCTGCTGTAAAAGTATACAGGTGATTTATAGCAGGGGTGCTCACACTTTTTTGACTTGCGAGCGACTTTTAACATGAGTCAAGGAGATCTACCTACATTAAAAATGTGAAACATATATTTATTTATATATATACTGAGTATACTTAAAATATATATACACACAATGTATATGTTCATGTACCTTGCATAACTGCATGAGCCCTTATGGCACACTACAATTCAGTACTTTTTTAGTCAATACCTTACTCTGATGATTTGCACTGAATAGAATCAGCCAGGGTTGCACAGTCCGGACAGTAGTTGCTGGTAGCCAGCTTTAAGCAGGCCGCCAAATGATGATCAGTCATTGTGGAACGGTATTTGGACTTAATAATCTTCATGTGGGAAAAGGCCAATTCACATAAATAAGTAGAGCCAAATAATGCAGTCAAGGAGGTTGTACATTTCCTCATGTTTGGGTACTTTTCCCCTGTAAGTAAGTTCCAAAACTGTCCATAAGCCCTGGACTTCAGCTGAAGGTCAGTCTGTAGTTTCAAAATCTCATCCTCCACTTCAGACAAGTTCCGGTGAAACAGCGTTGCAATTTTCGATGCGAGTGAATCAACCACAACATTGTCCCTAAATGGGTAGCATATGAATGTAGTCTTGAAAGCCTCTGTGAAACTCTGACCGACAGACAGCTGTCAATCTGCTCCATGTAGCGTGCAATGTTAAATTGCGCATAAGCCTTCCGCTGCATCTCCAGCTCTGACGCGAGGTTTTGGAAGTTCCCAAAATCATGGCACTGCAGCTTTGAGGACAGAAGTTGCATTTTCCGTTTAAAGGCATTAACTGAGCTGATCATATTGACCACGGTTTTGTATTTTCCTTGCAGCTCCAAATTAAGCTTATTAAACATGTTGGTCAAAACGGTTAAAAATGCCAAGTCCAGCAGCCACTGATCATCATTGAGTTGGGTGTATTCTGCATGTTTAACAGCAAAGAGAAACTACCTAATCTCCCTAAATCCTCAGCCATGACTTCACAGCACCGTGTAACTACTTCTTGATAGCTGGAGAGCTTTGATTGAAGATAATATTTCGGTTTTGTTTTTAAAGTCCCGAAACAAGTCAGCTGCATCTACGAATGCCTCTTTTATCATCTCTCCATCTTGGAATGACTTCTTGTGTTTAATGATGGAGTGACTGACCCGGAACGATGCTTCGGTGGCTGCCTTAGCATTTGAAGTCAGCCGTGAAAAAATGGCTGTTGTCCGGACAACTGTGATTTTAGTTCCTTCACCTTCCTCTTTCTCAGCTCGCTTTTCGGAGGGAAGTCAGTGTTGTAGTTTTTATGAACAGTCCTAAAGTGCCGCTCCAGATTTCCCTTATTCGGAATAGCAATGGTAGCTTGGCAGATCAGACAAACGCACTTCGAATATGACATCGTGAAAAAAAATCATCCTCCCATTCCGCATGGAAGTGATAAGTCTTCGGTTTTTTGTTGATCCCGCTACCTCACTCATTTTGTCCCTTTTCTTCAGTAGGAATAAACTGGGAAGTTAACTCAGTGATTTCGCTCGCTAGCCTTTAGTGCTGGCGCGTTTGATCGCACACGTGGAGAGAGAAAAGACGAGATCTCAGACTGGCTGTCCTGTACATCAACGCTAACATCTTCTTTTTTTGAATGGCGATCTACCTGCACTTCCTTTGCGATTGACGTATTGTGCACCCCTGATTTATAGTTTATATCTAATATCTAATGAATTCTTTTCTTCTCCATCTTCTTTTCCACCCACGCTAAGTAGCGTATCAGGTGACGAGAGAGAAATCCCTCCAGCAAACTCTACACACATGTGGCCCCGGCGGGAATCGAACCCCGGACGTGTGAGGCGAACGTGCTAACCACTAAGCCACCAGCCAGCTTGTTGTAAAGTGTTACCAACAAACACCATGTTTTCATCACAAGTGGTAATTGAATAATCATCTCAATCACTATTGGAGTACTTGTCAATCATTGTCGATATTCCATTAAACTGTCACCCAGCCCTAGTATATTTTCCTTTTTAATCTTGTCTGCTAGAATGTGTCCACACTGAAATTTCACACATACTCCATCAAAATAGTTGGAAATATCAATACATGAACTTACATTACATTAGATTATCTAAATGTCCTCCAACATCCCTTCTTACTTTCCTCACAGACACTTACCTGACAGATCTTTAAGAACTGAGATGGATTCTCCCACATGTACCATGGCAGCCCCTGCAGTACTGCAACCATCTAAATACAAATGTTTTAGGTACAAATTATGCAGGACAAGAGAAATCGCAAGAAAGGAAATGTGTTTAGTAAACAAGTACATTTGAAATAAATCTACTCACATTTTAATCCAGGCTCTCCAGTATGGCGCTCATTTCTGGGATGTTGGCATAGTGCCATGAACGGTACAAATACAGCAGCTTTGAGACATGTTTGTCAAGACCCTCATAACAGGACTTCCTCAGGTCTATCGACACAAGACTGGTGAATTCTGTGCTGATCTTCAGTCATTACAGAACATCAAACAAACATAACACAGAAAGATGTTAAACAACAAAAAAAAGTCATTAGAATTTTCACAGTGCAGGTCAAATGTCATAGGTTTCCATTCCAAATTATTACAGTTCTGCTGCACAATGTAGGCAAGCCCATAAAGTTAAACTTTACTTTAGGTAAACAGGAAAAAATGCAAGTTTAATCAGTTTTTTCTATAGGAAGGTTTATATGGTCCCATGTGAATTCCTTCCTCAGGCAAAAGTCCCCTCCCCTCTTACTTTTTGCAACTCATGGAGATAATGCACGTTGAATATATCAACAATTTAAGTAACTTGAATAAATAATAGTAAGCTAGTTTTGTGTCATTACTTTTATAGATATTTAGCTTTAGTTGATGGCTAGCAACAATATAATACAATTATCCAATGTCACGATTCCCCCGTGCAACAGCGCGCGTTGAGCGCAGTTGCGCATGTGCGGGCCTCTGTCATGTTTTCGTCTCGCCTCGTCAAGGGTCACGTGTATTTTGGAACTGCCCGCAGCTGCTAATGGTTGCGGGTTAATGACTGGTATATCTATA
This sequence comes from Ameiurus melas, assembly GCA_012411365.1. Lineage (NCBI taxonomy): Eukaryota > Metazoa > Chordata > Actinopteri > Siluriformes > Ictaluridae > Ameiurus > Ameiurus melas. The sequence goes on from CM022764.1 coordinate 13,316,344, forward strand.
TATACCGTGAGCTGGTTCATTAGACAAATAAACATATCGACGTGTGTATGTATGAAGGAGGTATGCCATGTAAAGCTAGAGGGTGACTATCGGGAATCACCATTTCAGGTTTTGTTTATGCCTTAGCCGTAGCATTAGCGTTAGCTGTAGCCAAGTGAGCATAGCTTAGCTTATGAGTTTTGTTTCAAGTATTTTGCTTTGCATTCCTCACTGTAAATAAAAGTCACTGTTCCACTGCGATTGCATCCTGCCTGCTTCCTTCCCGTCACATCCCATGACATCCAAACTACGTGTGGATTAGCAACAGTTTAATGCAATGTAGAATCGATGTCACTGTAAACAATACTTGTACTATTAGATCGTAAATTTTATTTTTATAATTTATTACATCAATATGAACAAAATATTTACTTACCCAATTTGACAATGGTGGAAGATTCTTCTGTTTTCACGAGATCTCATGATCACTGTTCAGAATGTGACATCATTATTGAATTCATTCAACATATGCTTTTAGGCTGAGGTGACAAATACTCTCGTTAGTTCACCTTACAAACTAGATGAGACAATGAAAACTTAATGTGTTAATGTCACCAGATTAACTTTAAAAGTCTTTGATCTTTGCAAAAGTACCATGTCTAAGAAAATTAGGTGTGGGGTCCTTTATAATGCGCCATGACCTCACATTACAGTTAACACATATAGAGAGAGAAGCATGGAAGCCCAGCACAATGACCGACATTTTCTCTTTGGGAGAGATTGCCACATGAATAATTGAATATTGTTCAGCAATAAATACAGTACATATCTGTTAAAGTTACTCCGAAGTCTTGGTGTGTGGCGATATGGATGTTCATTTATTCACCAGTGAGCTGAAAGTAGACACAGGATTGTGTGGGTATGTACACGGGGGGCCAAGTTAGCTTATCAGCACATGGGTGTACTGCAGGTTTTCCAATGTGTTTCCCCTACTAGAGGTTGTGGGGGTTGATAACGAACTTTATTTTGTTGGCCTATGTGTTTTAATTCACGGTCAGATTAAGTTGACTGAATAACTAAAAAACAATGTGTTGTGTCAACTTCAAAATATACGACTAAAGCTCTCAATCATCTACAATATATATACTCTAGATCAGGGATCTCAAGCTCAACTTACCTGGGGGCCGCGTGAGGCTGGGCCGCATCAAGTATTCCACAAAAAAAGGGTTTCATGTATTCCAAAAACAGCACAACCGATCCAATTTTCTTAATCTTTAGTAATAACAATTCAGAACATGCAGAACATGAATGGTTCAGAACATAGGATTCTCTTACTTCCTCCTACTCCTTCAGAATCAGATCAGAATTGTTTTTGTGTTATTCTTTTAGGCACATTATGTTTGTCAATACCCCTGACTTAGATGAAGATCAGATCACATTTTATGACAAATTTATTAAGAAAACCATGAAATTCCAAAGGGTTCACATACTTTTTCTTGCCACTGTAAATACTTTAAACTAGCAGTTATCAACCCTTGATCAGAAAATCTGACCTCGACCCTCATCAGCTGTCTAATTATAGGCCATTATCAAACCTCCCCTTGATCTCCGCAATTGTAGACAAGAATTCATTATTATTTTTTTTTAAATAAGGATTTAAAAAAGTCCATCACAGTGCTGACACAGTGCTGGTTAATGGTAAATGACATACTATCCTCTGATCAGGGTTGTGTCTCCTTGCTTTTGTTGCTTGATCTTAGTGCAGCTTTGATATCATAGATAATAACATTCTTCTAGATAGACAAAAAAAATATTGTTGTAATTAAGGGAACGGCTCTCTTCTGGTTCAAGTCGTATTTTTATTAAAATAGCTATAAGTTTGTTGATGTAATTGGTGATGACTCTATGCAAACTAAAGTAAAGTTTGGTGTTACACAACAATCTGTTCTAGGTGAACTGTTCTTTTCTGTTTATATGCTACCTCTAGGTTCAATTATACATAAACATGGTATTAGCATCCACTGCTATGCTGATGAAACACAGCTTTATGCTTTATAAAAGCCAGATGGCAGACACTAACATAACTGAATCGCTTTGCTTATTTGTAAGTCGCTTTGGATAAAAGCGTCTGCTAAGTGAATAAATGTAAATGTAACTGAAGAATGTGGAGGTGTATTCTCAAGGATGTGAATTTGGACATTAGACACTAGATTCTAAGTTACCTCCTCAAATATAAAATACTATGGAATGATTATTGACAGATTCTAATTCGAAGCTCATGTAGATAATATTACTAGAATAGCCTTATTTCATCTCAGAAATGTTGCCAAGATAAGAAATATAATGTCACTTCAAGATGCAGAAAAACTAGTTCATGCTTTTGTTGTAATGCATTGTACTCTGGATGTCCATGTAGTTGCATAAACAGTTAGTTAGTTTCAGTTAGTAAGACAGAGTCCTTACTAGAACTAGAAGATTGAACATATCACCTTATACACACTGCTTTGGCTCTAAGTAAAATTTGGCATTAATTAAAAATACTACTAATGACCAATAAAGCACTGAATTGTCCCACACTATGGTATTTGAGTAAACTTTTTCTCTTTTTTTTCATGATCTGCCATGCCTACTTCGATCAAAAACATTCAGGATTTTTTTAGGGTACCTTAGAATAATGAATATCAAAATCATGGGCCAGATTTGTTTTTCTTACAAAGACCCACAAATATGGAACAGCCTTCCAGTGGGACTTTGATACAGCCTCAGTCTTTAAGTATAGGCCGAGAACGTATTTGCTTTGTCAAGTATTTTGTTAATAGATTTTCTCTTTGATCAAATTATAGATCTGGAGGGTTCATGAACATGGTGTTTTGCTAAACTTGGTGTTTTGCTGGTATGTTTGGATTTTGTCAAACTCCATCAACCAAGCACTGCTTAATTCTATAGTATACAGTTGTAGAATAGTAATGAGTTACAGTATATTTTCACTATAAAGTGTCCCCCAGAATAGGATGGGTTCCCTTTTGACTCTGGTTCCTCTCAACATTTCTTCCTCATGTCGTCTCAGGAAGTTTATCCTTGCCATCATCACCTCTGGCTTGCTCATTAGACAAAAATCTAAATCTATAGCAGAGCAGGAGACCAGAATGACATCCTTAGTGAGTGTGAGGCAGAGCAATGTCCTCAGAGAAGCAAAGAGATGTAATCATATCTTTGGTAGAGCCCTTGTGCAGTGCTAAAGATGGTTTGAATCATACTGGACTCATGCAGGGCTGCAGAGGCTTCAACACCAGCTTTGAGCAGGACCATCCCAGTTTCAGAAGGCTGGAAAACACTTGGTCTTGACTGTTCGTAAAATTCACATAATAGGATAAATCTGTTACGGGAGAATTATGTGCGATCCTCAAGAGATAGAATACTCATCTGCATTATTTCTGGGAACTCCATGGAGTCAGAAGCCAGCAGGTGTGGGGGTGGGGGGGCGCTGCTTATCCAAACATCTTTGCTTTGGCATGAGAGCTGCTCACGGGGCTCAAGGAGATGGCAACTTCCAAAGGAGTGGAGAGAGATGTCAGCATGAGAACATCCACTTATCATTATTTCCCTGTGGTGTCTCGTGCCTTGTATGCTCAGTTCGCTGCATCCTTAGTAGGCGGAGTCTTCTGTAACAACCATTAATGAGGTGATGAAGCAGGATGCAAATGTGCATTCTCAGCTTGGTGTTTATTAGGTGTAATCCACAAAACACTGTCAAAATCTGGAGTAATGGTCAGAACACAATCATTATCATTAACTAAATAGGTAACAGTTGGCTACAATATGGACGATACACATATGCCAAAACAACGGGCAGAGACAAGACCAGGAAGTGAAAACAAATAATGTCACAAAAAGAGAATGGAGTGTGCACATAGTGCAGACAAAAGCACTGTTGTTTGAGAGGATTCATGACAGCTGTCACTAGAACTGAACAGTAATATGGATAGGGAACAATGGCTATGACTTCCAGGCCAAGTATCTCTGTGGGCTCTTGTCTAATCTGGTCTAAAATAAAAGGATAATGAACCATTTAAACTTTCTACATCCTTTCAGCTGATGGCATTGTGTCACATCTAATGCACAATGACAGGAAGAGAAGTGATCTGCTAAAGAGAGAAAAAGAGACATTGTCAGGCCATTGATCAGCCTTTAAACTGACAGATATGAAAGAGGTCACATTGCTGTATGTGTGTGTGATCATGAAAACTTAGTGAGGATAAACACCCCTTTTTGAATCCATGATGAAACTAAAGGTGCCTTGCCACACATAATTATAACTAAAGAAGGCATCACAATATTACATAATTGAGGGTATTTAATTTAGGGTGTTTCACTAAAGATGTAGATTTTGTTCCAGTGACAATGAATGTGCAATATCAAATATTAATTGACAAAAAGCTTGATAATTGTCTGTGTGCATGTGTGTGATTCACAGGCAGGTCACTTTATATGTTTACCTGATCACATTTCACATTTCTAGCATAAATCCAAGCCTTTATTCTCAGAATTTTGTTTACTAGTTCTGCAACTTCCTGGTTTTAAGTCTTCCCCATTTTCCAGATTCAGGTTTTGACCACTGCTTATTCGACAATAATAAATGGATTACCCTAAATGTAAACATATACTGAGTTTTCACACTTTCATCCTGCTCTTAATGAACCGCACATTACATCATTGACCTACTAGGCTATACTTGTATATACGTGGGTATACTTGTATGACTTTCAGCCAACCTCCATATTAGCTTATGAATTTCATGCTCCATCACTGGACTCACCTTTAACCTTAGCATGTTCTAATTCAGCAGATTTCTGAGTACACAAATAGCCAAACTGTCTTCATAATATAAAAAAGGTTTTATTATTGAATATGTTAAACAATAAATTAAATATATTTTTTAAATGACAAATGTGAAATAAATTAAATGCTAATGAATAAATTACAAAACACATTATTAATGTTTTGTAAAAATTAATTAACTGAAAAAAGAAGAAAATAGTTTTACACAGCACATAATACATCCTTAGGTACTTTTACCTAAGGTGAATTAAAATAACAAAAAAATTATGAGACAAATTCTCTATAGTCTATTTTGTTTGGAATTGTGTTAGAGCAGTCAGCTGCAGAGCAGTTTATCTTCTGGCAGAGTTAAAAGCATGTTTTCCTAAGTGCTGTCCTCTGCTACAGCAATACAAGTCATAGTCACATTGTTGGCAGCTTGGCAGGTCCAAATTGCCCATACCAAATAGCCAAACACAGCATGGCACATATCCAGGGAACAATAAAGAAAACAAAGTGGCACAACCAACCTTCAGATCACAGACTTGGAAAGTTGAAGTGTACACCAGAGAGCGAGAGAGTGAGAGAGAGAGGTGAGTGACTCCAATCCTTTATACTTAAAGCTTAAGCTTTAATCCTCAATGGCTGGACTCCAGCAGGACCAGTATATAACGAGCCCCTTGCGGTCAATCACAAGCCCTGTGGAGCTGAGTGCAGAAGCTACTGTCACTGTGGGTTCCACACATTGCATATGATCAAGACAAATAAAGACCTTTGATCAAAAATAAGAAAAATAAAATAAAATTTTATGTTTTCATTCAGCTTTCACAGAGAAGAGGTTCTCTAGATCAAAGACCTAGAAAAAGACATTTTTAAAGAAAATATTTGGAAAGTCTAGACTTTTTTTTTCTGTGCTGCCTCTTCTCTCTATCTCTTACACACACACACACCTCAATATTTCCTGAGAGGTTTATGTGGCTTCCAGCTCCTCTGCAGTGTGTGATGATGTCCGAATGCAGAGGGAGGAGGAGGGAATCAGAGTTGGTCATTTCTTCCACCTCACCTGTGTGCCTTTCTCCACTTTGCTCTGATTAGCTCCAATAATGCAAAGTATTTATCTGCAACAATAATGGAGAAAAACACTGAAGAGAATATAAAGAGGAGTAGAGTGGTTGAGTGGAGACATGCAAAAAGACTTTTCACCCCTTATTTCACACATTAATGTGAATCAGGTGCAAACAGTCATGTGGTATGGTGAGTGTCATGATCAGGTGACGTGCAGGCATAATATAGTTCTACACTGTATTGATCATATATCATTGTAATCAATACACACTTTCTTTTCAAAGACATCCATGCTGCTTAAAATTATAGCACCAAGTTTAAAATTCCTTTCCAGGTCCGTGAATTAATATAGGTAATATAAATTATTAGAAGTTTATCATTTGTACTAAGTTTAAAGGGGTCATGACATGGAAAATAAAAATGTTTTTGATATTTTGAAATGTAAGAGGTCATTGTAGCATTAAAGCATCTTGCAGGTTTCATAGTGTAATATGTTGTCCTCAGTATAAAAAGAGGATTTATTTAACCAAGCTCCAAAAATGGATCACTTCGATTTGGCGGGATTTGACATCATACTGTACAGGGAAATACATTCGCATATGACTGACCCTACAGCAAGTCATCAACACCTCCTTTTACCTCATTGTACCCACCCACTGGTGCTCAGTCACTTAAAACATGTGTTATGGCAGGGGGAGATGATAATTAATTCATAGGCAAAGATGTTCATACCAATCATAGCAGTAGGTAGTTGCATTGAAGTCTTAAATGTACAGGACACAAAAACCATTTTGAATGTTTTTTGTGCAAAAAATATTCAATATTTTAAAAATGTATATTAATAAACTAATATTATAATTACAAAAAAATTATAATATTATAAAAAAAAATACTTTAAGTGCTGTGTTTAGCAGAAGGAATTTTAGGTGTGTGCATGTGGAGATGTTTTCTATGAACCCTAACACTATATTTAAAAAAAAAAAAAAAAGGAGAGGTCAAAATGCGATATATACGATATACATCAATCAAGTTCATAATTATACCCCCCCCCTCCCTAATTACAGTATATATACAAACTTGTATCACTACTTCAAACTTGGCTAAAGTAGATAGTTATATGGCTGTTGTAGATGCAGCACATGCATTTTTGTGCATCCTGCAAGCTTCATACCTGTCAATTCTTTAATTTCTGCATGATTTTATGTGTTTCTGTTGTTGTTGCAGTCCATACACACACACGTGTTTAGGGAATTAAAAAAAGAATAATATACCTCCAGTTCAGACTTGTATTTGCATCTGTTCTTAACCCATTCTATTCATTCTGTAATATGTGTTCATATTGGAACACATTCCTAGTGTGGATGTATGAGAAAAGTAGCTTTGCTTTCAATAGGAAAAGAAAGCAGAATTTATTTTTTTGGAATATCTTTTATGCCCTGCAGTGTTGATCATTGTTGATTTAGTGTCAGTTGCCCATGTAATGTGACAAAGAATCAACATTACAATCACAACCTGAATTGCCTATTAAACAGAACTTGATACGGTGGAGTGGATAAGTGGAGAACAATAAAAAAAATAATAAAAAAAAACAGCTTTCAGTGAATTTTTAGAAGATTTATTATCTGGCCTTTACTGAGCTGTCTAACATCATCATCCGCCTGTGTTCTTGTCAGTTGCTCGGTCAAAATTGGGGCTTTTATTTCAAGTATGATGCCAAGCTGACATGCAAAAGCTTTTAGTCTTGTACTACTGCAGGAAGCTGTTGTTAGTGATTTCATATATGACCTAGATGTTGTAAAGCAGTAAGAGTCACAGCTGTGCTGTTAGTCTGCCATGACTAGCCTTCCACAGCACTTCTGGCAGCTTGAGAGTGACCTTGACAGGAGAGCACATCACCGTCCACTAGAGTAGAAGTCATGAACTGTGACAGAGAACATTATCCATGTGCCTGTGTGTGTTTTTTAATCAACATATACCTCCAACTGGTTGTAACACCAGGCCTGGAGAATTCCTGCTCCTAAGCACAGTGTGCAGAAAATCATCAAAACAGAAGCTTCTTGTGACACGAAGGAAATAATTATCATAATTCATCATTATTATAAAGACATAAGTGATTGAGTATGAGTAGATTGCCTATGGGAATTTTACAGAATGTCCATAAAATGAAAAATCCTCATAAAATTATTTATACACACTGCAGAATGTGTGAGCTTTTCCATTTATCACACAGATTTCTAAATACAGAGTACTCCGAGGATCGTTCACACGTAGTCTGCATAGAAAAGATGCATGCTAATGAGTAATGTCTTTTAATATCATCATGCCATTAAATTAAATATAGCATTCACTTAATTCAGCATGGCCTATGCAATTCTGTTGAAATGCTTTCAAAATGTATACTGAAAATTTTACTAATTGAAATCATAAGCTCACAGAACTGTTGAACTCTCCAGTCTGATTTTTCAGCAGCTGTTGAATAGTATACTATAACAGCTTGTCCCTGATAGTAGTTCTGGATGTAATTCAAATTAGAGGTTTACATTAATGAATTTGTTCTAATACTTTATCGTTTCTATAGTAACATCTGATCCAATGGAACTTGGATGGCGGATTCTTCACATAATATGGCTAAAAATAAAAGGATGGATTAAACAAAAGTGTTTGATATTTAACTCAGAAAACCTATAATTGTTGGTGTAATGAAGATTTCTTGAGGAAATGTTTATTTAACATTTTTCTCGGAAGTATACAGGAGTATACCGCAGTCTTGGGTGTCGCTGGTTTGTAACCATCAATAAACTTCCTGCATCAGGAGAATCCTCAGGACAGTGGACTTTGCATTTTCTGGTAACATGACAAGTTACAATTTTGAGAGCAGATAAAGTGAGGCTGGTAAAGGAACAATTGTTTATAGCTAATATAACTCTCATGGTGTCACGGCTCCGAGGTTGAGGCAGAAGCAAGTGCAGATAATAAGGTTTATTTACACAATCAAACAAGAAAACAAAGACACTAAGATCACTAGACGAAATACTGTGGCATGAAACAAAACATAGAGACATGAAACACAGAAGTCTAAGACAATGAAAGACAAGAAAACAGTGCAGACAATGACTATAAATACACACGAGTGCTCATTAACAAAAACACGAATCAGGTGCAGGTGGTCATGTGACAGGTAGTGCAGTGCAGTGGTTGATGGTAACTGGAGTCCAGAGTTTCTTGATACGTGACACATGGATGTTGTCTCAACATTAAATGTAACTATAAGTTGTTAAAAAGCACCATGTGTCATTCATTAACACATCTGTAATTATTGGTCAGTTGCTATGGTATAAGAGGAATAAAACATTTCAGGATGTGCTTTACAGGATGATAATCAACTTTGGGGTGGTAACAGTAACTCTGTGAATCATTTATCCCCTGTCATGGATAAATTTCCTATAACAGTATACAATGCCATGTTTGATTACTTACTATTGTTGACCATTCAGAATTCTGAAATAGTAGAGACAGAATTGCAATATAGTATCTCACAAAAGTGAGTACACCCCTCACATTTTTGAAAATATTTGATTATATCTTATCATGTGACAACACTGAAGAAATTCCAATTTTCTACGTATGTAAAGTAGTAAGTGTACAGCTTGTATAACAGTGTAAATTTGCTATCCCCTCAAAATAATTCAACACACAGCCATTAAGGTCTAAACCGCTGGCAACAAAAGTGAGTACACCCCTAAGTGAAAATGTCCAAATTGGGCTCAAAGTGTCAATATTTTGTGTGGCCACCATTATGTTCCAGTGCTGCCTTAACCCTCTTCACCAGAGCTTCACAGGTTGCTACTGAAGTTCTCTTCCACTCCTCCATGATGACCTCATGGAGCTGGTGGATGTTAGAGACCTTGTGCTCCTCCACCTTCCGTTTGAGGATGCCCCACAGTTGCTCAATAGGGTTTAGGTCTGGAGACATGCTGGGCCAGTCCATCACCTTCACCCTCAGCTTCTTTAGCAAGGCAGTGGTCGTCTTGGAGGTGTCTTTGTAGAAAAGTGTCATTTCTTCAGTGTTGTCACATGAAAAGATATAATCAAATATTTACAAAAATGTGAGGGGTGTACTCACTTTTGTGAGATACTCTATTGCAATTCTGTCTCTACTATTTCAGAATTCTGAATGGTCAAAAATAGTAAGTAATCAAACATGGCATTGTATACTGTTATAGGAGAATTATCCATGACAGGCGATAAATGATTCACAGAGTTACTGTTACCACCCCAAAGTTCACCCACACTCAATACTTTACATTGTAGCAAAGTGTCATTTCTTCAGTGTTGTCACATGAAAAGATATAATCAAATATTTACAAAAATGTGAGGGGTGTACTCACTTTTGTGAGATACTGAATGTTATTACTTTACAGTTGCTCTACTAAAAATCTAACAATATTTCATGGAAATACTTTCTCAAACAGCATTTCACTTTATAAATAGCTTATGAGGGCCAATCAAAGTATCACGTCTGCAGTTGATGCAAATGTCCTTATTCAGGACACACAAATCTACCCACCACGCACACATGCTCACTCACGCACACACTCAGCTGGCAGTCTGGTGGACATCACAAAAGACTGTGACATGTTCATTAAGCAGCAGGGATCCCATTGCAGCACTCACCAGCCTCTCTGTCATATCCCTCACACATAATTAGTCAACAGAATGCTAATTGCCCTCCTACTCATGCTCTCTAGCCATTTCTCTCATACACACATACACATACACACACACACACACAAACACACCATGATTTCATTTTTGCTTGCGGTTGTCCTCATGTACACAGGGCTCAATGTCCTTCTCTATAATCTAGTTTGAGTGTCGTGTGTGTGTGATGGAGACTCACTGTGTCTCTGAAAGTAATTCTGAACCACCAATGATGCCACATGTGTCTGTACTCAGCAGCTTCAAAAGTAGTGCTGTATTTCAGTGACAAAAAACACATGTGACCTACAAGCTCTCTGCAGGTCTGTGCAGAAAGTCCTCCTGAGAAGAGGTAAGAATGGAAGGATTTTGAAAGACTTCAGAGGTAACGCATGAATAAAGATATTGAGAGTCGCAGCAGGCTCTTATATCTGCCTTAAGGACACACTACTGTACCGCAGCCTCGTAGACCTCATACACTTTATTATAAAGAGAAAATGAGAAAATGTCCTAACGAGGGACAAAAATATTCACTGTGTAATTATCTGCCTCCCTCCCGCAAACGTGTAGTTTTATCAGCACAATTGTGCAATCTAACTTATTTGTTTGCCTGTTTAAATCTGGCTTTGTTTTCCTGTCATTTTCTGTATATGCCGGGAGCACATTTTATAAGTGAGCAGTGTTACATTCTCTACCACTGTAGCTTTCAGAATTACTCTATCCCACCACCCTTGACAGGAATGTCAGTGAGAATTCTTTGAATACCCTGTCAACATTTTTTCATATGAAACAAAGTATAAATTCTCATTTTTGGTGTCTTGTAAGAATTCCAACCAGGTTAACACTGAAGAGGGAATAATTAACATTATTTTAATTCTCCACTACAGTAGCAAGACTGTCTATTTGCTCTACACATGCAGAGCAGTGTGATGGTGCTATTGGAAGATACGAGGGCTCGAGAGATTAGTTAGAAATGGTGCCTGAGGGCTGCTGGACTACTACCAGTGAAAAGACTTATTGCTCTACATAGAGCTGTGTTCATTTAAACACACAGGGATGGAGGCAGCTGCAAGAGCAGAAAACTGCATTCACGGTCCACTGAGGCTGTAGCCTTGCTTTAATTAGGAGAATTTAGCTCCTGTCTAGTGCCTCTTACACCATTTCTTTCTGTAGTCTACTCATTATTTTGATTGTTTCTTTCCATCTTTGAGCAACAGTGTTCCCTTATCTCTGTCTTTACTTTCTCTCCACCCACACCTGGGTATATTCCTCCTTTCCCCATTATACAACCTCTATTGTTGGTTATAATTATCCGGATCAGTTTATCAGCTAATTCACACTTCTCTTTCACTCTTACTGCAACATTCACAGATATAAACTACAGAAACAAAAACATTACTCTCTCTAAGGCAATTGCTTAGTGTTGGGGTTGGCTATTTCTTGTAAGTTTAGTGGGCCAACAGTGCCACCAAGAGGCCTCAGGTAGATTGCAATGCTGCCTATGTGAATGTGTGTGTGTGTGTGTGTGTGTGTGTGTGTGTGTGTGTGTGTGTGTGTGTGTGTGTGGAGCAGACGTGACCAGGGGGAGACGGAGCAGGAAATCAGGCACAGAGTCATAACACACTGTAGCATATGACCTCCCAGTTCGACTCTTGTAATTAGATATTATCATGTAATTACACAGAACTGTCACACACAATATTCAACAAGTGGACAGCCATAGCATACACACACACACACACACACACACACACAGAGAGAGAGAGAGAGAGAGAGAGAGAGAAATCCTTATTAGGCATAAATAATTCCTACACTGCTGTGCTCATTAGAATAATTACATACCCATTGTTCTCTTTGAAAACAAATGTAAAATTGTAATTTAGCCTGAGAAATTGTAATTAGTAGCTGTGTCACGCTAATAAAGTTGCACCCCCTCCAGATTCTCTCACGCTCATTTTCTCCTCCTCTTTATGACTCTCTACCATTTTTTGCTGATGAGTGTGTAAAATATTAATGCTGACAGTCTGAAGAATGAGAAGGTGAACATTATTCAGACTTCTGGTGTGTGGTGATGTAATGTGGCAGCTAGTGTGTAAAAGAAAAATGTGTTGTAGCGTTAGGGTTGTATCGTCACTTTTGATTAGGGTTACATGTAAGGTTTAACTTAATTTTAATATAATTAAACTGCAATTAGAGCTATTATATGGCATTCCTGGAGTAATTGGTTCTTATTTAAGGGCTCAGTAGGAATAATACTGGGACAGTCCTAATAATCATCTGGTCATCAGCACAAAATATTAATGGAATACTTTAGAGAAAAATCTCATTTACAAAATTCTCCTCATCCCAAATGATGTTTATCACTTATTACAGACATTTTGATATTCAATTCTTTCACTGGAGATGCAAGGCCACACTCTGAAGTAAAAAGAATTCAACATCTTTATTTGGTGCTATAATTCCATTATGTTAAAATGGCATTATGTGATAGTATACATGGTTCATCAAAAAGCAAATGTAGAGCACAAAATATGTCATGAATGTTTGTCTACAATATGGGCACTTGGGTAAAATTTGGAAAATTTAATTTTGGTTGAACTTTAATTGTTGCTTTAATCTCCCACTACACACACACACACACACACACACACACACACACACACACACACACACACACTACTAACACACACAAATACACAAATTTACGAATGTATTCTGTAATTCCTTAATTAATTTGCAAATAATTAATAACAGAATTAAAGTGCAATTAAAGTGATATGTGATCTTAGTACAAACACTGGAATGACCCACAGCCAGTTGGAGTATCTATATAAACAAACAGCATGAATAAATAAGGAACTATTCAAATAATTCCAGCTGTAAGTTCTGGAAAACTATCAATTAAATTTGGTTTGTTAAAAAATCATACTTTTAACATCAACAGGGGTTTAAAATCAACAAGGTGTATTGATTTTTCCCACAACTTCAATATTATGGCCTTTTTTGTGTAGATTCTAGATTTTGTGTAGACATCTAATCCCCATTAAATCTGTTTCAGTTCCAGGTTCTAACACTACAAAATGTGGAAAAAATTAAAAAGGGGTGAATACTTAAGCAAGGTGCATTTTCTTTGGTTGTTTTTATTTTTATTTTTTAAATTATTATCATTACAAAAATAATAATTAAAAAAATGACCAAATATAAATGGTTGTTTTTCTCCCAAAACCTATGATTAGACCTGAGTAATCTAAAAAAAAAAAAAAAAAGCTAAACTGAGAGATCTTCTTGTTGTGAAGTGTTATCAGTTACCACTTGAATTTGTACATCTAGTTAAACATGTCACATTTGCATAAAAGCTGAAGATGAAGAAGAAAGAAAATCAAGAACACTTCCGAAATTGCGCTTGATTATATACAGTTAATGAGGTTGGTCAGTTTTTCATAAGAAACACTGGCAGCAGTATCAATTAGCAGTATATAATTTCTTTAAATGTTCAAATTATATCACCTGTGATATAAATGTATATTACTTTCTACTCCAATTCCAGATTGCTGGGACTACGGCTGCTTCTAAAGACAAGTAGACTTCACATAAATCCATAATGAACTTTTTCCACACTATTTGTTGTTACCCAGATGAGGATGGGTTCCCTTTTGAGTCTGGTTCCTCTCAAGATTTCTTCCTCTTAACATCTTAGGGAGTTTTTCCTTGCCACCATTGCCACCGGCTTTCTCAGTTTGGATAAATTTGCACTTTTAATATTTGTCTACGGTGTTGATATTTCTGTAAAGCTGCTTTGAGACAATGTCTATTGTAAAAAGTGCTATACAATTGAATTGAATCGAATTGAATATTAACAGTGTATAGCTCTGTCACTTATTAACTACTAGAAATTGACACATGTATTTTCGATAAGTAATTTTCTTCACTGATATGGTAAAGAGGAAGAGCAGAAATACTTCAGTGTGATAATTATACACAACGACTGATGTAAATGATGATGGGCTTTACTAGAGTGTCCTCGACCTCTTTACCTGTGCTCCACTTTTTTCTAATTAGATAACTACTTAATAGATACACTTCAGTCAACATTAAAACACCATTACCAGTTCTCTGAAGTGCCACTGAACTCCCACAGTCTCACTGTGAAGAACACAAAGATACAGTACATGAAGTAAGCCATTTATGTGTCATCAGGGTAATATAAATTATATCGGTAATAGGAACAAAGGCTAAAACAATTTTATATATATATATATATATATATATATATATATATATATATTATTTATATATATATATATATATATATATATATATATATTTATTTTATTATTTATTTATTTATTTATTTTTTAATTATTATTTAAAAGATCCTGTTTTGTGTACAAGACGTTCTAAAGGGCTGTTGATCACTTACATCATCTTTTTCTCTGTGGAAGATTTTACATACAACTTTAAAGTGTTTTCCATGAACTTTTAGGATGCTGAACACAAACAATAAATAACAATAAAATATGTTACCATTAAATTGTCTATAAAAAATGTAAATAAATTTTTAAAAGAATGAGAATATGAACTGGTATGGCGTAGCTACTTTAAGTAGAATTAAGTAGAATTAATAGAGCCTAATTTAGTAAAGACATTAATGCAGATGGTGCCATAAAAAGACAAAGAATTACCTTAAAAAATAATTATCAAAAAGAAATTACAATGACTGTCATATGTAAATGACTCACCTCATTATTTTATTACAATATTATTCACATTATTTACTTATTAATATTGTGTGTTGTGCTAAGTTCAGATCTAAGTGCTAGGTTCAGGTCGCATGCGGCATAGAACATTATTAGAATCTGACAAGATCAACAGAGAGAGTGAGAGAGAGACAGAAAGAGAGAGAGGGGGGGTGTACAGCAACAGGTATACTTTCTCTTCCTCCTTAGTATGCAAATTCTTACCTGTCACAAAAATAGACCAATCCAAGGAACAGGAAGCAGACAGGCTAAAATTCTCATTGGTGAATGAGGACTCACATTCTCCATTATAGTTCTATGAGCCAAAGTCATTGCTAAACAGTGACAAGGACACCTTAAAAGTCTACTCTGTGCAGTGGACAATATTCAACATCTCTGGTAAGCAATAACTTTCGGATTTCCTTCAAAACACTTTCAATTATGTGTTTGAAATTCTGTTACATTCCACTTTATTTTCAAACAAAACAATTTCAGAGATCTCAGGGATTAGTAGAGGATTTCTATGCTATAGTTATATTTTCAAAACCCTTTCAGTTTGTGTGTGTGTGTGTGTGTGTGTGTGTATGTGAGAGTGAGTGTGTTCCAAAGCATGGAATATAGCAGAATGCTGTCTGTATACACAATAGTGTACGGATCTCCTAGGTAAATACGTTTATAAAACAACCAATAATAAATTGATAAATATATAGGTAAATAAGGAAATACTATACACACATACATACATACGTACATACATATATGAACTCATCTATAAATAATAACTCATAAAAATAGTAACTTACAGTAACTGACAATTTTCAATGTTCTTCTTCAACTATTACCAAAAAAAAGTTACAGCTCTGGATGCTCTGGTTCTGATCCTCATTTCACTCTCCACACAAGTTATTTTAGTTGTCTGTGTGATGTGTAAATTGTGTTAGTACAAATAAATATGAATATATTTCAGCGGCATTGGAATATCCATGCTAATTATTCATTATTACTTACTTCAAACACTTCCTATCAATATGATGTGGATGAGAGTGAACTCACAATGAAATAAGAGCATGCTCGGAAATGTTTTTTAAACATCCTCAGATGTTTAACAGTGTATTCAACTACAATATTAATAGAAATCACTAATTAAGGACCATTGTAACATGTAGATAAATTCTTAGTACTACAACAAATGAGAAAAATAAACTTAATAGTATGACTGAAACTCACAAGCAGTGCGTTTACCAAACAGTCTACACACTCATAATTAATTATGGGCTTTAAAAACAAACAAATATACCAGCACAATGTTGGACACTGGCAATTCTGCATTGAAAACATCTGCACTCTAGTAAAATTAAATAGTTAGTATTTATTAACAGTAATTTTGAAGGACTTTTCTTACTAAAGCGATCCAAGCCATGGAGACTTTCATTTCATGTTGTCAGTCATTATTAAAACACAAGAAATACCACAGATTTAGTGACTAGGAAACAAACACATTAATAAAACTGAAGAGGAGAAGACTGGATAGAAATTTGGCATAGTTTACTATGGCACAAGATATTATTAATTTAATGTAACAATTAATCTAATATATTTAATATGTTTATATGTTTATTTCAAAGATATTATACACACTAAATTGAATGTTACACAATGCCAGTGGCAGATTCATATACAGTGTTTACAGAAAGGGCACAATGATACAAAATATTTGGAAAAATTGTAAGGATACATAACCTAAAACATTTCAGTTTGTTGATGGTTTGTAATTGTTCTAGAGTGATGTACCTGGAAGAAAAAGGACAATTTCAAATATAAGTGAGGGCCTAAATTACTGAAAGTTCATAATATCAAGTCATTCAAAAACAATTTATATAATAAGCCAGAGAAAAAAAACAACATGCTATCCTATATAATATCTGAAGAATTTTGATCCTTGCACATGGGATGGAGACACAGTGAAGAAGTCATCTCAATTCACAACGGCAGAGCCAACACTGAAGAACGGAGATGGGGCCTAACAAGCATGGTTTAATAATAATATATATGCTAATAGTGTTTCATTTAAGTAAGCCCATAATACATAATTCCCAGGAAATCTAGGTTTTTGACCATATTTTTGACATATTTTGATGGAATAGGCAAATTACACTGGAATGCATGGGCCCAAGACTGCTTCTGCCTGTTATACTCCCCCTAAAAAACACTTTTTGACAGAGAGAGTGGCACCTAGAAGCATATGAATTCTGTGCCAAGAGAGCCATGACTAAGGCATTTGCACTGTTAACTGAAGAAGAACAAGTGACCCTTTATTTATGCAAATCAGACAGCGTCATACCTGTGTAAATGTGGTTTTGTTTGTGTGGTTAAGCAAGGCATGAAACACACCCACACCTGATGATATGCTTTTTGGACACAATATAAGTCCTTTTATTTTTTTTAACAGTTTTAGTTGACAGGAAATTAATATCTGATCAGCATTTTAAACCATATAGCTGCTTCCTATGACGGTTCTCATTTTTCAAATGCAGTAATTCTGCTCTGAATTTTTTCCCATGCCTGTAGTTCTGGACCATGGTCCTTCATAGTGGCTGCAGCATGAGCATCCCTGCTAGTATGAGTTTTGAGAGCCAGCTGCCCACCTCCTGGAGCCCCCACTACAACAGCCCAGATGGTAGTGTCCACCTTCATTACATTAAACCTCCCTCAAGCTAATTTCAGCATACTTCCACATCATTACAAATTTAGCTTTTATACAAGCCTTGAATGCTAAAGTGAAATCATTCTCTCTTTCTTAAAGTTTTTAATGTACCAAGACCTATAATATTATTATTAATGTTTTATTGTTATTCTAAGGTTCCACCCAGCAAATTCCCCAGTGTTGAATTAACACCTATAGTGTCCAACTGGACATGAATTAACACTTTAGGTGTTATATCAACATTGTGGATTTTATATTAAACTTAATATAATTAATCAAATTCACAGAATGTCAGAAAGGTCACAGAAAGTTTATAATTCCGAGGTCTCAATACAGCAAAATTCAGGCACAAATGACCAGAGGTTATCCAACCTCATAGGTGATTCAACAATGTAGACTTTGTTGTGCAGGTTAACCTACTTCGTTATTTCTTAGAGTATTAAAGTACATAATGTAAATAAGAATTAGAGTAGAAAATACCTTGTGATGACTCTGACCAAAAACATTTATATGGCCTTCAGTCCTATTTTAGGATTATGATGATGCTGAACTATTTTTGGTATTTTTTTTTTTTAAGTTTAATTATTTACACTCGTCACTAGTTACAATTTACACTAGTCACTGCTTCTAGTAGGTGATTAGTAAATGTACAAGATACAGTCATACAAATCAGGATACTGTCTACTACTACCTTAAGTCTTTGTGTAAACCTGCATAATTGCATAATCAAACCACTAAAACTCGACCTTGTTACCTTTTGTTTTAAAGTGTCCATGGTGTCACCGGCTTATGCTAGTCGTCTGTGGTCCCAGGACCTCCACCCACAGTATTGGTCCAAATATCAGGTGTGGGAGTGGCTTCAGCAGACCCTGGACATGCACCAGATTGATGCCACATCCATCCCATTCAGTAACTTTGACCTTGATGGAAGGCAGCTGTGCAGCATGAGCTATCAGGACTTCACTCATTTGGCTGGATCTGTTGGCCCGGTCCTCTACCAGAGCCTGACTGATCTCAAGTGGAGCAGTAAGTTTTAGCTTGTACTCAAATTTACATATCCAAGACTTTCTGAGACTTACCTCCTACTTAATAATAAAATTAATTTAGCAGGACCTGTTGGCATCATGCAAATGAGCAAATAATGACTGGTTCATACTAGCCCCCAAAGTTTTACAGTGTCAGGTAGTTTTAGTATCTTAATTTAAAAGTGCTTTACAAATACAGGTTTGTTTAGTCACATATACTGTACATAGAAGAAACCTGGATGTTTAGTCCAAGTTCAAAACTTTCCTAAATGTGTCATGTTTTTGCGCCATTTGTAATGCAGCTGTTGCATAACCATAGAATAGCCACAAATCTGCTTTTGCAGTAACAAGATGGTATAATGGGTAGCATTTCCACCTCACGGCTCCAAGGTCCCCAGTTTGAGCCTAAGCTCAGGTTATTTACATGTTCTCTCAGTGTTTGCACTGGATTCTCTGGCTTCCTCCAACATCCCATGTGAGTATGTGAATGTGTGGGTGGATTGTCATCTCACAGGCAGTGTTCCGGGTATTGACACCGGATCTACTGTAACACTGAGATGAATGAATGAATGCTACTTTTGCTTTCTTAGTGTGAACTTTAGTGATCTTTTTTTTATTTGAAGAGGTATTCAGTTGAAGTGTGAGAACAAGAAAAACACGTTTTGCTGGTTTGAATTAGGGAAATGAACAAAATCAACAACTGATAATGAAATATACACTTCATACTGTTGTTAGAGAAATAGAAAGAAAATATATACTTTTCTCAATCTAAAGTTATTTTTAATGTCATTTGGACAGGTCAGTATAGCTCCTCAGCAGATATGTTTACACCAGGGGATATTAAAACAGAATTAGATGGTAAGTATGTTTTGACAAAATCATAAAACCTCAAAAATGTATTTTTGTATTTTTTTTAATTACTTTAAAAAGTTATTATGATTGTATAAACCAGCATGTATGTTTAACAGATCTTCCATGTTCAGTCTTACCTTACAAAGAGGAGCCCAATTTCTATGCCACCTCAGGTAGAGCAACACTTTCAGTTTGATTACAGATGTTATCACGTTATTAAACTCTCATGCACTAATCATCTGCACAATCATTCTTTAACAGAGCATTTTGACATTAAACCCCCATTTCAGCCAACAACAGTGATGTCGTCACCAGCTTCCTGTAGTCCAGGTATGAAGCATAACTCTATCCATCCCAATCAAAACACCCCTACATAATGATAATAATGGTGACTGTGAACTGATCATGTACTACACAGGAGACGTTCTTACCGCAGAGTGGATAAGTGACAGCAACATTACTGAACTTTAGCTTTTTTCTTTTTACTCCCAGAGTCGCTATTTAAGGCAGTGTTAATGAAATAGGAAGGATGAGCAGTGCTGACGCTAGGCCACATTATGTTCATTTAAAAACCAATTCCCTGCCTATGGCCATTAAATTTATCCTTTGAAATATGGAGTGCCATTCAATTATAGGCCATGTCAAAACACCTTTGTGTCATTTAGTTATACTTAACGGTTTTCCTTGTACTACATTTTTATTTTTATTTTTATTTTGTCGGGGACTTCATATTAGCCTGCCTTGTGTATTTGATTATACAGGTCAACTGGACATGTAATACATTACATTTCCTTTACTGACATTATTTAACACATTAGATAACTTGAACAAACTATGTGCATCAGCATTAATGCACCATTAGTAATAATAACAAAGTAACTAACACTTGTATTAACTGACATTTACCCCTAATCAACACATGCCTTAACCAGTGTTCATACCTTAAATGACTAAAAGTAAGCCCACAATGACTAATATGAGCCAACATCTTAATTAACATGTTTGTGGTTGTTAGTTGGCATGAAGTAAGTTCCAGTATTTACACATAGAGGCCAGAGTTCAGAATAAGTTATAGAATGTGCTGTGATATATTTTTTATTATATTTATTTATTTTATTTTTTTTAACAAATAAACATTAGTCAAGGCAGATTTGTTTAAAATAAAATGTAAATTAATAAATGTGTTAATTTGCTAATGACTCTTTTTGATTTAGGCATTTTTATGCATAAATAATGTTGGTAAAGAAAACCATAATATAAATCATTATAATTCAATGTAACACTGTACATTTATGTTACTCATGTGGCTGATCATTCTATCCAAAATGGCTTACAATTCAGATAGGATACAAATGAGCAATTGAAGAATCAACAGTAACATCCTTATGATCAGCAACCCAAGGCTGTAATCACTGACCAGTGCATGAATACTGCATGAATATAGAACACAAATGAATACTGATCTGAATACAGCTGATATTATTCATTTTATTTATTTATTTAAATTTTGTAACCATTACCTATTTTTGACTGCACAGACCCTAAAAGACCCCATAGCCGCTCGCACCAAGTGAAAAAACACAGTGAGTAACTCTTATATCATGTTTTACTTTTTTTTTTTTTTTACTTCATCTATTGCTGTAAACTTACTCCATTTTATGTCTAATCACTCAGAGCAATAGTGCATTCGCTCAGTGGATTTTTCTAATCAAGTCTGACCACACTTGTGTTTTTGGTTCTTTAGACCCTCGTGGGACCCATCTGTGGGAGTTCATACGGGATATTTTGCTGAACCCAGAGAGGAACCCAGGCCTGATTAAATGGGAGAACAGATCAGAGGGTGTATTTCGCTTCCTGAAGTCTGAGGCTGTAGCACAGCTATGGGGCAAGAAGAAGAACAACAGCAGCATGACCTATGAGAAGCTCAGTCGAGCAATGAGGTAATGGACATCTTCCTATTATTTACTGACACATCCATCAACCCACTTTAACAAAACTGTTAACCAGATATTTTTGATTGATTTGCTTCTGGTTGTTCCTTAATGAAGATATTACTACAAACGAGAGATTTTAGAACGCGTCGATGGACGCAGACTGGTCTACAAGTTTGGAAGGAATGCACGTGGATGGAGAGAAACTGAGAAGTGAAGGAGTTGGCCACATGTTTATTTTCCTTTTTTCCTTTCAATTGGAAATGTGAAGTCTCTTATTTATAACATTGTCCTTTACATTATATTGTTTCATTATAAGAAGTGTGTGTTTATGTTGCTTATATTTATACCTGTTTTTTATTTGTTTATACCTGATTTTTTTTTTTGATGCATCAATCTGTGCACCAATAGTGCTTAGCTGAACACAGACAAATTCTCCACACTGTTAAACATGATAGCCCCATTAATTTATGTGAATGTATTTTTTCTCTTTAGCTCCATTTGTCATGACAAGTTTTGGATATTGAACTCAAGAACATAAATTTTCAAAAAATTAAACTTAAATCCACTGTCTTTCCCTGTAAATCTTGTAAAACATAAATTGAAACAAAGGTTCTCCACACTTTGGAGACACTTTATACAACACACTTATTCATTTAACATGGAGGTGTACAACGGTACACCCACACTATATATTCCACCTAAATCTGAAAATATAAAGTGTTTGAACAGATGATGAAATATTACTGCTATATTTGGCATCTGTTTTCCAACTGTATGTGACTACTTTCAAAGTTTATTTAAAATACAACTACTTTAAATTCTAAATTCATGGTTGAAGAGAAATGTGAAAGGAACCTTCTCAAGCAGTACCTCTCCAAACACTGATTAAAATTAAGCATTGAACTTATACTGCCTTTCTTTATGGCACTTACTGTTGGTCAGATTTTTAAAATATATATTATTGTGAACCACAAAGGCTTTAAAGTTTACTGTGTATTCTATACTGTACAGTGTTTTAACTGTCTTTGAGGAGCAAGCAATGTATATGTACAGTACATTTGTAATCTGTATGCTTCAATAATAATAAAAAAAACACTGTTAAACTCACTTTCATGTTTTATTACTTTTAAAATGCATTAACTCTTTACATAAAATACAAAGAAAGAGAATAACTAGTAAACAATTATTCAATCACTCATCAACAGCTAGATATCAGGGTAAATAAATCAGCACTGACTTGACATTAAATCTTTATTAGAGTAATCACAGCCAACTAATCTCTCATAAAACCAAATGCTAGGGTGTTAACTGTTCTGCCATGGCCAGTGTGTCTGTACCTCCAGGCAATAGGCAGCTGTTGGCCCTCAGATGCGCTCTGAGATTAGCGTCTCATTGCTTTATGTCCCCATTGCTCTGCTTATGTCTAATACTTCACAGACAAATCCAACATGCATGATTTTTCCAGCCTCTATGACTCTCCAGACTATTAATGCTTTATCACCACTCCATAACAGTTATAACGGCATACTGGAATTTATATAATCATTACTAAAGCCCATAATATTTGCCCAAGAATTGCACCGTTACTGCTTACACATTTGTGAGCATTTCTACACAAATAATTTATCGTATCTGGTGAAAATTTCATATACATATATAATACAGTAAGTAAGGCAGGATTTCAGGATTTTATGGTACAGGAGATTTTTTATGGTTGTTGTAAAAAATGCTTGATTTTGCTGTGGCTTTTTTCAAAATTTGTGATGAGTTATGATGAGAGTTATGATGATGTCACATGACATGTCTTGGGCCAAATCTGAAAAAAATATGTTGCAATTTTGAATAATTGCAAGCCCCTCCGAATATTGTGGAGTTTACTTAATTTTGCGTTCATTTCTGCAATTGCAAAATCCTGGAGGAACTGATAAGATTACACATTTTTTCCTAGATTATAAGCATTTTTTTCTAGAAAGACATTATAAAGCTTTGGGTTAGTAAATATGCTGAAATTGGTGTAATAATCATATAAGATTTATTATGTAATAATCTCCTAATAAGAAATATTACATAGTTTCAATTTGTCTATGTTAAAGATATTTTTGCTTGCTAAAATACAGTGTATGGTCTAGCAGAACACAAAGACAGAGGAATTGAGTATTTTCAATAAAATTTTAACACTACAACACTGTAACATTATAACAAAAGAAGGTTTGGTTACTAATTATGGGCTGTAAAGTGCAACTTTATTGCTTCAAAGGGTCTCCAGAAATTACAACAGTACTATGCTGAAAAGAAAACTGTAAAGAAAAAAAATACTTGATGCTTGTAGTGTTACTGTAATATTTATGGTACTCATATCCATGCATATTATTTCCTTAAATGCAGAGTTGTATAATTATTAATTATACAGAGGTGGGTAGAGTAGATCACAAACATTTTACTCAAGTACAAGTTAAACTACTTATAAAAATAATTACTCAAGTAACAGTGAAAGTAATAATGTTAATAATTACTTGAGTAAAAGTGATAAAGTATTCAATGAGAAGACTACACAAGTAGCAAGTTAATAGTTACTTCGGATCTGAATAAAATGAAGGGAAAATCCTGAATCTCAGACTACATGGAGAACTATAAGTCACACCTCTCCTTTAAAGTCTGTCTGTTCTGTTTATATGATATAAAACCTGGGTTTAAGATGAAGCAGCATATCCCAGTCCTGTGATGGGTACACTAACACATAACCTGTCTTTTTCAACACAAATTCTCACACACACCAAAAACAAACATTTCCCAAACAGTCTTTATTTACACAAATTTGTCAGCATCTGCATTTAAACAAGACAACAGAGAACAAAAGAATAGACTATGGAACAGAACAGAAGGTGTGTGTGTGTGTGTGTGTGTGTGTGTGTGTGTGTGTGTGTGTGTGTGTGTGTGTGTGTGTGTGTGTGTGTGTGTGTGTGTGTGTGTGTGTGTGTGTGTGTGTGTGTGTGTGTGTGTGTGTGTGAGTGTGTGTGCCTGTGTTTTTGTGTGAGTGTGTGTGTGCGTGCATGCAAACACATGTGTGTGCTCTGCCTCGCTGCTTGCTTCTTCCCCATTTTCCTTCTTTTGTGTCTTGTGGTAGTCCAGCACCTTAGTAAGACATTTTATTATTGACATGGCTTTTTATTCATGCAATTATCTGGTCAGCTTATCATGTGGCAGCAGCACAATGCATAAAATCATGCACATACAAGAGCTTCTGGCTTCTAGAGAGTGGTGCGAAAAACAAAAAACATTGAGTTCTGCAGCTAGGAATGCCTTGTTGATGAGAGAAGTCAGAGAAGATTACAATTATTTAGATAACCCTACAATACAACAATCTTAGAATACACATGTTGAACCCTGAGCCAGATGGACCTCAACAGCAGAAGACCACACTGGGTTCCACTCCTGTTAGCCAAGAACAGGAATCTGAGGTTACAGTGGGCACATGCTCACCAAACCTGTACAGTTGAAGCTAAAAAATATCACCTGGCCTGATGAATCTTGATTTCTGCTGTGGCTTGCCGATCGTACGGTCAGAATTGGGTGTCAACAGCATGAATCCTTGGCCCAAACCTGCCTTGTGTCAACAGTCCAGACTGGTGGATGTGGTAAAACAGGAGATTTGCAGCATAAATGTGCAGCTAACAAATCTGCCACAATTATGTGATGTCAACAAGGTCCAGAATTTCAAAGGCATGACGTGGAATCCATGGTACAAACAACTAAGGCTGATCAGAGGGCAAAAGGGGGGTTCCAAGCAGTGACGACATGGTGTTCCCATTAAAGTGTCCGGTGAGTGTTTATAATGACAACAAGATCATGCAGGAAGAGGTCTTTATGGTTATAATAATAACATAATAATATAATTTATTATCTATATACTGGATATTAATATAGATGGATAATAAATACAGTATAGACAGATTATAGTTCACATTTCCTAATATTTTTTATCTATTTATTTATTTTTACAAGCTTAATATGTTTAAAATGGTACACAGGTGCTATCAGATTCTACTCCATACTTGTTAATGCTTAATTCTCCTCATGTTGTAATGTATTGACACTGTGCAGGGAGAAGTCTAACCTTACCAGTTAGGCAAATAACTAGGTGTGATACAGACTCCCTTTTTTGTACAGAAGCATCCATCTCATTTCCCTAACGCACCACTGCAGCAAGAACATGCAAAGGAGAGGCTTGAGATATGATAGCACTGCAAAGGTTAAGCTCTGATGAGGCTCTGCATCTCATGAGCAGAGATTTCGTAATGCAGAAATTCCTTGAGCAGCTCAGTGTTGGGAAAAGAAAATGTACAAGTAATTTCTAGTGGGAATGTGGGTGTAGTGGGCAAGCTGTCTTCAACTGATTTGCATCTAACAAAACCAGTTGTAATTAAGCCACATTCCCCCTCTCTGAAGAGAAACACAAAACTATTAAATAACCAGTCATTCCTGTAACATGAAAACACAGATGGATCATCTGAGCCATGCATGTGCATTTCTATGCTCTGGCATTTCCACCGCGCAAAAGAATTTGCTTTGCTTACTTTTAGTTAGATCAAGCACTGTAGAATCTACTGGTCTTACATATTTATTAATCTCTCTCTCTCTCCTTTAATTTCATATCAACAAAAGAAAGTTTGGTAGCTGTATTATTCTGCATAATTTGATTTTATACAGACACACAAACACGCACACACACACACAGACACACACACAGACACACACACACACAAAGCACAAAGCACAGAGCATGTCATTTTAGCATGTCATCTCAACTGATGTCTCCCATCGGACATCTCAAAAGGAATTTTGAATGTGAGGTGCAGTGATAAGAGCCTGTTATTCTGTATCTGCAGAAAGAACACAATGGCTCCTATGAACTCCTCAGAGCTGCTAACAGCTATGCCATCTGCTCTGTTGTCTTTCCCCTTATCTGCCATCACTTCCTTGTTCTTGCCACAGCATCTGATTGCCCTCATTCATAAACGATCATGTTGCAAGAACTATAACATAGCATATTCAAACAAGCTCGACTTTCAGTTAGGTTACTGGAATCTTAAGAGTCTGAATTTTTTCTTGCTCTCAACTAGCCAGCTAGCTAGCTATAGTACACTGTTGATTATTTAACACACCCTGTTGTGACATATTGTAGGATGATTTTTTTCTGTTTTGTTTTTGTATTAATAATTATTTAGCCACTTATAGATGAAACTCCATTTAGCTTCATACAAAAATATGGACAATGGGCATTTTTAAATGTACACCCCATATCTAGGTGTCTAATTCTAAATTTAGTAGGTAGGAGCTTTGGTATTTAATTTTATCTTATCTTTATCTTTATCTTACATAGTATTTACAAGTAATATCTGATACAGCATATACCATGCATGTTGGATATTCAAGCATATAGTGATGCAAAAATCAGTAGAAATGTATGTTAATGCTACAGTACAATAATTACCAAGACCTGAATGAGTAAATTAGTAGTTAATGTTACAGCATTCTCTTTCTCTTTCTCTCTCTGCCTCTCTCTCTCTCTCTCTCTCTCTCTCTCTCTCTCTCTCTATCTATCTATCTCTCTCTCTTAATGTGTGCAATTTCAATGGTTTAAATATGCAGTGTTTATTACAGACAAATTTTGTGAATACAGTGCTGGCCAGCCATACAGCAGTGGTTGCCACTATCAGATTTATTAGGTTACCTAATCTAGATTATTTGTGTATGTGTCTCTACTTTCATATGTTATCTAACAAGGTATTTCTAGATACTTTATAAGATGGGTTGTCTTATGGTCTTATGACAGAATTTGCACTTTATATTGTCTTCTGTTTCTATGATGCACACTATAACCACCAGACAATAAAACTATAAGGTCTATAGAAAAGCAAACCAAAAATCTCCTCATCAGGTGCTCTAAATCAGTTGAGAAACAGTCAACACTGTTGAATGGGAAATATTGCATTATCAGGATGTTGCTGTTTCCATATTCCATAGTGAATTTGACAACGAGATAATAGGATACGTGGGAGGAAAAAAACTAATAAAACTAATCCACGCCAAACTAGTGAGGTCTGTACCCTGCTGTCATCATAGCTAGTTACAGCAATGAAGACAAGTGTTGGATTATTTACAGATTTTTAAATAGGTTCTTCAGGCAAAGAAGGTAAAATAGACCAAAAAAATAAGTTGATTCCCTAGTTATCAGTTCTTACAATTCACAGTGATTATTCATTAACCTCATAAAAAATAAACAAGAGAAAAAATCTTTCTCTTAAAGTACATCAATGAATTAATTAATTAATAAGAGAATTCAACAGCACTGTCATGTAGACATTATTAACAAATTCAACTCACCGTTGTTCATATAAGCTCTAATTATTTACTGATTCTACATTTTACAAAAAAAAAACCAACACAATCACATATTGTCTAACATATTTTTCAGACTGACTATAATTTTTTAAGTCATATAAGGAACTTGCTACAGCATTAAAAATCCCTCCTTGTGTTTTACACATTCATCACATATTTTATTTCCTGTTATGATCACATGCCTCTGTGTGGGGTTTCCCCCGGTGGGCTAATTCCCAATGCAAATGTCTTCAAACTCAATTGTTTCCTGGAGCAAAATGAACAGGTTGCTCAATAAACTGACAAGATTCACTTTGATCTATGCAGAGTATATATATATAAATATATATATACTGAAAAAAAATATTGAACATGCTAAGAAAATGCAGTTCTCCAAAGCAAGGTAAGGCAAGAGACCAGATGAAATCCATAAGTAATTATACCTCCTATCTCTGCAAATTAAATATCAGCTGGGTGAGTAAATTGATGGTCTATAAAAAGGCTTTTCATTACCAAGGTGTCACAAGAAACATCTCATAATGATTAAAAGCAAAGAACTCAGCCAAAACCTTTGCAACTTTATTTTGCAAAGCATATTGAAGGAATTGGATACAGACACATTTCAAAACTTCTGAATTTTCCAGTAAGCACCATTGGGGCCATTATCTGAAAGTGGAAGCAACATCACTGCATCATCAACCGGCCACGCACGGGAGCTACAAGCAAGATTTCTGACCAATAGTCAGAAGAGTAGCCGAAGAGCTACTACACTGCTACACACCTCCTGAAGAAATAAAATAAAGCTCCCAAGTACTTAATCTATCCTGCAGGCCAAATTATTTCCTGTAAATGAAGAAAATTCTGCAGGTCATGGACTGTAGTCAACAAAATTAATTTTAAAAAATGGTAGGAATGAAACGGTTGAGTAAATGATTTGATGAATCATTGACAATGTATAAAAAGACACACATTTTTTGTACATACTGGCATAACGATGCAATTTATATAAAAGGCCAGTACGTGAATCTTTTTCTCGAAAAGATTTGATTCACTGAGATGACGTTCCTCTTTGTACTGTAGTCACACAGGCATTTGAATGTAACTGTCACCAAACGTTGTGTGTCTGTAGAGGTATAGTCCCACTTTTATTAAATTATTTATTTAATCATTATGGTGTACTAAATTACTGTTCCGTTGTGTATTTGTGACAAAGCAGTTAGTGCAACATTAGTTTGCTTACTAGCAAACACGACTAATTTTATTATTTACACACAGCGGTTAGCAAATGTTAGCTTGCTTACTAGAAAATACGACTAATTTTATAATTTACACACAGCGGTTAGCAAATGTTAGCTTGCTTTCTAGCAAATCTGTCTAATTTTATTATTTACAAAAAATAATTCAAACTTTTTTTTTAGGGTGTGAATTGTACTCCAGCTTGGAAACTTTACAGTATTTATGCAACAAAATTTCAATAAATAAAATATTTCATTTGTGAAAATACTTTGCTTTTGTTGTTATTTCCCTTGTATGTATCCTGCAGGACACAAACACTCCTATCTATCTATGTCCTGCAGATTTTCAGATCTGTCCAGGAAGTGTGTGCATTTTAAATAGACCTGCAGGACATGATTCCTGGAGGATATCATTCCTGCATATACTTTTTCCTTTTTAGAACTGCATTTATAACGGAAAATTAGCTGAAAATCCTGTCGGATATCTGCATCATATTCCAGCATTTATTTATTTATTTATTTATTTATTGGGAGTTTTTTTTTTTTGAGGGTAAGGGTGCTTTAGTACACTCATATCCCTGCCACTAGGAACAACTTCGGAAGCTATTGATGCAAAAACAAACACAACAACAACAACAACAACAACAGCAACAATAATGCTACTGCTACTACACTAGATGGCCCAGTTGACATTTTAACGCGCTGCATCGTCAAACTAAAGAAGGATATTTAAAATATCAATATTTTCAGGGAGGTTTTTATTTATTATTATTTTTTTAGAAAATAAATATATTTGGATATATGAATATATTTGGTTATATTTAGCCACCGTGTGGGTAACTCTTATTTTATTTACATTTTTAAATAAAAATAAATTAATATTAATAATTAAAGAAAGAAAGAAAGAAAGAAAGAAAGAAAGAAAGAAAGAAAGAAAGAAAGAAAGAAAGAAAGAAAGAAAGAAAGAAAAGCGATTGGCGGGTTTGTGATCAGGCGTGTTTGGGGCAGGCTTAGGGATACAAACATGGCGGCCTCCTTACGGCTAGGACACCGAGCCGTTTTAACTGTTTTGAGGTTTATTCCGTTTCAAAAATGCCCTCACGTAAGTCAGAGTTCGTTCAGACAACTGTTTCAGTCTGCGTATTTATTAGGTAAGTGTGTTTCCTCTGTTCTGAATTGCTTTTCGCTAGCATGTTAGTCTACTGTAGCTAAATGCTAGGTGTGAATGCTAGCTAGCAGGATTGCTACCTGTAAAGACAGCTGGCTAGGAAGTCCCTGCAGATATGCACGATTAGTTTTCGCACGGTTTTGGCTATATAGAATCTCTCTGTCTCTCTGTGTGTTTTGTGGTGCCAAGGACAGACGGTTGGAGATGACTTTCTGTAATGTACAAGTATACTATTTATATCTCTGTACACATCCGTGTCACTCATTGGAGGTCATTGAAGCTAGTAAGCTGTCTGTGTAGCTTTAACGATATTCGTGCAGCTGTCAAACCCAGTTCGTCATGTTAGTTCACTGATTCAGATGTTAATATTCTTTTTAATTTGATGCATTTCCGTTCTTCAGGGCGCCCAAACCCAGCACTATTTCGTGTTTCCCGTGCGCTTCTACACCTGTTTCAGCTGAAACAGCAGACAGGACTGTGTGATATTTCAAACTGGATTTGATGAACAACTCCTAATGATGTTTAACATGTGCGTAAAGATGTTTAGGTAAACCTTTACCATAGTGTAATAGTGGACACCAGCCCAGTAGTATACATACATACATACATACATACATGCTTGCATACAAGACGCACAAGCAATCCATGTTTGCTGGTAAGAAGTTGCGATTGTACAGCAGCATACACTGTACATTTACATTACATTTATTCACTTAGCAGACGCTTTTATCCAAAGCGACTTACAAATGAGAAAAATACAAGCGAAGCGATATATCAAGCAGAGAATACAAGTAGTGCTACCATACAAGATCCATTAATTGAGATCCAGAAGAAGCAAAGTGCACAGAGTAGAGTTGAAAGTGCAAATTTTATTTAAAATTTTTTTTTTATGAGTTGGTTAGGTGTTCACGGAAGAGGTGTGTCTTTAGCTGTTTTTTTAAGATGGTACATACACCATTCATATGTACATGCATATATGTATGGTGTATGTACAGTGTATGCTGATGTACAATAGCAGGTTGTTACCAGCAAATGGATTGCTTGTGTGTCTTCCCGCACATTTTATTCCCTTTTCCTTCCATTTCTTGGTTGGGGAAACATGGCTGAATTCATTTTGAAGAGGGTGGGTTTAGTGCAAGTTTGAGGTTATGTAACAGGCTGTGCACTTTTTGGAGGAGGTGTTTTTCCAACTTGGGGGCATTTCAGTGTCCATGCACCAGCAGTAAGTGTTATCATTTTCTCAAGTACCCTAATCCTTCAGCTATAAGGCTCTCCATCACCACACTTCTGCATATTTAGCAAGTTTTCTAAGCTACTCTAAAGTTTGTTTAGAT
Organism: Ameiurus melas; assembly: GCA_012411365.1. Lineage (NCBI taxonomy): Eukaryota > Metazoa > Chordata > Actinopteri > Siluriformes > Ictaluridae > Ameiurus > Ameiurus melas. Next base: position 13,348,273 of record CM022764.1, read on the forward strand.
ATTGGTCAGGGTGTGGCATATCTCAAATGCTGTAAGAACAATCCTCCTTCAGTGACTTAATACTAAACGACTCTCTGTGGATGTGAATATTTATAATTAATAGAGATGCACCGATGTATTGGCCGATAAAGGTTTAAAAACATCAGAGGATCAGGGCCGATCACATTCTATCGATCAAAAGAGGGCGGGAAAACATAAAATTCGTGCTGTGTGAAAGAAAAGATGTTTCTTGTGTGGAATGATGGCAAATCTGCAGTTTGCAAGCTCTGCACTGCTAAAATTAAAAAAAAATTCAAAAGTGACCAGAGGAGAAGCAGGAGTTTCGGCATTGAGTCAAATTATTATTTTTTCCACGCTGAACTAATGCGCCAGTACACCGCTGAAATTTTTGAATGATGAAGATTTGAAAGATGAGTTGACAAAGTATAAATTGCACAGAAAAATAGTTGTAGTGTATTTCATTTTTTATATATATATATATATATTAATTAGCAGGATATGATATGCACTACTCTGCAAATATATTTTTCTGTATATATATATATTTCTGTGTATGTGTGTGTGTGTGTATATTACATATTACCAGTTTGATGTTTGTGATGAAGTTGAAATGCTTTTGATTGTGGTGAGTGAATGTGAAGCCTAACAGGAGGTTTTTTAGAATTCAGTGTTAATGAGTTAATAACATTCAATAAGTTAAGAAATCTTACTTTAATCTTCAGAATTTTGTTAATGTTAATTTGTGTTTTCTGTTTATGAGACCAGTTACTGTGAAACAACTTGTTGAAATGGAGAGAATAAAGTTTTTATTTGCATTTCCTTCAGAATTGTGGAATTAATGATTATTAATTTAAAAGAAGGCATAAAAGGCAGAACTAAAGAATTGTTTTTCGGTATCGGCCGAGATCATGCTGAATAATTGGTTATCTGTATTGGCTGAGAAATTTATTACAGGTACATCTCTAAGAATTAATGTGTTCTTCAGTATCATCCAAGATTTAATTTCTAATGAACTGACTTTTTGTGTATTTTTACTGGCATTAGTCTATTTGCTTTCTTGTTCTTTTAAGCATTGTATTGTGTGGCACACAGACCAAGAATTATGGGAATTCATCATCAGTAAACAAATTATCTCCAGATTATCAGAAATATTTAAATATAAACTAGTTACATGGGAGATTTTTTCTTTAAAGATGTTGTTTATAGGGCTTTATGAAAGCTATACAAGCACTTCCTAACAGCTTACATATGTCTTAATAACATGTATAATCTGTATTTGATTATTGCCATTTCTGGCTTATAACTTTTTTCACCCCCATTTGGAGCAAGATAATTGTTTAATGTGAGAACTGTGTGGAACCTCTGCCTATAAGCCACGCTGAGCTGACTCTCCTGTTTTTACTGATGAATTACACTCATGTTGCTCATTACCTCGGTTTTTTTTAACGTTTTTAAGCGCTAATACAGCAGACTGGATATATTGCACTGATAAAACAAGAAGAATATCCTTGTTTGCTTTGATCAGTTTGTCTGTAGTCTGCTATTTGTAATTACAAAACCATTCACATTTTGATCATTTGTTTTATGCTCCATTTGGCCTGTAAAACAAGGACAGTGCTGCACGTGAGCTAGAATTTGGCATGCCTCAAGCGTGAAGCGAATGCAGCCAGTGTGGGCTGAAATGATGTCTAAACTGGACGTTTTGACTTTGTGTGTGATATGACACTGCGCTCTTACAACTTAATATTAAAGCTCAATTTACCTGAGGCTCAGAAAAAAATCAGTCAACACTGTCTCTGATCTTCCATAAAATACTCGTACTCATAAAAATCCTACTGGCCAAATTATGAAATGTATCATTTTAAAACTCTTAACGTCTTTGCCTATTATTTAGTTACTTGTCTTAACGGATTTGATTTAGTAACTACTTCATAGTTATAGTAAAAGCAATGTATGGACCCATTGAAAAGTCATGGGATTTTAAGGGGTGTATCCATTCGGCAAAAGGTCAAATGCAAATTATGACTATCACAAATCACAGGACATCATTGTGTAATATCGAACACAAATCTTACTGATGAGTGATTTGCTTATGTACTGTTAAATCATGTCTGATCAGTTATTTTGGTGAAAATGTACATATGATTCAGCTTGTTGTGCTGGCTTCACATAAGGTGCTTGTGAAATAGTTGAATGTAATTTAAGTACCAGAAAACCAGGATTACATGTAAGAAAATGCATTTAGTATATTACATCTCATCATAAAAAGGAGATCTCTTCAGTCTCCAGACCAAACTCTCCACTACACTTCCAGTGCCATGGTTTGGCAAACCATGTGTAGTACTTGACAGAAGAAAAAACAATAAGGCTTGAAAGTCCTGCAGTTCCTTTTTCTGGATCTAGTTTGTGTTTGTGTGTGTGAAATAATAATAATAATAATAATAATAATAATTGGATATTTAGGATGATGAGCATGTAATCGGCACTAATTCTTGACAAGTGATGATGGAAATTGAAAACAGTAGAGAGGTGTAATTTGTAAGCATGAGAAATATGCTTAGGCTATAGTTTTTTCAATTATTTTTTATTACCAAAGGGCATTGCTATACTTCATTTTAGACACTGCCTATCTATAGTTGCAATAGTGATGATCCCTGGCTTAATCATTGGTGTTTGAGTGTTTTTAAGTGCTCCACAGTCTCTAATGGACTCTAAGGCACTAAGGCTTTACTGCTCCTCTTTGATGGATATCACAAGAAACAGAAGGTTTATTATTGCTATTACTTAATAATATTAAATGGGTCCTTTAGCTATTACAGATCAAAAAGCTGTTGATGATGATGATGCTTTGCCTTTGTCTCACTATAAGATTGTCTTTTCCATTTAATCAAAGCTAAAAGTGCAACACTTAAGTCATTCTGTATAGGTTATAAACAGTTTTGGTATATGACAGACCCCATGCAGCTGATATCACTCCAGGTTTGTCTGTTGTGGGTGTGAGTTGAAGGCTGCTGTGTGGATGCAGTTCCCAGCACCAATTAAAAATATGCTAGTAGTGTGAATAATAGTAATAGTAATTTCTGTCCTCTGACTAGGAAAGACTAAAGACCCTCAAATTCCTACTCGGAAAGGTGAGAAGGTTTCCTCGATCCCTGAGTTCAGCATATAACTTCTTGTCAGCATGACCACTCACACCATCAACAGTAAATAAAACATCACTTCAGTATTTTAAATGAGTTTACAGTAGTATGTATTTTAAAGCATCATACGCCAACAGATTAGTTGGTTAAATCTGCATCTGTTTTTAAGTTAGTTGTTTTGAAAAAAAAATACATCATACACGTATGATAACTTGGGTATGCTAGTTAGCTTGTAACAACAACAAAAAATAGACAGAAACCATGATGTCATGGAGGTATCTATTTATTTATTTATTTTCCCACTCTGTAGCTTGAATGCACCAAGCTCGCAAATAAAAATAATTCTGATTTAAGACTTCCCAACTCTGAGTTAAGTAGAATGCAGTAATATACTTTTTATTTATTTTTTTAATTTCCCTTAGTCTGTACCAATGCTCAAAACCAGGTAACTAGCTCACCATTCATTAACCATAAGTTTTCAGGTAGAAACCAGAACATAGGAGACCAGAACTTCCTCTTGCCTGGTGGGCTAGCTAATAATTTCTAATTTTTTTTCCATACCTGAAATATAATTACTATATACCACTTTGTTGCTTTTGTTCAAAGGTATTTTAATATTGTAATACAATAAAAAGTCTTGAAAGCATGTTTGTTAGTTTTCCCTCTGTTTTTTTTGGTGTGTGTGTGTGTAACAAACACTTTAAAAAATAACAGTTCTATATTTATTTCAGACAGTAAGCTGATCATATATAACAAAACCTAAATCTTCCAAATGTGCTTGTGTTCTAGTTGAAAAGACTAGTTTTCTGTAATTCGTGTAGAACTATTTAATTCAGGTGGCTAATTAGTATGTTATTGTATATAAATATTAGTTAATAGTTAAATAGCCATGTCGTTGGGCTTAACATTGTTTTCAGGCTCATCAAAAAAAACCAAAAAACATAAATAACCTCCGAGTCCTTGTGCTTGTGTGTGTCCAGGAAGAGCACACTGTATGTGGCACTAATCATTTGAACACTTCTTTTCATTTTTATTTATTTATTTATTTTTTTGTATCCCACACTTTTAAGGATAAAGAAACAGGCCATATTAGTTTGCTCAGTAGATGGCAGCAGTAGACTCAGAGATGCTGTCCTAGTGAGACTGCTGACCATAAGCATAAGTGTTTTAGTAGCTGCCTGGAAATTGCTCTCTTACTCATCGCTATCATCATTAAGGTGCTCTTCAATGTATCTCCTGTAATTACTATATATCCTGTAATATGTGGCGTCTTCTAGTCTCCATTTTCCCCAATTGAAAGTAAACAAACTGGTTGAAATAGAGTATAACCCAGTCATCCTGGTTATGAAATGTGCAAGACAATCTCATGTTTCATCTTATTACAATGAATCCATTTAAATGAAGGGAAAGAAGAAAAGTGCATGTCTAGACCAATAAGCTGTTCCAGACCTGTTGTCATGTGTGAGTCAGGTGTGAAGGTACGTTTGTTTGTGTGTGTGCATTTCTTAAGGAGAGTTTTTGACAGTAAAGTTGAAGGAATATGAAACATGCAGTATGTATCCTACCTATCAAAAATGTACTCATTAGTTGATCTACAGTAGAGCCAGTGATGCCTCTGTACAAAATCTATAGCGTTGCTGTTCAATTTGAGTGAAACAAAAGCAAACTTTGTCACTGTTACTTCACTAAAACAGCACTATTATACCCAGTTTATGCTGGGCTAACTGCTGCTAAACATGTTATTTTACACACGTGGATTAACCCACAATCACATGTCACGGCAATGGTTGTTATTATATAATGATGTTGTGTACCTTGAGCTAACTATTGCTTGCAATATCAGCATAGTTTAGGGTTGTACAATGTGACAATTTAATCAACCCTACACAATATTACACTGCCACGATATCCAGTGACTTTTTTTCTGTTGTGATGTATTACTAGTGCCAATTTAACACTAGAGTACGCTAGCACGAGTTATCATTTATTACACTCCAGAAGAGCAGTCTTCTTCTCCCCAATTAAACGGGGTATAAATTGCCCCATCCCCTTTACTTAAGCTCTACCGAAATATTTTGGCTAAAAATCGTGACAGAAATGTCACTTCTGTGCAGGCGTGCAACCGATGCTATCGTTTATTTCGAACACGCCTCGAATTTAGCGAAGCACCTGAAAGCCGGGTCCTATATTATGTTTATTTGAGGTAGCTGGCATTGTTGCCGAGAAACCAGCTAACTTTATGCTCCATGTAATGTTAATGATAACCAATTATTTGTTAATGATGCTAACACATTGCAATATTATACACTACCTCCTAATGGGCCACCGTGCATCGTCATTCAGCCCGTGTCCTGTCAGCAACATGTAACCTAATGTCACTAATAATTATTTTAATGTTAATGCTTTTAATAAATGTTTTTGGCCTGCCAGCATATCAGTGAATTTAAACTAATGCTTGCATACAGATTATAAGGTGTGCGCGTGTGCATTCGGGAGTGCACCTTGGCACTTTGCACCTTGGCCTCCACTGTTTTAGTAGTCATTGTCAGACAGCGTTTGATAACTAAAATACCCCCCCCCCTCTCTCTCTTTTTGCTAGTATCAGCTAGAGGAAGATATCCTCCAGGAGTGTTTTTAATTAAATAAAAAAATATTTTATACCACACCGTGGTATTGACTTTGATATCGAGTTTCATGTACTTTTGGTGGTTTCAGTATCAACTGCTAGATTTTGGGTATCGTGACAGCCCTACAACCTACAACCTCAATTACAAAAATATAAACCGTAAATGTGTGAAAAACTGCGTCTATAATTTGCGTCTATAATTTCTCTTCAAACTAAAATCTTCAAACAAAATACAACATAAAACAAAGGCAACCTGAGTAAACATACAATGCAGTTTTTATTTATTTTTAATGAAGCAAAAAAAAGGTATCCAACACTTATCACCCTTTTGAAAAACTAACTGATTATCTGGTTGTTCCACCTTTACCAGCAATAACTGCAATCAAACACTTCTGATAACTGGAGATCAGTCTTTCACTTGCTTCTAGGACTAGGATTTCCTCCTATGCTTTTGACCATTGTCTTGCTACATTACTTTTTACATTTATTCACTTGGCAGACGCTTTTATTCTAAGCGACTTACAAATAAGCAAAGCGATTGTCTTGCTACATAATTCAGTTGTGTTTGAGTTTAAACTTGGGGACATTCTCCTTTAGGATTTTCTGGTATAGAGCAGAATTCATGTTTCCCAGGCCCTGAAGCAGCAAAGCATCCCCACACCATAACACTTCCAACACCATACTTGACCATAGGTATGATCTTTTTGTGGAATTATGCGTTTAGTTTATGCCAGATGTAACGGGACCCCTGTCTTCCAAACAGTTCTTCTTTTGACTCATCAGTCCACAGAACATTCTCCAAAAACGTTTGAGGATCATCAAAGTGTGTTTTGCCAAAATTCAGCCTTAATGTTCTTCTGGTTTAACAGTGGGTTTCATCTCAACACTCTTCCATGGATGCCATTTTTGCTTTGTGTCTTTCTGATAGTAGAACATCAACAGTGACCTTTATTGATGAAAGAGACCACTTTTGGGAAGGTTCGCTATTGTGCCTAGTTTTTTTCCATTTTGAGATAATGGTTCTCACTGTGGTTCTTTCGGGTCCCAGATCCTTTGAAATAGCTTTGTAAACCTTCCCAGACAGATGCATTTAAATCACCTTCTTCCTCATCATTTTTGGAATTTCTTTAAATTTTGGCATAGTGTGTTACTGTGCAAGACAGTTTAACCAATTCTTGCTATTGAAAAAGTTCTATTTAAGTGTTGATTTGATTGAACAGGGTTTGCATTAATCAGCCCTGGTTGTGTCTAGTCCAGCTGAACCCCAATATGAATTCAGTTTCATAGATTTGGGGAATTAGTAATTACAGGGCAAATGCATTTTCACATAAGCTCAGTTGGTATTGGATAATTGTTTGCTTCAATAAATAACATTTATCATTTAAAAACTGTATTTTGTGTTTACTCAGGATTTTGTGTGTGTCCAGCACCTGGTATCGATTAAACACAGACGTCCTCCCTGTCTTTGGAGCTCAGCAGTTGTGTGTGTGCTCTTGCAAAGTTTGTTTTATATTACAGCAGCTTGGTGTCATTGCTGCTCAAGCAGGGTTTTGAGGGCCACTACCACCCACTCATTCATACTCTCTGTCTCCAGTGGTCTGCTGTCCTTTGTTTTATTTATTTATATATTTTCTGTGTGTTTCTTTTTCTCTTTCCTGCAGTGTGACACTGATGTTCTCCGATTCCCTTATTGTGTGTGTGCGGCTGCTGTGCATTTCAATGCCTGTGGTCACTGACATGTTCTTTTTGTGATATTTATATATGTCAGTGAGCAGAAACATATTGTTACTCACTAACCAGGATAATTTTACACACAATGTTGGGCATTTTACTGTTTTCCCCCTAGGATAACTTCTCCAGCTTTTTTTTCTGGCAGAAGTAAAATATTAATTAAAAATTTTACACATGTTGTCAGCATCTCCTAATGGTGCATTTCTGTGTGTGTCATGCAGGGGTCGCCCCTCTCAAAGTGCAGATGCCTGCTCTCTCACCCACCATGGAGGAGGGGAATATTGTGAAATGGCTGAAGAAGGAAGGTGAGTGGGACATTCACCTTACATTCTGTTACAATCACGCAACCTTGTGGAAGTTTTCATCACCTTAATTGGATAGAGCAGCTTATTATATTGCAATAATGTTTTAGTTCTGCTTACTCTACATGTATATTTGCTCATTTGGCAGATGCCTGTAATAGAGACAGGATACAACTGAGCGGCCATCTGATCTCACGGCCTCCTGATTAGTAGCTCTAGTCTTAAGCACTGAGTAGACAATATGAAAAATGACTTTTAAGTAGAGATGCACCGATGTATTGGCCAGTAATTGGTATCAGCCGCTCAAGGCCATCTGTCATGTTATCGGCCGATAGTTTAAAAACATCCGATGATCAGGGCCGTCATATTATATCCTGTCAATCAAAAGAGGGCGGGAATGCTCATCGATTTCCTGCTGTGTGTAAAGATGATGTCTCTCAAAACTGCAGTTTGTAAGCTCTGCACTGCAAAATTTTTATACCGGACGCTGCAGCAGTGAAGCGGGAGTTTCGGCATCGTCAAAAAAAAAAAATTTGCTATGCTGGATTAAAGTTGTGTACTGACACAGTTGAAAGATTTAAATGAAGATGAGTTGACCAAAAAATATATTGCTCAGAAAAATATATTTGTAGAGTAGTGTATTTCATATCCAGTTAATGTTATAAAAAAGTTTATATTATATATTACCAGTTTGATGTTCAGTGATGAAGTAGAAATGCTTTTGTTTGTGGTGAGTGAATGTGAGACTAACAGGAAGTTGTTTTTAGAATTCAGTCAATGGTAATATGAATTAATAACATTAATTCACATAAGTTAAGAAATCTTTCTTTTAATCTTAAGAATTTAGTTCATGTGTTAATGTTAGAGTAATTTGTTTTGTTTATGAGACCAGTTACTGTGAAACAACTTGTTGAAATGGAGAAAATAAAGTTTTTATTTGCATTTCTTTCAGAATTGTGGAATTAATTATTATTCATTTAAAAGAAGGTATAAGAAGCAGAACTATTGGTTATTGGTATCGGCACTCTGAATAATCGGTTCTCTGTATCTGCTGAGAAATTTTGTATCGTGCATCTCTACTTTTAATCTCTTAAAATTTTTTATAAATCAACAAAGACCAAAACTTGTTTTTTAGTTTTTTATTCACACTTTGTCACTGTCTTGCCAGAGATTATTCATTATTTGCATATTAATTGTTGTTTTAAGTGCTGTCCCACAAATTATTTCATATGATTTGTATTCTACTGCTATCTATCTATCTATCTATCTATCTATCTATCTATCTATCTATCTATCTATCTATCTAAAAATGAAAGTGAGCTTTTTGTTTATATATACAGGGCTCGGAATTAACCTTTTTTTACTTAGTAGCCCTGGTGCTCCCAACTTAAAAAATTTTGGAGCACCCACTGAAAATTAAGGATCACCATAGCTGCAACCCATATGTTGTTTGCAATAGAACATAGAAAACATATCAAATGTTTACTCTGAGTAAATGTCCAATTTTTATGAAAAAAAGTAAAGGTAACTTTTAATTTTAAGGCCACAACACATCTCAAAACATTTGGGATTGGGCAACAAAAGTAAGTGTTACTAAAAAGAAACAGCTGGAAGTTAATTAGCAACAGAAAGAGTCTTTCAGAAGTAAAGATGGGCAGAGGTTCACCAATCTGTGAAAAGCTGCATCAACAATTTGTGGAACAATTTCAGAATAATGTTCCTCAATTTTAAATTGTGAAGTCTATGAATATTTCATCATCTACAGTACATAATATCAAAAGATTCAGAGAATCTGGGAAATATCTCGGGGACAAGGGTGAAGATCAATATTGCATGATCTTCCGACCCTTAGGCGGCACTGCATTAAAAACAGGCATGATTCTGTAATGGAAATCACTGCATGGGCTCAGAAAAACTTCCAGAAATCATTATCATGCAAAGGAGAAGCCATATGTGAACATGATCCAGAAACACTGCCGTCTTCTGTGGGCCAAAGCTCATTTAAAATGGACTGAGGCAAAGTGGAAAACTGCTCTCTGGTCAGACGAATCCAAATTTGAAATTCTTTTTAGAAACCATGGACACCAAGTCCTCTATACTGAAGAGGAGAGGGACCATCCGGGTTTTTATCAGTGCTCAGTTCAAAACCCTGCATCTCTGATGGTATGAAGGTGCATTAGTGCCTTTGGAATGGGCAGCTTGCACGTCTGGAAAGGCAACATCAGTGCTGAAATGTATTTACAGGTTTTAAAGCAACATATGCTTTATCCAGATTCCATCCCATCTTTACTTGTGAGAGACTCTGCTTCTCTAAGATACTCTTTTTATACCCAATCATTTTACTGACCTGTTGCCAATTAACCTCCAGCTGTTTCTTTGTAGTAACACTTACTGTTCCAGCCTTTTGTTGCCCCATACCAAATTTTTTGAGACATGTTGCGGCCAACAAATTCAAAATTACGTAATTTTTTCCTTGTAATGGTACATTTCCTCAGTTTAAACATTTTATGTTTTCTGTGTTCTACTCTGAATAACGTATGGGTTTGAGATTTGCAAATCATTGCGTTTTGTTTTTAAAGGACATTTTAGACATCGTGTGTAGAAAGTGTGTATGTATGTGATATATATTACACAAAATATATATCACATACACACAGTATCTCACAAAAGTGAGTACACGCCTCACATTTTTGTAAATATTTGAAATTACACTTTGCTACAGTGTAAAGTAGTGAGTGTACACCTTCTCCCCTTTCTGCGTGTGAACATCTGTTTTACTCTCACGGTTGTAATGTTATTGAACTCCAATAACGCGCTCTGACTTTTGGCACGGATTTGCTGCCATATCTTTTCATCTTTCTTCAGCTCTTTACATTTTGCACGCTAGTTAGATCCATGTGACGTGACATCATGAAAGGGAGTGATTGATTGCTAATACTAATCATTTTGAACTCTGCATTAAAGTTAAGAATGTGAAGATGAAATTGAATTTATGTAACGTTGGATAGATTGTACACAGTACAATCTATCCAACGTTACATGCACAGCATGCACATGCTATGCAGTAATTAGCAAACTTTTTGTAGAGAAATGAAAACCAGTCGCATCACAACAATTATTTTCACTCACACAAATATATTTTGAGGTCAAATATATAACACTTATTAACTCTTTTCGCACAGATTACATTTCTGGAGTGTATGCGACCAAAATAGTCGCACTTTTGAGCCTTGATGTCTGAGGAATTGAGAGAATATTTGAGAGAAAAAAAATCAATACTTGCAGCCCTTTTAAACAACAAAACTATGGTGAATGAATTCAAACTGATATTAAGAATCTGCTGTTATGGATTTTAAGCAAACACCAGTAGCTGTAATTAAACAAGGCCTCACTGATATCTCTCAAACAGAAATAACAATAGACAAAATAAAAAAGTGGCTCTCAAATGATGCAGCGTTCCCACATGTTATCAAATTAATATACTCTAAATGCACATCACTTTATTTTTTTCCCCCTCATTATCTGTTGATTTACAGTTTTTAACCTACAGTGGTGTGAAAAAGTGTTTGCCCCCTTCCTCATTTCCTGTTCCTTTGCATGTTTGTCACACTTAAGTGTTTCGGAACATCAAACCAATTTAAACAATAGTCAAGGACAACACAAGTAAACACAAAATGCAATTTGTAAATGAAGGTGTTTATTATTAAAGGTGAAAAAAAATCCAAACCATCATGTCCCTGTGTGAAAAAGTGATTGCCCCCCTTGTTAAAACATACTATAACTGTGGTTGTCCACACCTGAGTTCAATTTCTCTAGCCACACCCAGGCCTGATTATTGCCACACCTGTTCACAATCAAGGCATCACTTAAATAGGAGCTGCTTGACACAGTAAGGTCCACCAGAAGATCCTTAAAAGCTACACATCATGCCGAGACCCAAAGAAATTCAGGAACAATTGAGAAAGAAAGTAATTGAGATCTATCAGTCTGGAAAGGGTTATAAAGCCATTTCCAAAGCTTTGGGAATCCAGCGAACCACAGTGAGAGCCATTATCCACAAATGGCGAAGACATGGAACAGTGGTGAACCTTCCCAGGAGTGGGCCGCCCAAAATTACCCCAAGCAGCGCAGCGCGCGCGACTCATCCAAGAGGTCACAAAAGACCCCACAACAACGTCCAAAGAACTGCAGGCCTCACTTGCCTCAGTTAAGGTCAGCGTTCATGCCTCCACCATCAGGAAAAGACTGGGCAAAAATGGCCTGCGGCATGGCAAGTTCCAAGGAGAAAACCACTGCTGAGCAAAAAGAACATCAAAGCTTCGTCTCAATTTCTCCACAACACATCTTGATGATCCCCCAAGACTTTTGGGACAACATTCTGTGGACCGATGAGCCAAAAGTGGAACTCTTTGGAAGGTGTGTGTCCAAGTATATCTGGCGTAAAAGGAACACTGCATTTCAAAAAAGAACATTATACCAACAGTAAAATATGGTGGTGGTAGTGTGATGGTCTGGGGCTGTTTTGCTGCTTCAGGACCTGGAAGACTTGCCGTGATAAAAGGAACTATGAATTCTGCTGTCTACCAAGAGATCCTGAAGGAGAATCTCCGACCATCTGTTCGTGTACTCAAGCTGAAACAAACTTGGGTTCTGCAGCAGGACAATGATCCTAAACACACCAGCAAGTCCACCACCGAATGGCTGAAGAAAAACAAAATGAAGACTTTGGAGTGGCCTAGCCAAAGTCCTGACCTGAATCCTATTGAGATGTTGTGGTATGACCTTAAAAAGGCTGTTCATGCTCGAAAACCCTCTAATGTAACTGAATTAGGACAATTCGCAAAGATGAGTGGGCCAAAATTCCTCCAGGACGCTGTAAAAGCCTCATTCGCACGTTATCGTAAACGCTTGGTTGCAGTTGTTGCTGCTAAGGGTGGCCCAACCAGTTATTAGGTTTAGGGGCAATCATTTTTTCACACTGGGCCATGATGGTTTGGATTTTTTTTCACCTTTAATAATAAACACCTTCATTTACAAATTGCATTTTGTGTTTACTTGTGTTGTCCTTGACTATTGTTTAAATTGGTTTGATGTTCCGAAACACTTAAGTGTGACAAACATGCAAAGGAACAGGAAATGAGGAAGGGGGCAAACACTTTTTCACACCACTGTATATAAAAAAAGCTAATAATGTTTGACAATACTTCCCTTCTCACACCGAACCAAATTTACACGGGACAGTTTAAAATAAATAAATAAATAAAAGCACAGGGAAACCTAAAATATGACTGTTCTCCAAAGTCGGAGAGAGTAGGCCTGGGAAACATGGACAAAATATTATACCATAAAATGGATAATTTCATATTCTTGAAATTATAAAATCATGTTTTCTCTAAAATTTATTATTATTATTATTAATAATAATAATAATAAATGTATACAAAGTAACCGCATGCTTTCATGACTGTGTTTTGTAAACTAAACACCAGTGAGGCATGTTTTCTTTTCTCCTTTTATTTGGAAGCGATATTGAACAGAACATAACACTGTCAAAATGGGAACAATATGAATACATATCAAAAGTAAATATTCAAACTAGGGCTGCAACTAACCATTTTCATAATCGATTAATTGGTCAATTATTTTTTTCGATTAATTTGATACCTTCAATACTATTTTTTGGTTATTTAAAATAAAATCCACAAACTAAGTGTTAATATAAATATATATTAATATATATTAAATATAAACTTCAGACTAAAACTTTATATTAACACAACTATGTCGTTTATGGGTGGGGTTTTTAATTTATTTATTTTTTGGTTGTCCAATAGCACTGATTTTAGCACTGAAATTAATAATAAGATCTCACATTCACTGCATCTTCCAATTTGTTACTCACTGCCTTTAGGCATATTGTTACTTTGATCGTACCGTTTTACTTAGATATTACAGATCTTACTTGTGCTCCCACTGTTTATCATCACGTCTACATTGCAAGTGAGGAGCAACACAGTTTGTGAGCAGTTGTATTGTGTGCCATAAAGAGCTAGAATCATATGAATGAGAGCAGGTTATAAAAATAAATGTTTACCAATTTTTTACTGTGTATTTATTTTTTTTTCTTTTACGTCTGTAGATCAAATTAAATACATGTTAAGTTGTCAGTTGTTTAAAAGGAACCTTGACTATGAAGGCTTGTAGGCCTTAACACACAATAATTGCCCTCTCCTACTAAAATGCGTTGTTAGAAACACATGAAATGTTCATTACTTTTAAAATCCTTAATATTTAATACATATTTTAACCTATGGATGCCATCATTACATGACCTGCGCAATGCACTGAGTCAATGACATAAAATGGTTGCACTTAAGCACTCAAAAGAATTAGCTACTAGCTCCTGCAGCAGGAAAAGAATGCCACACTGTGCTGCTTTGTCTGTAATTTTCTAGTTCTTGTGTTCTGTGATATAGGGGATATCTGTAAATATAATCAAATGTGTAAACATCTTGTTAGTTTTTTTTTTTTTTTTTTCCCTTGTTTGTTCTCATAATGGAACTCTTGTATAAAATTATCCTAAAATGCCTATCCAAGGCATACCCAAAGTAAAATTTAAAGCTGTTCTTGAACTATTTGTAGTACATGCATGGTTTTGGTCTATTTTGAAAGGTAGAAATATTTTTACATAATTGAATTGTTTGGACCCTTTTCCAGTGTCAGTGTTTTTTTATTTTTTTTTTATAAAGTTTTGTTTTTTTTTATTTTTTTTTATATATAAAGTTTTGTCAGGATGTTGTGGATCACTGGATTACTATGAGGTGAGTTGTCTCTAAGTGTTTGTGTATTGGTGGTCTGACAGAGACATTGATTGTAACTGCTGTTGTGAATGTATCTCTAAATCAGTTTATATCAATCGAATCACAAGAATTTAGCTTTCCAAAGATATGAGTATCTTCGTACACACAGAAGCTCTGTAGATAGCATAGATTTACTGTCATAACGTGGTGACCTTGCGCTGGCTGTCGGAATTTTAACAGGATAAAATTTATAACGGCAAGATGACTGAAAATCTCAAAAAATTATTGGTATTATAATACGTTTCATCATAAAATTTAGTTTAATCCATATGCTTAACTTGTACAACAAACGCTCTTGGTTGACTGTTTGATTTTTGCCCTACGGTCACCTCCTCACTTCTCTGATCATCTTCATTTTGATGTACATTTTGAGTAATGTGTTCTATATTAGCCTCATCGTATGTTATGCTTACGTTCAAATTGAAAAGGTTATAGGCATGTTTGTCACTATAGAGTCAGTGGAGAATCAAGACTGCTGCAACCATTTGGCATCACTACCCAGAATGCACTGCAACGTAAATAGCAATGGTGGCCTACGAGTGCAAGAACTTATTTATTTATTTTTAAACCGACATCTAGAGTGTTTTTGTATAGCGGATTTATATAGCGGATGTCAGCATTAATATAATAATCCATACAAGTCTTCATAGTCAGGGTTCCTTTTAAGAGTGGAACAGGAGGAATGTCTTGTCAAGATTAGACATCACCTTTGACATCATTAATGCATTATAATGGTGCAAGAATAAACTGCAGAGCCTACACTTGCACACATTTACAATTCATGGTTGAAGCTGAAGGACAGATTAATAGGTTGCCCTTTTAACTTTTTCATGCCTCATAAGATGCTCCTGTTCAAGAATGATGGGCATACAGAAGCACTAAGGCAGTTGTAAAGGCACGCTGGATTATAATTTATGTCCTCTCTCTCCTGTCTTCCATTTCTTTGTTTATGTCTGTCATTATTTATTCTATTACTAACTGAATAACTGAATAACTTCCTTCCTTCTTTCTTTCCTATTTGTGCTGTACATTATTGAGTCTTCATATTCACATGTATCAGCCTAAGGAGGTAGTAGCACTCAAGTAGCTTTTGTATCCATCCTGACTTTCAGTCCATCCATCCATTTTCTATATCGCTTATCCTACAGGGTGGTGGGGAACCTAGAGTCTAGCCCAGGAAGCATGGGACAAAAGGCGGGGTACACCCTAGACGGGGTGCCAATCCATCGCAGGGCACATTCACATACACTTTCACACACTACAGACACTATGGACATGACGGTCAGCCTACCAATCTTGTCTTTGGACTGGGGGAGGAAAGCGGAGTATCCGGAAGAAACCCCCACAGCACGGGGAGAAAATGCAAACTCCACAAACACAGGGCCACAGTCGGAATTGAACCCCAAACCCTGTAGGTGTGAAGCAAACGTGCTAATGTGCTTGCCTGACTTATGCATGGATAATTTAATTCACACATAGGCTACATATACCTTCACATATGGACTGCAAACACAGATGCATGTATGTACAGTGAGGGAAAGAAGTATTTGATCCCCTGCTGATTTTGTACGTTTTCCCACTGACAAAGAAATGATCAGTCTATAATTTTAATGGTAGGTTTATTTGAACAGTGAGCAACAGAATAACAACAAGATAATCCAGAATGCAGAATGAGGGGGTCAAGTATTTGACCCCCTCTCAATCAGAAAGCTTTCTGGCTTTTCTGGCCCAGGTGTCTTTTATACAGGTAACCTGTATATAAGACACCTGTCCACAGAAGCAAGGCCAAGACCAAAGAGCTCTCCAAGGATGTCAGGGACCAGATTGTAGACCTACACAAGTCTGGAATGGGCTACAAGACCATTGCCAAGCAGCTTGGAGAGAAGGTGACAACAGTTGGTGCGATTATTCGCAAATGGAAGAAACACAAAAGAACTGTCAATCTCCCTCGGCCTGGGGCTCCATGCAAGATCTCACCTCGTGGAGTTGCAATGATCATGAGAACAGTGAGGAATCAACCCAGAACAACATGGGAGGATCTTGTTAATGATGTCAAGGCAGCTGGGACCATAGTCACCAAGAAAACAATTGTAACACACTACGCCGTGAAGGACTGAAATCCTGCAGGGCCGGCAAGGTCTCCCTGCTCAAGAAAGCTCATATACATGCCCATCTGAAGTTTGCCAATGAACATCTGAATAATTCAGAGGACAACTGGGTGAAAGTGTTGTGGTCAGATGAGACCAAAATGGAGCTCTTTGGCATCAACTCAACTCGCCGTGTTTGGAGGAGGAGGAATGCTGCCTATGACCCCAAGAACACCATCCCCACCATCAAACATGGAGGGGGAAACATTATGCTTTGGGGGTGTTTTTCTGCTAAGGGGACAGGACAACTTCACTGCATCAAAGGAATGATGGACGGGCCCATGTACTATCAAATCTTGTGTGAGAACCTCCTTCCCTCAGCCAGGGCATTGAAAATGGTTCGTGGATGGGTATTCCAGCATGACCCAAAACACACGGCCAAGGCAACAAAGGAGTGGCTCAAGAAGAAGCACATTAAGGTCCTGGAGTGGCCTAGCCAGTCTCCAGACCTTAATCCCATAGAAAATCTGTAGAGGGAGCTGAAGGTTTGAGTTGCCAAATGTCCGCTTCGAAACCTTAATGACTTGGAGAAGATCTGCAAAGAGGAGTGGGACAAAATCTCTCCTGAGATGTGTGTGAACCTGGTGGCCAACTACAAGAAACGTCTGACCTCTGTGATTGTCAACAAGGGTTTTGCCACCAAGTACTAAGTCATGTTTTGCAGAGCACTCAAATACATATTTCCCTCATTAAAATGCCAATCAATTTCTAACATTTTTGACATGCGTTTTTCTGGGGTTTTTTATGTATTTTTTTTATTCTGTCTCTCACTGTTCAAATAAATCTACCATAAAAATTATAGACTGATCATTTCTTTGTCAGTGGGCAAACGTACAAAATCAGTGGGGGATCAAATACTTTTTCCCTCACTTTATGTATGTATGTACAGTATCTCACAAAAGTGAGTACACTACTCACATTTTTGTAAATATTTGATTATACCTTTTCATGTGACAACACTGAAGAAATTACATTTTGCTACAATGTAAAGTAGAGAGTGTATAGCTTGTGTAACAGTGTAAATTTCCAAATAACTCAACACACAGCCATTAATGTCTAAACCGCTGGCAACAAAAGTGAGTTCACCCCTAAGTGAAAATGTCCAAATTGGGCCCAAAGTGTCAATATTTTGTGTGGCCACCATTATTTTCCTGCACTGCCTTAACCCTCTTGGGCATAGCGTTCACCAGAGCTTCACAGGTTCCCACTGGAGTCCTCTTCCACTCCTCCATGATGACATCACAAAGCTGGTGGATGTTAGAGACCTTGTGCTCATCCACCTTCTGTTTGAGGATGCCCCACAGATGCTCAATAGGATTTAGGTCTGGAGACCTGCTTGGATAGTCCATCACTTTCACCCTCAGCTTCTTACGTATGTTTGGGATCGTTTACATGTTAGAATACTGCCCTGTAGCCCAGTCTCTGATGGGAGGGGATCATATAGACCAAATAAATGGTCTCATCAGACCACAATAGTTACAGTAACCCATCCTTAGTCTGCTTGTCTTCACCAAACTGTTTGCGGGATTTCTTGTGCGTCATCTTTGGAAAAGACTTCCTTCTGGGACGACGGCCATGCAGACCAATTTGATGCAGTGTGCGGCGTATGGTCTGAGCACTGGCTCACCCCCCAAGCCAACAACTTCTGGATATGACGCTGAGCACATGCACTCAACTTCTTTGGTTGACCTTGGTGAGGCCTGTTCTGATCGGAACCTGTCCTGTTAAACATCTGTATGGTCTCGGCCATCGTGTTGCAGCTCATTGTCGGGGTCTTGGCAGTCTTCTTATTGCCTATGCCATCTTTATGTAGAGCAACAATTTTTTTTTTTTTCAGATCTTCAAAGAGTTCTTTGCCATGAGGTGCCATGTTGAACTTCCAGTGACCAGGATGAGGGAGTGTGAGAGCGATGACACCAAATTTAACACACCTGCTCCCCTTTTACACCTGAGACCTTGTAACACTTGTAAGTCACATGAATCCGGGGAGGGAAAATGGCTAATTGTGCCCAATTTTGACATTTTCACTTAGTGGTATACTCACTTTTATTGCCAGCGGTTTAGACATTAATGGCTGTGTGTTGAGTTATTTTGAGGGGAGAGCAAATTTATTGTTACACAAGTGTCATGGTTTCCCCTTTAAGCAGCGCGCGTTAGAACATGTGAGCGCGCGCGTGGATGAGCAAGGTGCGATAGCACCTGCTTTTTGTTGTTGACAATCATGACATTTGGACACCTGCGTTTGTTTTGTTATGTCTCCTCCCTGTTCTGTCATTGGCTATTGTTTCACGTGTGTCTGAATTGCCCTCAGCCGTCAGGCATTATGAGTCTGATTATGTTTGTGTATATACCGCACGCGCCTACCAGCACACAGCTCGCCATATTAGATTAGATTAGAATAGATTAGATTAGATTCCTTAGGATAGATAGTCATATTCAGTCATAGCCATTGTTCATGTCAGGTTTCATGTTTCGATTAATTTGTTTATTTCACGCTGGTTTCTCCACTCCCAGTTCATAGTCATAGCTTATGTTTCATGTTTTGTATCTTGACCCTGTTTTCCGTGACCACGACATAGTTTCCTGCCTTGCCCAGTGTATGCCTGTTTGCCGATCGCCTGACCTCTTGCATGTTTTGGATTACGTTTTTGGATCACGTTTTGAATTTTCCTGCCTGTGTTTATCACTAAATAAAACTGTTCCTACTGCACTCGCATCAGTCATATCTTCCATTACGTCACGATACATGACAACAAGCTGTACACTCACTACTTTACATTGTAGCAAAGTGTCATTTCTTCAGTGTTGTCTCATGAAAAGATATAATCAAATATTTACAAAAATGTGAGGGGTGTACTCACTTGTGAGATACTGTGCGTGCGTGTGTGTGTGTTTATAATATAATACACACACAAGTATGCAGTATTTATTTTTTCAACAATTCCTTTTTTTTATTATAAAATAGTTTTATAAAACCTGCAGCATTTCTCCTTTAATCTCCTTCTACGCTCCTTGTGATGCGATACACTTCTCCCAGCATTTCTACCATTCCTGGAAGCATTTCCTTTAGTCACCTTTTGTCATCATGTCTAGAGCCTCCTGCCACTATTTTTCCATGGTGACATCTTTTCCCCTTCAGTCTCATTTTGAATTTCAGAAAAGAAAAATAAGGCACAGGAGCAAGATCTGACACGTGCAGTGGATGTGAAGCAATAACCACATTTGCTTCTGGTTAAAAGCTCATTGATTGACAACGCAGTGTGTGCAGGTGCATTGTCGTGGTGCAAGATCCAGTTCTGGGTACACCACTTCTCTGGATGTGTTTTCTTCAGATGCCTAAGCACTTCAATATAAAATCGTTTAGGGTGTGCGTGAGCACCATGACCTAGGTTTTACAGATCATAACAGGCCAAATCAAACAACAACAGGTAACACCACTTTGCATGAGTGGCATGGTGTGTGCTTTTCTCTTGTATAGTCACTATACTTCACCTCAGGGCTGTTTGGCCTGATCTTTCACACTTGTGGTGTGAAAAGAAAGCTTCTAGAAGTGAGTGAGTTTGAGAAGTATGTGCATGACTGAGTTGGTCTCCTGCTATCCTGCTCTGATTTTTATATTTCCTCCTGTTATTTTTTTCCCTTACTCTCGATCACAGTGAGCATTATTATTAACTGCATGATGGGTTTTTCATATGATCTGTGTCTGGCAGTAATGGCAGTTTTATTGATGAATGATGTTTGAAGTTATTACACTGTAAGGGAACATTTGTCTAATATTTACGTTAGTCCCTCAGGGCCATGGGTTTCAAGATCCACTTTATTTATTATACTTTTTTTTTTTTTTAATCCAAAGTATGCTCACCGCATTCATATTTCCTCCATAAAGCCGTGCGCATGTGAGAACCAGTTGTCTTCTAATTGCAATAATTTTTCATGGATAATTAAATGTAAATGTATTCATGAGCGCTCCCATGTCTGGAATGCAAGTGCAGATGACTGAACATTATCATGTGCTGCTGTCTTCGATGGCCTGCTGTGCAGTACGGACAAACTAAGATCATGGGGATGGAACACACATCAGAAAGAATCCCTGTTTCACCTTTACTTTGTTGTTGAATATTTAGCAATGGATTTCTTCAGCAACGTTCTGTATTGTTAATATTCAATATTATATTTCATTGCACATATTACAATGTCCCTTTTTTCCATCAGCTTGTAAGAAGATCTTAATGACTTTCATTTTACCTGACATATACCAGTAGTATGGGTAGTAGGGTGACCTAAAGATTTTTTATTGTGTAAAGAAGAAATTTAATGTATGTGTCAATGAAAAAAATCTATTGAAAATGCTAGACCTGAGATATTGTTTATTTATTAATTGTGTATTTGAGCAGGTGAGGCTGTGGCAGCTGGCGATGCTCTCTGCGAAATTGAGACAGACAAGGCTGTTGTTACCATGGAGTCCAGTGACGATGGAGTACTAGCTAAAATCCTGGTGAGTGTGTGTGGTGGGATGGTAGCAGAAATTAAATCTGTATTGACAGAACATGCAACTGATTTCACTATATTAACTTCAATCCCCTGAGTTCTTTCACCATAAGCTTTCCACATAATCTCATTTAGAGTGTGTGTGTGTGTGTGTGTGTGAGAGAGAGAGAGAGAGAGAGAGAGAGACAGACAGACAGAGAGTGAGCGAGCGAGCATTGCCTCCTCCAATCAGAGCTCCTCATTAAGACTGCTATGGACTTGATGAGCAGAACCAGGCCCTAATGAGCCTCTGGCTCCTTCTCCTGGTTTCATCTCTGTATTTACTGTCAGGTCAGCCTCATTCCCCATCACATTTAACATGTCGAAGAGAAACGGGATTTCTTAAACAAAAGATGTAATGAATTTGTCTGTTCACTGTGAATACCTCCCTTTTACCTCTTTATAGTAAAAAGCCTTCCATCAGTAGATAAAGGAATTGTCAGTCATAGACTCATTTGCATAATCTGGAGATCTCTTTATAGTCTTAGCAGCTTCCCACAGTTAAATCATCTTAATGTTAATATGTAGAGGTTTTTGTCAGTCTTAATGAATTTGCATGTACGTTACATGTAATCCGAACCAAACTGATGCATACGAGGATGTTATCATAGCAATATTTTAATAACGACAACAAGCACATGAATCCTGCCATTAAATTAGTAGCTAAGTTCATTTGATCAATGTCAAACTCTTAAATGTTAACGGTCAAACATCCTCATGTTTTACGTCTTCATCACAACAATTTGGAATGTCCTTCCAAAGAAAGAAACCAATGGTCTACTAACAACTGGGTATGGAACAAGTCAGCTTAGGAAAACAACAAAAGCTGTTTACGTCCTTTGTTGTGTTGGCAGTGCTTTTTGGGTCATTGTCTTGCTGCATGATGATGTTCCTTCCAGTTAGATTGGATGCATTTCTCTTTAAATTGGAAGACCGGTTGTATCTGGAGACTTCTGAGCTCCTTCTTCTACTGCTATCAGGAGTTACAACATCAATAAAGATTCCAGAAGCGGCCATGCAAGCCAAAGACATGACATTACCTCCACCATTTTAAACAGATACCCTTGTATATTTTGGGTCACAAGCAAATTCTTTCTTTCTCCACTCTTTGGCCTTTCCATCTCTTTGGTATAGGTTAATCTTGGTTAGAGAATTTTTGTGACTCATCTCTGTGTTTCTTTGCAAATTGTAATCTGGCTTTCCGATTCTTACTGCTCATGAAGGGTTTATATTTTGTAGTATCACCTCTTTATTTCTGCACTTGATGTCTTCTTCGAATGGTGGATTGTGATACCTTCACCCTTAGTAAATAGATTCAGTTCAACATGCATTAGTTATTAGTTCCACATTAGTTCAGGGTTTTAATCACCTCACTTTTGTTAATAATGTCCATCTCAACAAAATGGACTCCCAGTGTACATGTTGCAAGGGAATTTTTCATTTTGAAATATTAACACTTCTCCTGTCTCCCAGCCACCATGTCTGTTATACAAAGTTTTCGATCTTTTCTGCACTAGAAGATTTTTAAACATGGAATTTAGCTGTGTTGTTTTACATGAATACTATGCAGGATCTGTGCACAGATTCCCATTGTGCTCGTAATCAAAATTAAAATTTTACATCAAGTGATTCTTCTATTTAACAGATTGTTAAACAGATTATCAAACTTGTCCTGTCTTTCGATTAGAGAGGAATTTATTTTAGATTTACTAAATTAGGTACAGTGAGGGGAAAAAAGTATTTGATCCCCTGCTGATTTTGTACATTTGCCCACTGACAAAGAAATGATCAGTCTATAATTTTAATGGTCGGTTTTATTTGAACAGTGAGAAAAAACTTCACAACAAAAAAAAAATTTCCAAAAATTTTTTTTTTTTTTTTTTTTTTTTTTTAAAAAAAAAAATTTTTTTCTTCCCTTTCCACAATCAATTTTTTTTTTTTTTTTTTTTCTAGGAGTAGCTTAATTTTATTCCCCCCCCCTTCTTTTTTTTTTTTCTTTTTTTTTTTTTTTTTCTCTCCCCCCCCCCCCCCCCCCCCCCCCCCCCTCCCCCACCCCCCCCCCCCCCCCCCCCCCCCCCCCCCCCCCCCCCCCCCCTCTTAGTTTTTTTCCTTTCTCTCCTTCCCACTACTCACCCCCCCCCTACTCCCCCACTTTCTGATGTTTTTTTTATTTTATTTTTTTTTTTTTTTTTTTAAATAAAAAAAAAAAAAAATATAATATATTATTTCTTTTTCTTCCCCTTCCCCCCCCCCCCCCCTCTCTTTCCCCCCCTGGAGTTGCAATGATCATGAGAACAGTGAGGAATCAGCCCAGAACTACACGGGAGGATCTTGTCAATGATCTCAAGGCAGCTGGGACCATAGTCACCATGAAAACAATTGGTAACACACTACGCCGTGAAGGACTGAAATCCTGCAGCGCCCGCAAGGTCCCCCTGCTCAAGAAAGCACATGTACATGCCTGTCTGAAGTTTGCCAATGAACATCTAAATGATTCAGAGGACAACTGGGTGAAAGTGTTGTGGTCAGATGAGACCAAAATGGAGCTCTTTCGCATATGGATCAACTCAACTTGCCATGTTTGGAGGAGGATCAATGACCCCAAAAACACCATCCCCACCGTCAAACGTGGAGGGGGAAACATTATGCTTTGGGGGTGTTTTTCTGTCAGCTTATGAAGGTTTTGTTACTTCCACATTTTCTTATTTTTCTGACTGGGATCCAACTGCGAGTGATAATGGGAAGTTGTGGTGGTGTGTCTGTCTGGTGACATGGACTTCATCCTGATGTGTTTTTCCTGGTTAGAATAAAGTGTAGAATTAAACAAAAACAGCATTTCTTTATAGAGAAGATAATAATACAGCATTGTGGATTGATTTGATCGATCTGTTATAGACTTGAGTATATAGGGCTGTTTGGAGTAAAATCACGTGCAGTTTGTAGAAGTGTGACTAGTCTGTAATAGTCACATTGAAATATTGCAATAAAATGCTGACCTTTAGACACGTACAGACACACACTTCAGCTTCCTCTGCAAGGGAGTTTCCATGGCAACAGGCCATGGTAATGGGGATTGGGGGCTTAAAGTAGGAGCAGATGAAAAATGGTCTGAATTAGTTAACCACCTCCATCCTGCAAAGCACCTGCACCATGAATACGCATCTTCGTGTTTATTGCTATGCGATGGTAAAAAAAAAAAACACGTGGGTTCACATGACGTTTTTCTAAACATCTCTGTACATCTCTCTCGCACTTATGTGTTTAGAAGTGTCCTGGAAAGCAGCAATACGGAATTGAATTCACAGATCTTTCATATCAAACACACCTCAATGTCAGGCCACCTCAAATCAATGATTTGAAATCCTTCAACTTGAAATTGCTGCGATAGTGGTGATATTGAGAGAGTGGCTGTATGGTACTGCATATTAAATAGAGAGGTGGGATCTTGTGAGAGAGATGGATGGGCTGGAGACTCTAGAGGTTTAAGATTCACATGTACTGTGCTGGTGTCATTTTCTGTGTAAAAGGATGATTTTCTAAGTTCAGTACTTTAACTCTTATCTCAAGGTTTTGTTTTATGTTCATGAGGGGAGAGCCTGCATGGTGCTATTTATTTTTCAGTAACAGCCGCCATTGTGTGTTTGTGCCATGTGTCTTTAACATCTGAATGTGTTCTGGTGAGATTGCTTTGAATGTTATCTATAGTTAACAGTTGTTAGGATTAAAGACAACCTGACATCAGATCTGCCTTTTTTTTTTATCTCGTTGGTTCATGTCTCCTGCTATATTGTGCACAAATCATTAATATTGATCTCTCTCTCTCTCTCTTCTCTCTCTCTCTATCTCTCTCTCTCAAAAAAATTAGACTTCAGAAATTTATGATTTCCATTTCACTGTTTTTAAATCACAGCTTTTAGGAAGGAAGAGTGTGTCATCCCATCTTCCCAAATTGAATGGATTTTTAAGGTGTTGTTTTTGTTGTTGTCCCCCCATTGTTTATACAAGTCATACTTTAGGTTAGAATGTGTCTATAGATATCACTAATAATAACAGTGTGTCTCGGCTCCCTTCCACTACTCATTTTGGTGCTTCCTGTCTTTACTACACCTGCCCCCTTTCCATCCCCCATCTGCAGCTGCATTTCCGTGGGAATTCACCATTGCTGTTTTAACTTAATATTATCTTTAATTATTTTTTTTTTCTAGATACTTAGAAATGTGTTCGTATATAATCACTGTAGTTGTATCTTTATTTGTATTACAAAAATGATGCAGCCAGACACTATAGAATTAACTCAAATGATTGTTAGCTAAAGTACATGCTCTGGTTGAAGAGAAAAGGTTTACTCCGCTGTTATCTCTCAGATAAGAAGCACTGTTTAGGGGCAGAAGATGGGGTGAATGTAGTAGTAGTCTAAGACTGCAGATTTCCGGTCTGGTAGTCATAGCTAGCCAGGTAACTCCTATATAGTGTACAGAGCCCAAATATATAATCTCTGGGTGATCTTTTTTATATATATATATATATATATATGTGTGTATGTATGTATATGTGTGTGTGTATGTATGTATATGTGTGTGGTCACCGATGGAAGGAATATACATGTATATAAATAAAATCACTATATGTTTGCGGCTTTTATCCTGCAGTCTGTCAACAAAAGTTTGGTAGAAACCCTATAGTGTTGGCAAGCTAGCTAAAACCAGACCAGAATAGACCGACACATATCAGGAAAGCAGAGGACTATAGTATTTGTCATATAAGACATATGATAAATGAGTGCTGACTATGAATTACTGTTATAGGGCCACTCGCAGCAACTCAGGAACATCACAGTATAACATTTTACAATCCCTTATGTTTTTATTCCAGTTTTTACGAAAATAATCCTACACTGTAGCTTTTGAGAGTTTTATTCCTCATAAAGCATCGTATTTCTCCTCACTCAATTCTTCTGAGATTAACTAATGCATTATAGAGTAATTGTTAATGAACAGTGGCTCAAGTATACTGTCCTGCACTGTTGTTAAAATCAGTATCAAACAAAAAAATCTGCTCTGAAAAAAGGACCATAAATAAAACAAGGCTCACGAATCTCATAAAACGGATTGAAGAATAACTATTTACTTTATTAAGGGCAGCCCTAAGGTGCTTTGAGCCTCTCACATATTGTTATTTTTGAATTATTTACAAAAATCAAAGGCTGTGTTGCTGTAAAGCTCCCAGAAGACCAGCTCACTGCTACTCTGCCCAGTAACAAGCACCGGGGTGTTGGGTTTGATCATGGCAGTCTTTGACACTTCTCTGACCCGTACCTGGTGTATTTTCTATGAAGTAAGGAAGCCAACACACCTCCCCCATAGTCTCATACGTGTGATCTCAGTGTGTAGAGTGTTCATGTGCTATGAATAAACAAAGCCCTTCGGTTATCATAGCAGAACTTTTTTCTCAGTTTGACATTATGTTTAACTGTTGCTGCTGAAAGCATACAGTTTTCTATTAAAGCTTTAAAGCAGGTCTCTGTCAAACAAACAGTCTAGATGAGATGAAACAAAAAGCAAAAAGGCAAGTGCTAGTGTGCAGTTTCCCCATCCATCCAAGCGATGGCAGCCTGTCATTTTAGCCTGAGTCCAATTAAGCCTGGCCATCTTTCACCAGGGGAAAAATGGTGGAATGTAGCACTGAGTGATCTAGTGAACACAAATTTAATCATTATAAATAATGTGTTGAATAATGAATCATTCCATGTTTTTTATTTTTATTTATTTATTTTTTTGGGTCATGCTTGAGAAACTACTAAACTGCCATAGTAATGTCTCAACACCTTTATTCTCAGGATCTATAAATATACATTTGGAAAAGCCTCAGTGTTTTACAGCCATCAAAAACGCCCAACTAGTTATCTAAGCTAAGATATTTCAAAATTGTATGCTTAATTGTTCTAGCTGTAAGGGTTCTTGGTCTGGAAGGAAACTCCTCTGAGTTTTTCATTGAACCTTTTAAGGGCTATTCTAGATGGGCAAATAATGCTTTAGGGGTGTAGATGTAACCATTACTTCACAAAGTATCATAAAATGTCATGTAAAATTTTCAGTATCAGAGACTTAATTTGCATCATTCGATTTTGACTTCAATTAGATATGACCTGATACCACTTTTTCTTTTCTGATACTGATCCTAAAATATAGAGTATCAGCAGATCTTGATTCCTATCCAATATTGTATTCTTTGTTTTCTTTTTTTTAACTGAAGCACGTCACACTTGGATGCTTTCACACAAAAACACTTAACTTATAATAAAACAAAGTATATATGTGAATCAATAGAAAGAAAATCAAAATTAGTATTTCCCAGTTCCAAAATAAATTTCTTTTCTAATTCCAATGTTTCGGATTGTTACAGGATACAATATCTGATATGTTTTCTCTGATATCCAGTCCACCATTTTTGGCTAATATTGGTACCATCTCTAATTTTAGCCAAAAGCTGTTAATATATATTCATTAACACTAGTTTATCACCAACACATTAGTCAGCATCATCAGCTTCATCAAAGCTTGTGAGGAACATTGTCCCCCAGTGAAAACATCTGCAGAAATTCTGAGCTCTGTGAATGTCTATTGGTAAACCTTGAGAGGCAGCTGAAGTTCCCTATTCACATTGTAACTACCATTTTGATCTCAAACATTGTCATGCTGTCAAAGTCAGCCAGTTGTCCTGCTGGAGCTTACAGTCCCTTGGAAAGCCCCCTTGGAAGGGACCTTTGGAAGGAAGCTGGCCAAATATGAGGGTATGCTCAGTGACTACCAGTATTGTGGCTGAAGGGCAGGATGTTTGCCAGTAGAGGTCGGAAGCCAGGGCTTTGTCACTAGAGCTCTGTCCAAAGCCCTTGGCATGATGGGTTTCATGGAATTGGAGAAACAAAGAGCCATCCTTAATATCACCTAAATGGCAGAGAGAGCTTTAAGATGTCTGTAGCTCAAGACAAAAGAGCCATGGGGACACTAGTGAGCTAGCCATCTGGGCACAATCTGGGGTCTTATCATGTTCAGCTGGTTTACCTGGAAGAGGGTGTTGTTGAAAAAGCTGAAACACCTGAGGATTCCAGGAACATTACTGATGGTGTCCAGAAGCATCAGCAGATTTACACTATATTGCCAAAAGTTTGGGGACACCTGACCAATCACACTCGTGATTTTTAAACATCCCATTTCAGATTTAGATCCCCTTTTTCCACTAGATTTTTTAAGAGGACTGTGGGGATTTGTCCATTCAGCCACAAGACCATTAGTGAGGTCAGGCTTTCATGGCAGATGAGAGATTTTTCCCGTTCATCCCAAAGGTGTTCAGTGGGGTTGAGGTCAAGGATCAGTGCAGGCCACTGAAGTTTTTAAAACACCAACCTTCACAAGTTAAGCTTGGCAATGTCTTTATTGACCATGCTTTGTGCACAGGGTCATTGTCATGCAGGAACATGTATAGGTTCCTTGGCAGCAGTTTGAAGAAGGCTCGCATATGGATGTGATGGTCGGGTGTCCACATACTTTTGTTGCCTATAAATTTATATTCAAAGCTAACACGGCTTTAGTGAACTTGCACACTTTGTTTCCGAACCTTTTTCATTGAAGTAGTGATTTGAAAAGTTTGCTCTGGGTTACCAAATTTGACAAAAACATCAATCTGTATATCGAAATCAGTTAACCATGCAAGTATGATTTTTTTTTCAAGTTCATGCACTTACCAATACTAAGTTCTACAGCTAAAAACACTTGCTTAATCACTTTGTAAATACTTCAGGGTAATTGTTTATCGATGGTGATTTCAGGAGCCTGTATTTTAAAGTTAACTTTGTAAAATCCAAATGAAGGCAATTAAGGTCACAGTTACAATAACTTGGGACACTAAATGGACCTTTCTACTGACTCACCTGTGTGAACATGCCATTGGCCTGCTGCAGGGAGGCATGTGGACTGCAGATGTGGCCAGAGCAATAAACTGCAATGTCTGTAATGTAAGATGCCTAAGGCTAAGTTCACACTACACAACTTTCAATGTCGATCGATCGCTGTGCTATTCACATTACATGACTAGTTGTCTTGTAATCAGGAGTCATAAAGTCATTGCTCTGCGACATGGGGTCACACACTACACGATCTGACAACGACTCACCCAATGATTCTATCTGGTGTCCAAACCACATTTTGTCATAAAAACACATGCGAGAAGTGACACAGATATGACATATGAGGCTTAACCCTCTTACCTCATATGCCCGAAAAACCATATTGTTTGTCTTTGATCTATTCCCGTAAGGACAAAATACCTGCTTGGTCGTCTATGCCAAGTCCCCGGAAGGCCGATATAGTGGATTTACAGTGTAAATGTTATCCCCATAAGGCTGGTATACCGGCATTACTCTGTTATGATTCCTTACTTATTTAATTATTATTTTTTGACCCAGAAGGTTGATAACATGATTACGTTATTACGCTGGCATTACGATGAAGCTGATCCAAGCGTGGATATTGGTGTAATAGTAGAAGTGAACTAAAAATGCCAAAGCGAAAAGCTAATCATGTTCCAGCTAAAGTTACACCTACAGTGAGCACAGGTACATCTAAAACAGTGGGGGGAAAAAACATACACAGTTACACAGGTGAGAGCGAGGATTCTAGATAGTGACAGCAGTGAAAGTTCAGGCGATGTTGAAACCGAAACTGATAGTGACCCAAACTCTCATGATCCTGATCCATCTTCATCTTCACCATCAACCAGTGCGACTGACACTGCAGGGGTTTGGAGTCATAACGTGACATTCTGTGCATTATCAGCAGAAACTTGACTTTTGGCACTAAAATGCATTTATTTATTTATTTATTTACTTGAATTTGTTCAAAGGCATTGACCACGCTGATGCTCGTATGGTACTTATAAATGAGTAGAAGGATTTTAGCGAGCATTTTTCGTAATTTCTCTAGTTCAGAATTGTGCTTTAAGTTTAGTAAAAACACTGAACTGCTTCATTTTCAAAGTGATATTACACAAATACATTATTATAAGTTGTTTCAAGGCCTAAAAATGTTAAAATTAAAATGTTGATTTTGGCCCAGGAACTCAGAGTTGGCGTGCTGTTTCTCTGGGGAATATAGGGGAAAGAGGGTTAAGACAATGCTACAGGGAGACAGGAAGGACAGCTGATCATCCTTGCAGTGGAAAATTATGAAGTCGTTGTCGTCGTCCGTCATCCCCCGAAAATCAAATGTATAAAATAAAACCTGGTTAAAAATACTACATTTTGACAATTTATATCAAATAAAATACGCTTCCTTTTTTTTTTTTTTTTTTTTTTTTTTTTTTTTGCTAGTATGTTTATTACCAGACTCTCAGAAGTATGTGGATTTTCTACTTACTATGTGGCAATTTTTTTTCCGTTTACACAATTTCCAACTTACTTATTGTAAATGCTTGCATGACTCTTATAGCACATGGCTAGAAATGAACAAAGAGAATCAAGGATAAATGGGGCTTTTATTAGGTTTTTCCTTTGTCGGTTTCTAAGCAAATATTCTGCACTCCCAACTAACAATAAAATTAATCCAAAATCAAAGACTTGAAGTCTGTTAAGCATTGTCTGAGTTCTCTTGGCCCATCCCCCATGTCTTCAGAGAATGTGTATAATACAGGATATATAACTGACATGTATTCATGCTCTACAGTACAGCAGTGACAGCATAAGAAGTGCCTTTATTCCACATGTTCCACATGTAATCATTTGACCAAGACTGTTTCAGCACAAGTTGGTTTGAGTAAAAGACTTTTGTTTATTGTTTTGCTAGGTGTTTGGATTACAAGGAAATGTAAAGTTCCAGTGGGGAGTGCACTAAAATGTGTACAATTTATTTTTAGGTAAACTGCACCTTTAACTTTGTGATTTAATCAAGGATTATGTCTGTTCTTAGTCATGACTTGTTTTTACTTTGGTAGAGCTGTGCCCTGTGGAGGAATGATGACTCAGTTGCCATTCAGCCTTTCTTAAATTGATCTCTCTCATGCTTTAGTTTATTCCCACTGTTACTTTCACTGGCTTCATGACAAGCAGTTGAATACACAGCACAGGATGCTAGAGCCTTACTGTTATATTGCCTCACTATCATCATTGAATAATATTTGTCATCATTTATATACAGGGTGTGTCTGAAATAATAATGCAGAAAATGTTTTCACATTTAACCATAATAATTGTGAGTGTGATGTCTGTGCAGACTGAAAAATATAGATCCTGTTAATGAATCTTCTCTCTGGATTGTGTCCTGAGAAAA
This sequence comes from Ameiurus melas, assembly GCA_012411365.1. Classification (NCBI taxonomy): domain Eukaryota; kingdom Metazoa; phylum Chordata; class Actinopteri; order Siluriformes; family Ictaluridae; genus Ameiurus; species Ameiurus melas. The sequence goes on from CM022764.1 coordinate 13,379,925, forward strand.
TTTTAACCAAATGCATTTATACTTGGTCAGACAACCAAGCTTCCAACAAGACAGCTTCCTGTATTGTTCTCATTTCCAGATGTTATAAGAAAAAGATTTAGATATTTATAATCTCTGTTTTGCATAGCAAAATTTACTTAAATTCTAAGTATAGCCACAGATCAGTTTGGGTATAATTTATTTGGGTGCACCGATTACATTTTTGTTCCATGATTACTGTATGGTGGGAATGGTGGTTATAGGCCATGTGTGTTGTGATTTTAATTTTCTGAGGAGGTTGTGGGTTGTCATGTCATATGAGGGATGTATTTACACTTGAATAAACATTCATTAGTTTCCAAATGAGTATATTTCTATGGCTTTTGATCCCTGTCTTAATGGCATGAACAGTAGACTCTCACTGAGTAGTTAACTTTTTCCCATTGGTCTGGATATGTTATTTGATACATTCCTGAGGTAATAATTTGTCCTAGCGCATTGGTGTTTTGAAAATTCTCTCTCTCTCTCTCTCTCTCTCTCTCTCTCTCTCTCTCTCTCTCAGATGGAGGAAGGTAGTAAGAGCGTGCGTTTAGGGACTCTCATTGCTTTGATGGTTGAAGAAGGGGAAGACTGGAAACAAGTGGAAATCCCTCCTCTTATCTCCTCCCAGCCTGCTCTAGCTCCTCCCACACCTTTAGCTGCACCGACCTCTTCAGCATCTGTAGCCCCACCCTCCAGGGCTGCGTCTGCTATTGGACCGTATGTAAAAAAATGACAATGCTGCTCTTAATGCCTGGGTTACATTTCTACAATCCTAACCAATGTTAAAATTTGAGATATATCATATTTCAGTCATCAAACTGTTCCGTGCTACAACATTTGTACAAAAGTAAATACTATACATTTTGCTCATGAAAACAATTCAGCTAATTTAAAGTATAAAATTATACTTGATACACCTTTTAAGGATTCATGTGATATTTATTTGCCTACCATTACAGTACTTATTTTCTCTGTATACAGTGTGGGAAAAAAGTATTGAACGCGTCAACATTTTTTTCCCCAGTAAATATATTTCCAATGAGGCTATTTACATGAAATTTTCACCAAACATCAGTATTAACTCAATAAATCCAGAAATATAAAGAATTCACAACATTAAAGTCCATAAATAAAGTTGTGTAATAAAGTGGAATGATACAGGAAAAAAGTATTGAACATGCTAAGAAAAAACAGCTCTCCAAGGCAAGGTACCAGCTGAAATCTGTGAATACCTCCCATCTGTACAAATTAATATCAGGTGGGCTAGTAAATTGATGGTTTATAAGAAGGCTTTTCCTTAGCAAGGTGTCACACAAGAAGCATCTCATGATGGTAAAAGCAAAGAGCTCTCCCAAGACTTTCGCATCCTTATTGTTGTGAAACCTATTGATGGAATCAGATACAGATTTATTTCAAAACTTATGAATCCTCCAGTAAGCACCATTGGGCCATTATCCCGCATGTGGAAACATCAGTCCGCCATCAACCATCCATACACAGAAGCTCCTCACAAGAATAGTCAGAAGAGTAGCCAAAGAACCAAGGACCACTAAACTCTTGTAGTCAGCAGGTGCCATCATCACAAAGAAAACAATAGGCAATGCCCTCCACTGCTCACTCGCAAGACTCCATTACTAAATTGGACAAGTCTGTTAAACTCTAGGAGAGTGTAGTCTGGTCAGACAAGAGCAAAATTGAACTTTTTGGCTGTCATACCATGTTTGGATAAGATATGACACTGCATATCACCCTAAAATCACTATACCAACAGTGAAGTTTGGAGGTGGAAGCATCATGGTGTGGGGCTGTTTTTAATCACATTTACTGGCAGACTTCATATAATTGAAGAAACGATGAACCGGGAGATTCTTGAGAAGAATCTGCTGCCATCCACCATGATGATGAAGATGAGGTGTGGGTGGTCATTCCAGCAGGAAAACGATCCAAAGCATGCAACAAGGGAAACTCAATTGGTTTCAGAGGAAAAAAATCAGGGTGTTAGAATGGCCCAGTCAATCACCTAACTTGAGTACAATTGAACAAGATTTAAAGACAATATGTTTAGAAGAATGGGCCAAAATCGCACCTGAATACTGTGGCCGAATTAATTTCTTCATCCAGGAAGCATCTTGAAGCTGTCATTAAAAAACAAAGGCTTCTCCACTAAGCATTAAATAGATTTTAGTTAGTGTGTTCAATACTTTTTTCCTGTCTTATTCCTCTATTTTACACATATAATAAAGACATATATGGATATCTTTATATGTGTGGATTTCTTGAATTAATACAAAACTATGAATAGCCTCATTGGAAATATGTTTACTGAAAAAAATGTTGATGCGTTCAATACTTATTTCCTACGCTGTATTTCATTTGCCTTGCTGAAAAGATAAACGGGGAAATATAGCCTAATCATGTTTATTCTTTGGGAGTATTATTTTTGTTGCGTGTGGGTTTTTTTTTTTTTTTTTTTTTTTTTTTTTTTTTTTTTTTTTTTTTTTTTTTTTGACTGTTCCAGAGTGGCGCAACATAAAAGTGTTCACTATATCATGAAGAGATCCCAAATTTGAATAGACAGTGCCACAGCCATCTGTGGGCATTAGCCAAGTGATCAAATTTGGCCATGTGTGGGAGGGATGGCAAAAGCTCTCTCCCCTGTCAGTCACAGAGACACTAGCTGTGAGCTTGTGTATGCATAAGAGGGTAGATAGCAATTTCCTCCAAATGTGTTATGCTGTCTAGTGACGTGGCATGAACAGCGGTTTGAAAAGATGTGGTTGGCTTCCTTCATGTGTCTCAGAAGAAGCATGAGTTAGCCTTCACCCCTTCAGCTGGCTGGTGGCTGAGAAGTTGTGGAGAAAATTGAGAAAATCTTAACAATAGGGGGGAAATCATTTAAATGGCAGATACCCTGGTAACATTTTTGCACCTGTATGCTTTTTATAGTTGGGTAAATACAAAATTAGATTTGACAAAAATCTTTATCAACTTAATTATCACCTTGCTATTGTGTGGAGGGTTATATATGTTATACATGTTATTTCTTCTTCTTTTTTTTGGCAATAGATGGTATAAAATGATTATTATTAATAATAATAATTTATTATTATTATTATTATAATACAGAGTAAGTATACTCTTCTGTGTGATTCAGATGAAATGTAAGCTTGATAAACCAAACTGTGCAATAAATGCTTTTGGCTTCAAACTCCTAAATACTGCCAGCTATGAGCACTACTCGGTATACTGCACTAAACAGAATTATCTAGGATGTACATACATATGACATTACAAAACAAAAGCATTCCATTGAATAAATAAATAAAATGACCACTGTAGCTCCGGTGATGGCTTATACTTTTATCATCATAATCCATATCTGTATTCATCTCCCATCTATGTGTTGATTGATTTAGGGTGTGGGTGTGTTTGTTTTTCTTCCCAGGTTGCGGTTGAGTCCTGCCGCCAGACACATTTTAGGCACACATGGTTTGGATCCTCACTTGGCTACAGCCACTGGACCACGAGGGCTCATCAATAAAGAGTCAGTGTGAAAACACATATGCACACACACACACATACACATATATGTGCTTACACACAGAGAGGTTGGATTTGTGTTAACTCTGGGGTCTGTATTAATTCTGTTGTTGTAGTGGGCCCTATCTCAGAGTAGGATGTTTGAACTAGCAGAATGTATGTGGGGGGGGAGAGAGAGAGAGAGAGAGAGAGGGATGTGTGCCTTGGGATCTCTGCGCGTGTTTCTAATGCACTCCCTCTGCCACTGAAGGCGAGAAAAAATGCCTGCTACAATGACCAGCATCCTCCTTAGCAACATGGGTTCCCATGGCAACCCTATCTCCCTGTTTTCTCACACTAGCAGTGACCATGGTGGGTGTGTGTGATTGTCTGTTCAAGTGCAATAGAGGCTAGGCAACCTTGCACACTCTATAACCTGAAGTCTGTTTTGAGGAAGTAGCTTATGGCAAATTCCTCTATGAAATACACTGAGGGAGTAGTTGTTAGTGAAAATCAAAATTCCCTACTCTTGGTGTGATCTCATATGTTTCCTTCCTCATACAAATCTCAAGCCCCAGTCAATAGAACAAATTATTTTTTTTTCTCCCTCTCTGCCCACTGTATAGAAAATTACACTCCTATTCCATCATTTCATTTAAGACCATATCCCTGTTCCTCGTCATTTGAAAAGATATCATGTCTACACATAACCACACAATTGTTTATTAATGTCTCACATATTTTCCTGCCTTTATCTTCATGACCCACCATTTAAGGCTAAATGTTGATCCTCTGTATTGTGTAAATTTAACTGATACTATTCCCAGGAGCACAGTCCCCCTATAGCTCTGAGTTTGCAAAGTGGCATGACAATATGGCACAGTGCATTTTGATGAGGTCACCCATGATTACGTAATCTTCTCAAAGAAAGAGGAGGGGGCATTGAGTGCATTTATCTTTTCCATCAAACATTAATTGCATTTCAATATGCAATCAGTTTATTCTGCTTACATGGAAAATAGCTCAATATTCTGCATTTGCCATTGTACCAGTTTGTGTAAAAGCTGATATCCATATTTTTATTTTAATTTTTATATTTTTTTTTCTACAGTTTAAGTAATTGAGGCACACGTAAAGTGTAACATCCACAGTAACTCACTGAAAATCATTGGGAATTCCCACAAACTGTGAGGCATTGTGTAAAATAAGTGTCACACAGAATCAGAGAAGTGTGGGCAGGGTATGACACACCAGTGACTATGTCTCTGAAATGCCTGGTACTGGTAGCCTTGTTCAGTGGAAATAGTACAAACAGTGACATAACATTTAAAGGTGTTTGAAAATGGGTGTTTTAAAGGGAATTTTACAGACATTTTAAAAGTTCAAGGTAGATTGTTGTTTAAGCACTAAACAAATGATTAAGTAAGACATGGAGGTAATATTGTTCCATGATGACCCTGATTCAGTTATTGCACTGAAATAAAATGCTTATTAAAAAACTAATTGACTTGCAAAGCCCAATAGAATTTCCAAACATCCATGTTCTGTAACGCTTATCCTATACATGGTCACGAGAAGCCTGGAGCTTATCCCAGAGGCCTCGGGGCATATAGTGCGGCACACCTTGGATGGGGTGCCAGCCCTTCGCTGGGCACAATTGCTCACACATTCACACACCCATTTACACACAGTGGACAATTTTAAAAGATGCTAATCAGCCCACAATACATGTCTTTGAACTGGTTAGGAAACCGGAGAACTCAGAGGAAACACGGGGAGAACAAACAATCCAACCCCCAACCCTGGACACATGACGCAAACATGCTAACCACAAAGCCACCGTAACCCCTTCCAGTAGAACTTAAATTGAGTTAACTCAACCCAAACACCACTATTTAATATTCACATTTACTGTGAGTGGAGATTTATTTGAAAAAAATTAAAATAGTGCCGGCTCATCCACAGGAGCAGGTGCGGCAGAGCTCACTATTTGTATTCGCCATTAAAGAAATATTAATATTCATGAAGTCCTCATTCACAACTCAGTGGTCAGTGTAGACGAAACACTTGAACAAAAAAAACAAGAGGTTGTCAGCATAACTAGTATATTTAAGAAAATGTTTTAGCAACAGTACAACTTTAAAAAAAAAAAAAAAAAAGGAGAACGTGACGCTCCAGTAACCCAAGCTTCATGTTATTCCTTTATGATTATTTTATTGAGCTTCAAAGTGAGCTGTGGGTGTAGCATCAGAGCTTTCTCATACGGTTCCAGGTCACTTATTAGGTACTGATCATGCTAGAGCATGTCTGTTTGGGCGCACTCATGGAAGAAAAAGTCCTGAAAGAGCCATTAGGTGTGGTGCACAGGAACTCAAATTCCCTCCCTTCAACTATTCCCTCTTTATATTTAGTCATTAAGATGAAGATAGCTAATTTTCACTCTTTTTGTCACTTGCTTTGAGTCTTAGTGAGGGATTTGCTCCTTTTTGGATTACAGTTGTATGACTCCATGTAGAAAAGGTGGCACACACTTTTGTGTACTCTCTACTCTGTCAGCTGGGGGATTCCCACCATCTCCAAACTCTGTGTGTGAGAGAGAGAGGGAAATGAAAATGTGAGACCAGCTGGCTGACACTGAAAGGCCTAATATGTGTAGAGAGAGCAAAGTTCGCAGTGCACTGGGCTATAGCAAGAGAGCTAAGAGGGAGCAGCATACCTGATTCCTGTATATCACAGCTTTCTAAAACCATGTGCTCACTGATCCATGAGCAACCCCACTCCCACTCCCTTTCCTTTTTTTTTTTGTTTTTTTTAAACAAACTTTACTGATTGATTTCAAGAGACTTTACAGTTTGTTTGTTTTTTATCAAAAAATCCAAATATTATAGATTTTTCATTCATGTTTATGTCTACATTATTTACTTTGTGCCACATTTCTACTGAGAATGGGCAGTGTATTGAACGCTGGTCAATAGTTTCATCTTCTTTATAGTCATTAACAGGACATTTCTTGTTTTGTGGTAACATAACTCCATTTTACAACAGATCTTACGGCTAACCTGCCTACATTTACTAACCACAACACACAAATATTTTCAGCAATGTCTTTTGAGTTGATGTTTTTAATATGCTGCTCATTCTCAGTTAGTATAAAATGTTTGTGATTAAAACTACCTCAGTGTTCACATTTGTTTATTTTCTCTCATATGCTTTCGCTCTCCCTCTTCCATTTGAAACGACTTGCAGGCTATTCTGCCATTGTCATTCACATACGATTAAGTACAGGAATATACCATGTCAGGATCACTTTAAAAAAAGAAAGAAAGAAAAAAACATATGTGATCTTTCTCTATGCTGTGAAAATCACATGGATAGCCTGTTGCATTTCAGATGTAGTATATCCTGTAAATATTCACTTTTGTGGAAAAAAAAAAAGCTGGTTTAATTAACTTTGTAGAGATTGCAAAAATGTTGGCCTGAGGACCAACTGTACAGCTTGGGTATTAAGTGTTGTTAGATGGATGTCAGAAACAATGGTTTGATCAGAATGAATGATGAATCCTTGCAGTAGAACTCTCTTATTACCACTAATAGAAAACAATAGGAGAAATAATCAGTTTCTTCTATTTTCTTGTAAAATATTCTGCATCAACCATAATCCGGCTTTTATGCAGGTTTATGCGTAATTTTTTTTACTGAACAGTATTAAATGTTTCCAGCTGGGAGAAAAATGAAATCTCGAACTATACTAAGTCTGGTGGTGATCATGGTATTAAATCAGTAATATTGTTTGCTGCAAGCAGCAAGTGGTCATACTGGGAAAATGTGTAATGCAGGGTACAGAAGTTACAAATTGTTACCAAAAAAATATGATCTTGGCACCTTAAATCAAAGTCTAACCCAATTGTTAGGTGTTCATAGATTTGCCCATTTACATTTCAAACACATTCATTTGCGATCTTCATTTATATACCATACAGACAGAAGAATGTTGGGGAACAAACATAGCTTGATACGTGAGCATGCTCTTAGATACAAATGCTTTTTAACCCCTCATAATCAATTACCACACTATTCATCATTATTAGCCGTTATTTGTCACCATCGTTTACTTACACTTGGGGAAAAAGCCAGCCCAAAGGTGTAAATTAGTAATTAAGAATTAATTACTATCTGCTTATCCAACAGCTTCATATTATGTAACAACATTTCTCACGCTAGATCACTCGTGTTTGAGGTGCAGTCATGTTTTTTACATGTTAGTCGCTAATGTTTTGAAGCAGTCACCTCTGAGATCTCACGTGCACATCTGAGCACGGAACTCCTTCTGGTGAGACAGGAGTTATAGCACAGAAATTTACCATCAATTGCGATTTTGAATATATTAATGAATAATGGGACATACATTTTTACATTTTATAGTTCCATTTAATGTTTTGGGACATCTGCAAAACAAGTTAGTTCCCATTATCACCAAATATTCTTTTAGCTTGTGTACATAGATGCTTGATAATATGTTGATATTAATACACATTTGGTATTAAGTTCAAATTGGGGAAGTGTGCAGTTGTGTTTAGGTGGGTCGGTAGATGGGTGTGCGTGCGTACGTGTGTGCATGCGCGTGTGTGTGTGTGTGTGTGTGTGTGTGTGTAGGAAACCATTGAAACAGTTAATTTCTTATCTAACAGCTAAGACTTCAAGACCTCACAGGCTCATGTTATATAAGGATAATATATATTTTTTTAAACATTGGCACTTCCTTCAGTCATAGATTAACATACAAGCCAAGGCTTTATTTAAGACATACATTTTTTCTTAACACTTATCTTATACTCTTTGCATTGACCTTCTGTGCGTTGACATGTTTTCACACATTTCTATATCAATAGTTTGCTTGACTATCTGTGATTTCTGAGTTAGCCCATGGTAAGAGAACACAGTACAGCCGGGACTCAGATGACATTTGGAATAATATAGGTACTGCAAATTCTTAGATTATTGTAATGGCATTACTAAAATGTTAATTTTCTTGATTAGAATGTATTAACTTCTGTTGATTTAAGTACTTGTAATATGTTCAATTATGGTATGCGCAGGTGCGATGGTGGGTGATAGAAATTTTGACGAGGCATGTTTGAGCTTCTTTCCTCTGCTAACTGGAAGATTTTCTTTCTGCCCAGCACCTGTTCCTATGAAAGTAACCTCTGGTTTATTTTACAGTGATAATTTTATTTAGGTCTGTAAATAACTAGATTATTAGTGTAGATGTATTTACTTGGCCTTGCATCAGACTGACAGAGATTTTTTAAATGGTCCCTTGGTCTCATTGGTTCATGCTTTGGCTGTAGATACCATCAGAACAAAAAAGCCACGAGCAGAAAGAAGTAGATACAAACCGAAAAGTAGGTTTCATGCTGTTCACATAGTTCACTGCTCCTAAGTAAGCATGGATGATGCAGACATCTTTATATTTACGCTTTATGATTGGAAGCTCTATTGCATTAAATCAGATTGTTATTTGATTTTCAAAGTGTCTGTAAATGAGGTTCTGAACTCATTCAATGTTGCAGTGCTTCTGTCCTATCTTAATTCTGTTTTCAAAATCGTGGACCCGTTTAATTTTTTGTATAATTATTTAACCTGATTTCATGTTATAAGTAAAGATCAGATTTAAGAATTTTAACGTATGAAACTTTATTGCATTGGATCAGAAATGTCATTTGTATCAACATTTTATTTTTGTGTGTTTTTTTGTATTTATTTTTATTTATTTATTATTCTTTTTTTTTTTTAAGAATTCTTCTGTCATTTGTCTTTGCTCCTATGTACAGAGATGCTCTGAACCTCCTGAAGAAAGGAGATGCAGGTCGACGAGCAGCACCATTAACTGCTCCTGCTCTTCCATCTCCTCCTTCTCCTCTTTCCTCCCCTCATGTTCCTCCACCTGCTCCAGTGTCAGGACGGCCCCTTCACCCAGCCATCTCAATCCCTGGAAAACCTGGAGCTCCAGTGAGTGCCTTTATCTAACTGGTTAAACCTAAATATACATACATACACGTGCGTGCACGCACGCACACACACACACACACACACACACACTTTGGCAAAATTGATGGAATCACCACACTAAGAAGATGCTTGCCCGGATTTTTTACTTTGTAGCAAATAATCTAATCCCAGATCTGACACAAAACAATTAGAACCTTTTTGCTCCTCCTCTGGCTTTTATGATGCACTGAGTTCTTTGAGGCATGGACTCCACTAATGAAAAATAATATTCTCCATCATGCTGGTTCCAACTTTCTCGAATAGCAGTTGACAGATCAGCTTTGGAGGATGGAGCCTTGACATGGACCAATTTTTTAACATTTCCACCATAAATTTTCTATTGGATCAAGATCCAGACTGCTGAACATGCCATTGAGCTGATATGCCTTTCCTGAAGAAAAGTTTTACAACTTTTTGCTCTGTGGCAAGATGCATCATCATCCTGAAAATGACCATCACTATTTTGCATTGATGGAATTTCAGTGTACATCTGTTCATTGGCTGTTGATGCCTCCCATGCCTCCTTTACCTGACATGCAACCCTATATCATTAATGAGTGCGGAAATTTGATTGTTTTCTTCAGACAGTTATCTTCATATGTTTCTTTAGAACAGCACCAGACAAAAGTTCCAGCATCATCTCCTTGGCCAAAGCAGATTCATGATTCATCACTGAAATATCACTTTCATCCAATCTTCCACACTTTTTGGTTGCTTCTCTTTAGCCCACTGTAACCTTGTTTTCTCCCGTTTAAGTGTTAGTGCTAGTTTTCGTTTTTCCTATATGTAAATCCCATTTCATTAAGCCTATTTCTTACAGTTCTATCACAAGCATTCACCCCGTTTCTGCCCATTTGTTTCTCATTTGTTTTGATGTGCATTTTCTATTTTTAAGGCATATTGTTTTGAGTTTTCTATTCTGAAGTTTGCCATCTTCCTCGGTCGACCCATATGTTTTCTTATTATAACTTTCCCATTTTGTTTATACTTACACCAAACATTAGACACAGCTGACTGAGAACAACCAACATCTTTTGCCACATTCCATGTTGAATTTCCTTCTTGAAGGAGTTTTATAATCCTTTCCATTTTTTCAATTGACAACTCTCTTGTTGGGGCCATGTTTCCTTTCAAAAAGTCCAAGGTTAAGGTCTGTAAGCACGTTCCTTTTAACTGCAGAATAACTTGCATTTTTAGACTAGTGCTGATATTTGTTTTAGAAATGCAAATGACACATTCCATGTGATTCCATATTTTTTTTCCTCAACATAGTGATTCCATAATTTATTCCTCCACATTAAAAAAATATGCCATTAATTAAAATAACTTCACTTAACTTATAAGTATATTTCATGAAGCCAGAATGTTCCACTATTAAGCAAAATTATTTTTTCTCATTTGTGATCGGTTAATTTGCTACGAAATGGCCAGGTGAGCACCCTCTAAGTGTGATCATTTGTGTGTGTGTGTGTGTGTGTGTGTGTGTGTGTATATATATATATATATATATATTATATACACACACACACACACACACACACACAATGATCACTTAGGTTTTAAAGTCACTCCTTAAGGGAATACTTAAAAAAAGGAAATGTAACAGGTTTTAAATACGCACATCCCTTCAATCCAATGAATTCATTTGTTAGTGCTTGTGGTAAAAATACATGACACAAAGCAGTTTTTATGGAATTCAAAATGAGATGAATGTGGCAAAGAACTTCCTGAGACAACGCTGCACATACACGCTTTTTACGTTGTCTCAGGAAGTTCTTCTTTGCCACATTCACCTCTTCATTTGGATTTCCACAAACACTGCTTTGTGTCATGTATTTTTAAAAGCACTATACAAATGAATTCATTGGATTGAAGGGATGTGCGTATTGTTATAAAACCTGTTACATTTCCTTGTTTTAAGTATTCCCTTAAGGAGTGACTTTAAAACCATTATTTTATATATATATATATATATATATATATATATATATATATATATATATATATATATATATGAAATAATAAAATTTCTTATATATATTTTATCAGTAGATGAGTGTAAGTAGCAGACGGCTGTGTTGTAATCCACTGAAGAATGACATTTCACCACATGAGTTCTCTTCAATGATGCTTGAAAAAAACTCCAAATTGCGTTTTTTCTCTTCACATTTTTTACTCTTAGCTGCTTCTACAACTCAGCACATTCTGGTTTGTGGTTTATCTCTGTTCAGATAATGCTCTCCCTGAGAACCAAGTTCTGTTTGTTTATAACAAGCATTTAAGAGGAAATTGGGGAGATATTAACATTTTGTTCAGTATTCTTGTCCACATGGGCCATGGGGAATATCTTCTAAAATCTGACAAAACATAACAGTCGTATTTAAAATTTGCCGATTTCATCCCTTTGAACTCTTTTTAAAGCATGGTTCACCCCAGAAGCCTTTAACTTTAAGCAAAATCGTTTGTAATTTTATTACTGCTTTTGACCGGCCTTAATATGCTGGATGGAGGAAGAGTGGAGGGGAAGTATAGCATTTTATTTTTTTAAATGATACCTTGTACTGTTAATAACATTTCACATCAGTGGAATGAAAATAGGGTGCAATATTTTTGTCAGTATACAATTTTCAGTCATTCTACTTATTAAACCTGCATCATTACTCCACATAACCATTACTCTTAATTTGATTGAATCTTAATAATACAACATGCACAGCAAATAATGTTGCAGTAGACCGTGGACTGATCAATGCATTTTAAATCAGTGCCAATTGAATGGCATTCATCCAAAAATGACCATCAATTTCATTTCCCATAGGTCACTAATGCCAGCAATTCAGCTTCTAGCTCACTGTAGAGCATCAGGGTATTTAGGGTCTCCCTGGAACCAAATATGGTTTTAGTGGCTCCATTGACCAAAGTTTGATTTTTAGGGAACCTTCACAGAGATCCCTGCCTCTAATGTGCGGAGAGTGATTGCACAGAGATTAACGCAGTCCAAAACCACCATACCTCATGCGTATGCCTCAGTGGACTGTGATCTGGATGCTGTTATGCAACTTCGCAAGGAGTTAGCCCGAGGTAAGAGAACACAGTACTGCCAAGACATAGAGTTTTCATTCACTTTGCTAAACCCTGTTTCAGGGGGAAATGAGTAAAACTAATAAAGCAACTTTTTTATCACTTTTTATTAACTTTTATTTTTTGACATTTTACCACCCATTTCAAGAATTTAATCAGTTCTGATAAATGAGGTTATGCTTCTCGTCAACTTAACTATACATCTATACATCATCACAGTTATTTATGTTTGCGGTGAGTTTTTGTTTTGATTTGATAGCCAACAATACTCCATGTCATGCTGAGTTAGTTTACTTTCCACTTGCAAGTTTTTAACACTTCTAGTATGCCAGGATTTCCAATGTACCATGACCAATCAAAGGCTTTGTGTGTCTGTGTGTGTGTGTGTGTGTGTGTGTGTGTGTTTGTGTGTGTGTAGAAAAGCATCCTTGAAAATCTAGTTTCATCAAAATAGAGATGGCAGCCCTGTCATCATGGTCTGTGTATTCTTCCACACAGATTTGTGTCACTTGAGTTCATAATGAAACTCTACGAGAGATGTGCATGGGACTGCTTTTTAATCCCACTTGAGCACTTATTATTTTTGTTTGTATCTGTTTGCAATTTTTCTTTCTAGTGAATTTGATTGATTGATTCATTCATCTTCAGTAGATGATTTGTCCTGGTCAGGGTTGTGGTGGAACCCGAGCTGAATTGGGAGAATTCACTCCAGATGAAAATCTGTTGAAGGACACCATGCACACAGACATCCATACACTCATTCACACCTAGGAGTAGTTTCAAATAGCCAGTCCACCTACCTGCATGTTTTTGGGAGATTGACAGAAACTAGTGGATTAAACCCAGGACCCTAGAGTTGTGAGGTAGAAATGCTCTAACAAATTTAGTTGGTTCTGTTTCCTAAACAAACTAGTAGCCTAACGTATGCTACAGTGACCCTGACCAGTCAGCCACGAGTAAGGATGAGGCTTTGTTTGTCCCTTGAGATTCATATCTTTCTGATCGTTAAGCCTGCATGAAAGTAAAAACCTCCCCTGTGCCAGAGTTCTGTCTGGCGCTCTGCAGGAACCCATTCCCGATGCACTCTAGTCTTGACCAGATGCCCTGTGATCATTTCTGGCAAGCTTTATGTATTCATAATCAGTTGCATCCCTTGGGCAAATGTATATATCAGAAAGTAAGTGTGTGTACCTCAAGAAATGAGGGTCATTATTTATGATATCAACTGATTTATGTGAAAATGTTCCAAAGTGAAGACAAAATAAAACAAGCTTGAAGACTTTCAGTCTCACCAAGGTCATTTTATTAATTTGTTTCTCTCTCTCTCTCTCTGTCTGTCTCTCTCTCCCTGTCTCTGTCTCTAGAGGAGATCAAGGTGTCTGTCAATGATTTCATTATTAAAGCCGCTGCTGTTACACTCAAGGTAAGTTTATATTTTCACAGCTTTATGCCATCTGAAATCACTTGCCATTTATGCCATGTAAAATGTCAGTATAGAGGCTAATAAATATACAGTGAAAGATGTTGATTTCTTGCGAGGACTAACACTGCAACATTTGAACAGCAGTCAGTCCAAAAAAAAATTTCCAGCTTCCTCTTGGTTTTACCCTGAAGCTCCTCATGTAGATCCATTAGGCCACTTCTATGGTGTGATGACAAGCCTTAAAATAGAACCCATTTTAAGTAGGGTCTCTTCCCCCTTTTCTCAATCTGTTAGTAGGAGTAAAATGGAAATTAGCCAGATGTATGCCACCATTAACAGAACGGCTTTTGAAAATGTAAAAAAAAAAAGGGGGGGGGCGCTAACTATTAATGTCTGATTGTCACACTATTGTTTGGAGCTCCCTCTCATCCTGCTTCTGCCAGCACACTTGCAGATGTCTGTCACAACACTAAACGTGCTGCTCAGAGGAGCGATATTTTCTCCTGCACAATAGCTTGTCAGCTGTTTCCTCTGAGATGGCAGGCATGCAACTCACAGTTAGTGGAAGTGGAAAACGAGTTTGTAGCCCTTAAGCACAAGAAACATACACTTCAGCTCAATGGACCTTTGGAACACAGAAACATTCACCTATGCTGTCTGAAGCCTATCACTCTGGGGCACTTTCAATATTTAATCATGAACACCGTGTGCGATGTGTAAATGTGGTGTTTAATGATTTTATGTCTTCAGAGAATTTTGTTTGTCTTGAGATTTGATTAAAACAGTGAGATTAGACACTCAACAGGTGATCGGAATAGTGCAGAGACATATGATTGGGTAATTTTTTTGTTTCCTGAACTGTGTGCATGAGCACATAGTCAGAAATCAGAATATGGGGTGTCCCAAAATTCTCCGTACATAGGTGAAATAAAATTTCTCATAGTTATATATATGTATACGTGTGAGTGTGTCAGAGCTGCAACAACTAATCGAGAAAATCAATAATAATCGGTTATGAAAATTGTTGTCAACAAATCTCAATATCGATTAGTTGGTCTGTGCACGGCACGGGGAATATTTACTCATAACGTTACTTTTCTTCCAAAAACACGCTTCGGAGAGTAAATACTAAAGTTGTGTCCCAAATGAAGTATTGTACACATGCACTCTACCATTTAGTGTGTGGATTTTTTTTTATAAAGGTAAGATCATCTCCAATATATCACTAGCGGGTTTTTACTAACCGGAACTATAAGCCGCTTCTAGTGGATGGCGCATGACATCTTACGCATGCTAGTATTAGCAGACACCCAGATTCAAGGACAATGACTTTCGTCAGTTTACTTTCTGTCAGCTTTGCCTTTTATTCCCAACATGACCTCAGTCACCATCAGATGGAGGCGAAATCGTCACATGACTGAGGAAGAACGTCTTCTAAGGAAGGGAGCATTTTATATTAAACACCGTGGAGATCAAACAGTGCTGCATGAGCACCAACTTTTGTTTATATCCAAAATACTGTGTCCACTGTGTGTAAAGGGTTAGAGGAAACTGGTGCGAGTTGCTTAAAAGGTTTACTTTCATTTAAGTTTTTTGTCTTTATATGCTGTATTTGTGCACTTACAGTGTAAATTCTGTCATTTATTATAACAGAAGTGAAGTCTTGGTAACAAGGCCGCGTTGCTGATAACGCGCTGTGTAGACGCGGTGATGCAGTGTAGCGCGAGTAAGATCTGTAATGTCTCATTAAAACATTATGATCAAAAGTAAACAAATAAAATATGTCTAAAGGCAGTGAGTAACAGAAACCACAAGGTGCAATGAAAAGTAGTTTTTATTATTAATTTAGGACTGTAGTTTAATTCGGTGATTTTTGTGCATCCATAAAAAAACAACACGTAAATACTTATATACAATATAAACTAAAATAAATTAAGTAAATTATACACGCGCACACTTTTTTTTTTTGCTAAATTTATTTATTTATTTTATTCATTTATTTTAGTTTATATAGTGTATAAGTATTTATGCAGTATTTTCTGGATGCACAAAAAGAACCGAATTAAACTACAGTCCTAAATTAATAATATATATTCTGGTGTGTGTGTGTGTGTGTGTGTATTGGTTTCTTTTCTGTTTTGGATAAACAGTTGTGTAAAATTTTAGTTTAAAGCTTATATATGTGAAACAGTTTGTGGATTTTATTTTAAATAAACAAACCAAAAAAAGTGTATTGAAAGTTTTCAATCCGATTAATTGATGAATTGAAAAAATCGGCCAGCTAATTGATTATGAAAATAATCCTTAGTTGCAGCCCTAGTGTGTGTGTGTGTATAAAAAGGCTGTGAACATTTTTATATATTTGATCTTTTGATCTTTTGTTAAAAAAAATTGATCTCATGGATCTCAAACAATTGCAAACAACACAGGTTTATATATATATATATATAAAAAAAACTTTGTTAAATATGTGTGAAACAATTAAATAACACCCTTTTAGTCACTACTT
Organism: Ameiurus melas; assembly: GCA_012411365.1. Classification (NCBI taxonomy): domain Eukaryota; kingdom Metazoa; phylum Chordata; class Actinopteri; order Siluriformes; family Ictaluridae; genus Ameiurus; species Ameiurus melas. The sequence continues at coordinate 13,396,526 of CM022764.1, forward strand.
TCTGCTAGCTCCATTTGCCTAGATAAAAGCTCTGAGTCTTCTCCTATAATGCCTAATGAGGTTGGAGAATACATTTCAAGGGATGTGAGACCGGCACTCTCCTCTTCAATTCACCCCACAGGTCTTTTATGTGTTTCAAGTAAGGAGACTGAGTTGACCATGGCATGACCTTGATTTTGTGTGAGCAAACCGTTTTTGATGCATGTTTTGGATCATTGTCATGATTGAAGATCCAGCCGCAGCCCATTTTAAGCTTTCTGTCATAGGCAGTCAGGTTTTCATTTGATATATGTTGATATTTGATAGAGTCCATGATGTCATGTATCCTAACAAAATATACAGGTCCTCTGGCAGAAAAGCAGCCCCAAAACATTGAAGAGCCATCACCATATTTAACCGTGGACATGCGGTACTTTTCCATATGGCTACCTCTCTGTGTGTGTCAAAATCATCTCTGGTGTTTATTGCCAAAAAGCTCTATCTGATCCCATTTGAAGTTCCAGGAGTGTTTGGCAAACTGAAGACGCTTGAGTTTGTTTTTGGATGAGAGTAGAGGCTTTTTTCTTGAAAGCCTTCCAAACAACTTGTGGCGTTGTAGGTGACTTCGGATTGTAGTGTTGGAGACTTTCTGACGCAAAGACGCAAATAACTTCTGCAATTCTCCAGCTGTGATCCTTTGAGATGTGTTTCCCACTCGAACCAGCCTTTTCACTGTGAGTTGAGATTTGTAACATTTCTAGTTGACTGGAACTTCTTAATCATTGCCCTCATGGGGGAAATGGGCATTTCCCATTTTGTGAAGCTCTGCAACCTTTTATTGCACCTCACAGCTGTATTCATTGGGTCTTACCCTTTGTTATGAATGACTAAGGGCATTTGGCTCATATTTATACCCCTGCGAAACAAGAAGTCATGGTTGAACAATTTCCTGTTCCTAGTCACCCAGGTGTGCTAAAAAAAATTAACTATAAATGGGAATATACTTCAAATATATTTTATGAATTCAATAATTTTATGAATTCAATAATTGTGGCACATATTTAACGAAGATTTTTTTATTATAAACCTGTGTTGTGTTTGCAGTTCTTTGATATCCATGAGAACAGAGTATTTTTGTGAATTATTTGGAGCAAAATATCAAAAGGTTAAACAAATAAGACAATTTTTCATTGCTCATATTTACCCAAGTGTGCTAATATTAGTGGAGTACACTCTATATATTATACATACATATTGAAATCATTCTCATGGTTGGATCTGGAAGCTGTCGCAATGTGGGCATGCAGTTCCATGCATAACACCAGATGTGTCAACACAAGTTAATTGTAAGTGGGATAGACAACTCCATGTTGTGTTTATAAAGAAATGGCAATCATACAGAAGATGTTTTGTAAATATAAGTTACACTTTGCTAAAAGACTTTTTTCATTTTTTTTTATTTTTTTTTGTAAATAAAGACTTTTGAGACACGCTGTAGAGTTAGCATGCTAACTTGTTGGCAAGGACTGTCATGTCATCACTTTCATACACACTCGGACATTCAAATGCTTGAATGTACTAGCACGTATTGTACTAGCACATTATTATAAACCTGTGAATTGACTTACAGACAGCACTACTGTCTGAGTAATGTCCTTATAGAAAATTAACTGGTCAACTTCAGTCAGGTTCGAGAAGTCAGCAGTGCTGTACTGCTGTATAATACTATTTACTTGTTAGCCTCAAGAAAGCCATTCAAAACTAAAACAGGTAAAAAGGTGTGCTTTACACTGTTCAGAAATTGAACAATGTCTGTCGCATACACCATCACCAATCATCACAGACCTACTCCTCAGTGTCTTTGAACTTTCTCAACAGTGCTTTATGCCTGACCTTTGACCTCTCAAACAGGAAATGCCAGAAGTCAACGTGACCTGGTCAGGTGAGGGACCACAAGCACTGGACTCCATCCATATTTCCATCGCTGTGGCAACCGAGCGTGGCCTCATCACCCCCATCATCAAAGATGCAGCAGACAAAGGCGTGCAGGAGATCGCCGCCAACGCCAAGGTAACAGTCACCATGGCAGCAGTGCAGTTTCTAGAATTAATGAGACAAAGTGAAAGGGCAGGTCTGACTGCACACTGATGTTTTAAACACCTGAGAGAAAATCTTCTGGCTGCTGGGGCAAGTTACCTGCTGTGTTCCCTGACTAATGTGACTCATTTAGCTTTGATAAAGCTTGAGGTGTATATCATTGTATATTGTTCATGTTAGATCTTAGAGGCTTGTCATAGTGGATATCAGTTTTGATTTAGCCTAATTGTGTGTTGGAGGAATTTGAATAAAAAATGATTATTTGTCCTTTGATAAGTTGAAGGGAACATATTTATGCGGCCTTGCAGACGTGGGACCAAGTCATTATTTTGCCAAGTCGAGTGCCAATCAGTACTGTAGATTGCCAAGTCAGTACTGACAAGTCCCAGGTCGATTCTCAAGTCAGTACTGTCGAGTCCCAAGTCGGTACTGACTAGTGACAAGTCGAGTCCCAAGTCAAGACTGACATCAGAGTTGTGTCATAAGTCAGGAGTGACAAATCCAAGTCACAAGTCAAGTCACAGGCCAAAACTGAGAAATCCAATTTAAGTCAAAAAATAATCATAAACGTAGTGTTTTAAATCCTTAACGTGTCGGGCAAAATCTGTCGAATTTAGGCCACTCATTTAACAGCTTAAGAGAGATTTTCCTAAATATGCAGCAATCAATAAGAATGCAGGTAATAAAGCATATACACACGGTCCTCATTTCTTCTGCTGAGAAAACAGTTCAGCAAAGACTGCTAAATACTAGCTTTTACCTAATTATTCTCAAATTACTAGTCTTTGTCCAGCTTCAGTTGGCAGAGAATTCGATATGGTTGTGCCTGCATCTGTAATTTTATCTGTGTGTATTGCATTTTGCATATTGTCTTTGGTATAATCTCTACGAATGAAAAAAACATTTTTGTTATGCTGCTCCTACTGTTGCTATGTGCATGTTGGATGTCTGATTGGTTTACAGAGAATCTGGCAAATAAAGAATTTTTTTTTTTTTTTTTTCTCCTTCATTTTGTTTTGGGTTGGGTTTTTTTTTTTTTATTTATTTTATTTATTTATTGGGGGGGGGGGGTTAACAATTTTACTTATTTCTAATTTCTAATCTTAATCTTTGCTTTGGGAAAGGTATCAAGTCTTTCCAAGTCAAAAGGCTCAAGTCCAAGTCAAATCACAAGTCAAAGTTGATTTGCGGGATGTTTATGATTATGACGAGTTTAAAGTGAGCACATCGGTGACTTCAGTCCAAGTCAAATCACAGTCATGTGACTCAAGTTCTCACTTGTGAAATATAAAATCTATCCCGATGTATAGTGTAGTGTCATGGCTGATGTTTGTTCTGTCTGTGGTAGTGTAAAATTATATGGCTAGTTAATGTCTGAATGCATAAATAAATGAATTAAATCGTTATAGTTATAATGTCAAACACAGTTTTAAAGGGATTTGACTGCCTTAGCACACACTAGTGGAATCAGATTGATTTACAAGTCAGTTTTTCTATGCTTGAATTTGCTGCCATGGTAACAGAAGGCCATGAGATTGCTCTGCTCCATACTGAGTCTACATCAGTTTGTTGGCTGACCTGTCACTTATTATTTAGAAGCACTCCACTGAAGCACTGTTTATGTTTTCATGCTCATTATGAGTAATGCAGTTTTCCTAAATGCTAAACATTCCTGTATTACTAATGGGCACAAGGATGTGAGCCATGGTGATGTTCTTTTCCCCTTTCCTGGGTTTGCTCTGGGTAACAGGCAGTTTTGTGCTTATTTAAATGATGAAAAGCATATTGTTGTATGTGATAAGAAAGGAGCACTCAAAGCTATTGTGTGAGTTGAGCCAGGGTTGATAGTACGAAGCACGGCTGATGGATCAGCAGGGGGTTGCGGTCAGTAGGTTATGAGGGTTAGGCATATGTCTCTTGTGTAATGTTGTTTGTCATAGACAGTGTTTATCACAGTTCCCTTCAGCTATTCCTCTTTTTTTATTCTCTGCCAGGTGCTGGCTGAGAAAGCAAGAGCAGGGAAACTGTTACCAGAAGAATATCAGGGAGGATCCTTCAGGTAAACAGCTTTAAATGAAATTAAAGGTTTAAATTGCCTAATGCTTGTAATGTAATGCTTTTTTTTTCTTTTTGTCTTTCTTTCGGTGTTTAAGATTGATGAGAAATGCATTTATTCACCACAAATCATGGAGAGCATGTCATCTATTCTCCTTTCTTTACTTCCTGTCTGAAACCTCCCTTATGAAAAGCCATTAAACACACCGTTAAGCTCATGAAGTCAAAGCACTGCCCTGGCAGAGAAGAACTCTAAAAAAAGCTTTAGCCCCTACATATTTTATTCCTCCCCTCTTATGACGGTGAATGCTGTGTGTAAAATCAACGAGGATAATAAATTATAGTCATCGATGTACTCATTTCCACCCAAGGCTCAGGCTGCCACTTTTTTTTTTAGTCATTTGAGACTTAATGGGGTCGATTAGAAATAAATGGTCTCTCTGTGGTAAAGATAGGACCGAAATCCCAGTAGTAAGACATCACTCATTGTCTTATTACTGAGCTTTTGCATTGCATGATTTGTTGTTACTGTCCTACTGAGCCACATTGAATAAGCATTTGTAAGCTTGTTTTGTTCCTTTTTTTTTCTTTTGCTAGTTCAGATCATTGACTCCTCTGTAGATCAGATAACGTAAATGCAGTCTATGTCATCTCATTTTGAGAACTTAAAATATATTTCTTTGGCATTACTGTAAGGGTAGAGTTAGTGAGAACTTGGCTTTTAAGTTACACATTAGCTGAAGCTTCCTCCACCCTTCAATACTTTTAATCACATGACATTGGTTTTGCAGTTTCTTCCGATTTTGTATTTGCGAAAGCACTTACTTGATGAGTATTACTGGTGGGAAAATAGTTGCAGTTTGTATTTGTGTGGTGGCTTGGAAAACACTTTACATGGTCAAATTGTGACATTTTCTACAATATACCATTATAGTATATTGAATATATGAACTGAAAGATGTTTCTCTTTTGCATGTGTCTCAATCACACTTAAATTTATAGCATTTTAAAATCTGGTTTACCCCCAAAAGTAAAAAGATTTCATTCCACAGAAAAACACCCTGCCTTGTGGAAAAATAATAGCGGCATATTTGAAGTATTCATTGAGAGTATTTTAAGTTTTTAGTTTTTGGTTACAGTCCCTCAAGGATTTTGCTATTGCAGAAATTAACAAAAAATCAAGGAAACTCTGCAATATTCACATGAGCACAGGTTTTTTTTTTTTTGTTTGTTTGAAATTATCCCAGATTTTCCACAGCTTTGGGCCAAGACTCGTCATCTGATGTCATCACAATGCGCATTCAGCAAAAGCCCACCACAATTCAAATGTGTTGAACATGAGTGCAGCTATAAGATCTCATTTACCAACAAACATCACTGCAAAAGACAATGAAAAACAGTTTTGTGCAGTTACAATTTTGCCAATTCAAGTAGTTTTCCGAAAAAAAAAGCACAAAATAGTCTGCAAATGGCATCACAAATTTTTGGCTGCAACAATCACAAAATAACTCCACAAAATCCTGTACGGACTGTGATTATCACCATTATCTACATCAGTCTCTGTCTGTAGCTAAGAGTCTGAGCTCAGAGTCACTCACCTATAATCTCCATTTAACATCAGTGTTCAAATAATTGCTCATTAAATTAGTGAGTTCTGTTTTTTTGGCTGAATTTCAATTCATATTTTTATTAGATCATTGAAATATTTTAACATGTCTGCTGTAAAGTGTGTGTAAGCATTCTTCTCAGTTTTGATGATGATAGGATGGTGCAGGAGTAGAAATTTTGACAGCTAATATCTGTTTACAAACTGAATTGATGAGACTTATGTTCATTGGAACAGCTGTGAAACAATTTGATCAAAGTGTAACATTTCTGTCACTGTGTGAGGAAAGCTAGTAAAGCTAGTCTTTAAACTTCATTAGGCAGTCTAAGTGTTTTTACTGTTGCATTGTTGACCCCTAAACATGAATTCTGGTGAAACATATTTATTCATTCTTAAGAAAAACAGAAAAAAAACTCTTTTGTGGTCAAAACACGATTTTTCAGATTTGTTTGTTTTCCAGAATTCAGCTCACTGGTTTACCCAAACTGCCACATTTAAAATATTTTTTTCCATAAATCACAGCACTGTAGTTGCTGTCTTGCTTGATATTGTTTCTTTTCCTTTCCCTCAGTATCTCTAACCTGGGAATGTTTGGCATCAGCGGCTTCAGCGCAGTGATTAACCCTCCTCAGGCGTGTATCCTGGCAGTGGGGCGCTCCAGGCCTGAGCTTATACTGGCAGCAGAGGGCCTCTGCACGCAGCACCTTATGACTGTCACCCTGTCCAGCGATGGACGTCTAGTAGACGATGAGCTTGCATCACGTTTCCTTGAAAAATTTCGCAACAATTTGGAGAAGCCCCAGCGCATGGTCCTTGCTTAGGAAAGAGGACATATGAACAGAGAAGAAGAGAGCGGAGTTTAGTGGACCGAATGTTACCAATTATCTAGTATAGCAGTTGACAGTCACTAAAGAAAGTTATTTAAAAATAATAATAATTAAAGAAAACCTGGCACATAGGTGAAATGAACGATGTTACCCAATCCCTTGTTTAAGTTATTAATATTAGTTGTTAATGAAAAGACAGGAATTTGTTTTGGTACATTTGGACTTATTTGGGTATTTTTAAGATTTAACTAATATATTTCACAAATGGGTTGGGGTAAAAATATGGCACTTTAATTTATTATTCTCATAATCTAGGTCTTCTTTTTCCATGCATTCTTTCTACATTTCCTCTAAAATCTCAGAGGAGTACTGTAAAATCTGGAATCTCTGCCCCCCTAAGAGGCCCAACTTGCTGCCAGCTTATGTTCACAGATGTGGGCAGTCACTCGGCCCTCTCCATACTCCTTCAACTGCCCTATGACAGTTAAAAACAGATATGGTTATTGGAAGAATATGCTGGATGACGAGGGATTTAGAGTTTAACTGGGAATTAGCAACAACTTGCATGTTAAATGAGAAAAAAAGGGTTCTCTGTGGTGTCATACCAAATAGTAACACAAAATAAAATTGTCTACAGATACAAGGTTATTGTTTGTAATATGTTTGTAATGTAAAAATATGGATACTGAAGTAGTCTCAGTAGATAATTGGTGTAAAAGTGAGCTTTGGCGGCTATATGCACTTCATGGAGCAATAGTTTTCACAGAACATTGTGCTGCATTTCAACTCTGTACCATTGCATCACTTTCAAAGAGAGACCTGTGTGTCTGTGTGTGTGTTTTCTGAGATGAGGGGTGCACAGAATAGGCGTGGGAGTGTGAGAAACACTGAGGCGAAGTTGTGTGCGTGTGTGTGCTCACTTCTCACAGCTGCCTGCTTCAGTGTACCAGTGTACCCACTGTTACTCCATTTCCCCCTGCACCCCTTCACTGTCTCCTAGTAACCACGGGGATGGAAAGTGCACAGCAGAAGAAAAGCAAAGCACATATCCGTCTTGACAAAAGGACTGGTTTTATAACCACAGATTTGACAATGATGCATTGATGACCGCGTTGATGGTGTTGTCATTGTCACTCACATTCCCTTGCCCAACATTAACCCATTTTCCCTTTAGAATACAGACAAACCATATAAACACCAGAAAGGTGCTGCTTTCATGTCTCCTCTTGCGAAATTTGAGAGATCTCCAATTTGAAACAATTAATTATAGGCATAAAATTATTACACAAACACATAAGGGCACACTTGGGGAAAGATAGGTAGTCATTCATGATTATTAAGCCAAAGGTTTCAAGTCTGAAATCATGATGTATCTCATCTAAATAACAAGCATGGTAAAAAGAAAAGCTGCAGTTGTTGTTGGCCAGCTCTGTTGTTCAAACCAGACAATAAGTGCCCTTCATGTAATTTGCACTTTGACTGGATAATGTTAACTTAGTCTCTTTACTACTAGTTTGTTCTCCGAAGGCTTTTTGAGAAATCAGTAACTGAGATGTTTTTTTTTTTTTTTTTTTTAACCCTACAGTCTGGGGAAATCACCCTAAGCCTCTACTTTATATTATTCTGGCTATTTCTAAGACTGTTGGTGGTGGTATTGTTACTGGATCTATAAAAGTAAAACACAGTTTTTTAACAGCAAATAAGATAATGTGGGTGTCACAAATTTAGACCTGTAATATATTTCTTCTTTCAAAGAGAGGGAAGGTCCTGCCATTCCATTTATACCACCTGGCCTTGACTACAAACATGCTCTGCTTGGAGGTGTGTTCATATGTTATATGTTCAAGACTAATTAGTATGTAGATAAGGTAGCAGCATGGTAGTGGATGAAGAACTCTTGGTGTGAGACTTGGTAAGATCTATAACACTAAACTATCAGCTGAGCAGGTGTTAGACGATCCTTCATGGCAGTTGGGGGTAGCTAGGGATAGGCTATGTGCAGTGATGCCAGGCATTGAACAACAGTGTTAGGCAGAATATGAAAATCTTCAGCACCAGTTGACATACTGGCTTTTGTTGTTTTTGCTTACAATGTCATGCATTTTGCCTATGGTTAAAAACAACCTTGTTAATTACTAATGGAGTGGGATCAGAGAGGGAGGAGACTCATTAAAGATCTTCGATTCCCTGTAGTGAAGTCACTAATACGAGACTATCTTGGCTTTACAAGCACCTTCAAGCCAGCACTAATTCCATTCAAATGAATTTGGGAAAGTCTTGTGGAAAGCTTCCAGGTATAAAAGCCACGTTAGCACAGCAAAGCAACATTTGACATTTTACCTGCCCCTAGCCACAGTTTGACATTCTTTGCTTTTGGTAGAAAACCATAGTGGGATATGGATATCTCATTAAATAAAACAGTTGGAGGTAAGGCTGGTGGAAAATCAAATCTGCCATTGAGAGTCTCTGTTAGTCTCTTGTAAGTCCTTAGGATAAAATCCCTCCTTGCCTGGTCATGCTTTGTTTTATGGACTTTAACCGTTGCAAAAATCTACTGACCCAAATGCTCACTCTCAATGTGATATATATATATATATATATATATATATATATATATATATATATAGTTACAATGTCGTGAAGCTGTGTCACTTTCTGGTCTTTTCCCATACTCCCAGGAAGGAGGCTGATTTATAAAAAAAAAAAAAAAAGTCTGCATTCAATATTTAAGATTCAAGCAGGGTAACATTGAATTGGACCACTGTTTCCAACTTGGATCCACACCAGTATCATGTGAGTAAAGCTAACAGATTGTGCTGAGAATAAAAACAATATAAACTTCCCCTGTCTATGCGGAGCCCAAGATTCCTGTCTCGATGAGCTCACTTCAAGAAGGTTAGAGAGAGGAACTAAGGCTCATGTTTCGTCAGAACAAGGCTCTAGAGAGATGTCCCAGCTTGTCTGCTACTTCAAAGAACATTTGCACTAGCCCTTGTTAAAAGACAACTCCCAGTGTTTTTTCAATCGATACAAACATGATCTATTCAAAATTAATATTTGATTAAAATAGGTATGAATTTTAGTGATGTAACAAAAACCTAAATAAAGTCCACTGTGTTCTTTTTGACAAGCATATTGAAAGACCCTTGGCATTTTTTGGGACACTGAAAAAGGATAGCCTCCACAACTGGGCTAGGTGTGGAAAGTAACCTGGTACTGGGTCACATTTGTTTTATTGTTCCTGTCTGGATATGCCTTTCTTTTTAACATACTGGAATCTGCCCAAAGAAGCCCCACAAATAAAATCAGAACTGAAATGGCACTAATTTAATCACTTGGTGTTATGTATTAATGACCTATTTTAGTTATGGCAAGGTGTGGCACCTTCCACAACTTGGCAGTTGGCTAAAAGTGAATAGTAAATTATAAGGCTACACATGTCTCTCAGTTTTATCAGTGTGTATAAATGTTCATCATCCTGATATCAAAGTATGTTGTGCACCTAAGAAAGCAAATGTAGAGAACACTACATATGAAGTGTTTTTAATGTTAGCTAGTTTTTTCTAACAGATATCCACAGGGGCTTGGTTACTATAACCCCTCAGTCAGTTTATTTAGTCGTCGTCCTTCCGCCCCCCAAGAAGCTTGGCTATTTTTAAATTTTAAAATAAAAAAAAATATAAATTAAATATTATTTTATTTTATTAATTAATTTTTTTTCTTTTTTTACCTTCCCCCTTTGACTGCCATTGATTGATATTTTATAGGGTTGAAAACCTCAGGATCCTGCCAGATACAGTTTAGATTCATAAGGTAACGATCAATATTTGATGATACTACTGAATCTGTTAAGTAACCTCTGATCGATGTGTACAACTTTCAGAATCTGGGGTAGGCCTACTGCTAATTCACAAAAGATGATGTCGAGAAGGACAATTATAAAAGTATCAGAGTTTATGGGCAAATCACATTTCTAGCCTATTAAATTATTTAAAAAAAAAAATGTTATCATTATTTTTGGTTTTTTTTGCATAGCTGATGTTTGCCCTTTTGATACTAATCGATTTATTGTAGTAATTTTGTTTTAATTTAAATCATTGCCTTTTAAATCAGTGCATTGAGCCAAAGCTTTGGATCGTTTCTCCTATTGGGTTAGAATTGTTTCATAATTCCAAATAAATAGATTATGATTGACAAATAAATTTAGTGAGATTTACAAATATTAAACAAATTTGCAAATGCACTGAATGAGATCCACAAACATATGTTGGTAGTTTCACAAAAATAAATTAAATTGAGAAATAAGTGAAATGAGATTTGCAAATAAAAATGTTCTTACAAATGTTTTGTCACAAACACAACTCTGCCTTGTATTCATTTGTGAATTGTGTCCTCTGCATTTGTGGATTGCATCTTGTGCATTTATGGATTGCTGCATTCATTTATGGGTTTTGAGACATTTCTAGGATCAAAAGTACACACAAATCCACAAATAGTTTGACTCCACCCACTGTCTGCTCATGCCAGTCGGATAACCACCACATTGCACTGACCAATCGTAGCATGTTCTCGCACCAACCAATCACATTTTGTTTTACAATCAGGACAGGAACAGAGTCATATTTCATCAAAGTCGCATATATCAACTAACAGAATAATGGTAACAACATCTAAAAGAAAACCAGCAATGTTATGGGCCATAAATTTACTGTTATTATAGATGAGTGGTCTGAAGGATTAGTAATGATTGATTCACTGATTCAATAAGGATTCATTAGACTGATTTAAACCGTTAACTCCTAAGGTTCCTGAGCCTTTTAGCACAGTTTTTTTGTTTAGAGAATGTAATCATTAGAATTGGATGACACTGGTCGCACAGGGCAGGCTGCCTGTGAGGACAACATTTTCTTGCCAATTTCCCTTTTGATCTCACCTCACTCAATTTACTGTAAAATCATAACTCAGGTTTTGTCGTGGATTCTGTAATGCAAGAAACACTGGTACTGTTACAGTGATGCTGTTAGATTGTTAGAACCAGTCTCCTGTTGTCATTCCCCCTGATTGACCATTTTGGAGAGCGTCCATAATATGCAGTGACTCTGTTCAATATTTTCTGTGGCCACCATTATTTTCCAGCACTGCCTTAACCCTCTTGGGCATGGAGTTCACCAGATCTTCACAGGTTGCTCTTCCACTCCTCCATGATGACATCACGGAGCTGGTGGATGTTCGAGACCTTGTGCTCCTCCACCTTCCATTTGAGGATGCCCCACAGATGCACAGTAGGCTTTAGGTCTGGAGACATCCTAGGCCAGTCCATCACCTTCACCCTCAGCTTCTTTAGCAAGGCAGTGGTTGTCTTGGAGGTGTGTTTGGGGTCATGATCATGCTGGAATATTGTATACTGATGATGCTCTGCTTCAGTATGTTACAATATATGTTGGCATTCATGGTTCCTTCAATGAACTGTAGCTCACCAGTGCCAGCAGCACTCATGCAGGCCCAGACCATGACGCTCCCACCATGCTTGACTGTAGACAAGACACACTTGTCTTTGTATTCTTCACCTGGTTGCCGCCACACACTCTTAACACCATCTGAACCAAATAAGTTTATCTTGGTCTCATCAGACCACAGGACATGGTTCCAATAATCCATGTCCTTAGTCTGCTTGTCTTCAGCAAACTTTCTTGTGCATCATCTTTAGAAGAGGCTTCCTTCTGTGATGACAGCCATGCAGACCAATTTGATGCAGAGTGCGGCATATGGTCTGAGCACTGACAGACTGATCCCCTACCCCTTCAACCTCTGCTACAATGCTGGCAGCACTCATATGTCTATTTCACAAAGACAACCTATGGATATGACGCTGAGCATGAGCACTCAACTTCTTTGGCCGACTATGGTGAGGCCTGTTCTGAGTGGAACCTGTCCTGTTAAACCGCTGTATGGTCTTGGCCACCATGCTGCAGCTCAGTGTCTGGGTCTTGGCAATCTTTTTATAGCCTAGGCCATCTTTATGTAGAGCAACAATTATTTTTTTCAGATCCTCAGAGTGTTCTTTGCCATGAGGTGCCATGCTGAACTTCCAGTGACCAGTATGAGGGAGTGTGAGAGCGATGACACCAAATTTAACACACCTGCTCCCCATTTACACCTGAGACCTTGTAACAGTAACAAGTCACATGATACTGTGGACGGAAAATGGCTATTTGGGCCCAATTTGGACATTTTCACTTAGGGGTGTACTCACTTATGTTGCCAGCAGTTTAGACATTAATGGCTGTGTGTTGCGTTATTTTTAGGGAACAGCAAATTACACTGTTGCACAAGCTGTACACTCACTACTTTACATTGTAGCAAAGTGTCATTTCTTCTGTGTTGTCACATAAAAAGATGTAATAAAATATTTACAAAAATGTGAGGGGTGTACTCACTTTTGTGAGATACTGTGTGTGGCTTTTTGACTAACTGATTGATGTGACCCTCTTCTGATTGCACCATGCCACGCCTGGAATTGTACCAGAATAGTTGACAGGATTTACTCTGTACGGCATTTTGCTACAATTTGCTTTTGCTATTTTCCTGTACAGGAAAAGGCAAGCATATAGGCACAATTCACAACCCACTTATGATGTTGGCATCTTTCTCATGAAACAAGCTGTTTAAGGAAGCTTGTTCAAGGAGGCTTGTTTCACTGGTTGCTGGTTCATTTTAAAGTTGATTTTAAAATCCCTTTATTTGTTTATAAATGTTTGAATAAGCTGGTGCACTCCTACCTCTCTAATTTATTAGTCCTACACAATCCCTGAAGAGCTCTCAGATCTGGGACAAAAATTTTTTTAGTTGTTCTTAAATACAGATTACCAAAAAAAAAAACAGTATATATTAGATGCTAATATATACTGGTATGTCTTTCTTATATGCTGGTTGTCTGCTATGTTCCCTCATGTTTTGTTTTATGATGTAGTATAAAGCACCTTGGTCAGCTGTTGCTGTATAAATGGTGCTATATAAATAAACGTCGACTTTGACTTGACTTTGTGGTGTTGCACTTTGTTGTAACAGCTCACACACATCTTCCCATCTATATCTGAATCTCCATTAACTGACTGTGCTGTGAGATTCCATTAGTCAGGCATATGACACGCAGGAATCCATCTGACTGTACAGAGAGTGACGCCTGGGATTTTAATCCAAATAGGACTTGTCTTCCTTTCCAGCGCATCCAAACACAAGCTGGGCTCTCTCTGTGTTTATACAGCACAAAGCCTTGGTCTTTTATCCAGGCGTAGTCATGGCCCTGTGATCCTGGCTGTCCAAAAGCCCACTCAGCCCGCTCAGCTATGTTAATCAGACGTGGAGTGAATAGGTGAGGGTCCCAGTCTGTGTTCTATGACCGGGTCTCGATTGACAATACTGAATGACTATTTTCCTATTTTACAGGCCCCCACTTGACTTTTGGCTTGAGGTACCTGTGAGGTTGGATATTATGAGAGAGAGTACTTAGGCACTATGTAAAAGTCAGAGTGAAAACATTTTTATATGTTCTAAGGAAAGCATTAGAAATCCCCATTAAAAATGGTGCTGATCTAATGGTTCTGTATCTTACACTGTAAATGCCGTACTAAGTTCCTCTTTTATGTTCTCTATTTACTCTCGAATCATGGTATTGGCCACAATGGTATGTCTGGTTTTCAGTAAAAAGGTTACAAGTTGAAGGCTTAAATGTTGTGCATGTTTCCGTGGTGATGTTTCTTACCACAGGAAATACTCTAGTTTCTACCACCAGCCACGTCCTATACCACACTTGCAGTCCTGCTATACCAATTTACCAGTCATTTAGTGGCATTTTTTTTTAAACTTCCTTCATGTGTTGCTTTTGAAGCATTTGATTCTAGTTGTCAGCCTCCTGAGTGTCATTAAAAGTTAAACATCTTTCGAAAGGTGCACTGTGTAGGAGGGTCTGATTTTCACATGGCCTCACCAGGGAGCCGTGCTAGCCGTTTTGGGCTTAAAAGGGAAAAAGCACGTTGCTTTGCAGGAATGCAGAGCAAGTTCCATTAGTCTGCTAGAGTGTTACCACAGGACGAACCAACCACCAGATGATTTTAAGAGCTTGGATGGCCTGAGTCATGCCAAAAACCACATTGATGGAAAGTCTTACTGGATGAGTTACTGAAGAGTGAATAGTCTAAGATGTAATTCTTGGGTAAATCATTTGGCAACATTGATAAACCTTCTGTGCACTGTTATAACTCATTCAGGATTGTCTGTGTTCTCTTTTTCCATTATGTAATGGCTAATTCTGACATTACTGGTAGCTTTATTACATCCTTGTTAGTGTTTTTATAAATCGACCATTTTTAGGGCTCTGTATCTGCCTGAGCTGCAGAGATGGCAATGATATCCACTTATATATATATATATATATATATATATATATATATATATATATATATATATATATATATATATATATATATATATATATATATATATATATATATATTTATTCTAAATGCGGTGTGAAAATGAAACTATTTTGGTTTCAGTATGATTCAAGATAGCAGGTGTTTTTCAAGAAATCAAATTTCATATTCAGATATTTTTTTTGCAGTAAAGCTAATTTGTTGAATTCGTCCTTAAACAGATACAGTCTGCTGAATATTATTAACTTGGGCTGTAAATAAACTTTATTGTAAATAAAGTTTAATTGAAATATCTTGAGTAAACCTGCCTACTCCGAAGTTGCATATATGCTGAAAAGTTCTCTCGTCATTATGAAAACATGTGCTAACAAAACTCTTATTAAAAGTCTTAAAGGAAGGCATCAGCAAACTTCTCACAGTTCCTCTGCACCTACAGAGAAGTTTGGCAGTGTTGTATAAGACAATTATTTCCCCTGGAGAGGGAAAGTGGGAACAGGTGCTCTAGAAATGGGCTGGTTCTTTATGCCCTGCTGTGTCTGAAAGAAAAAGGGAGGTGGCTGTCATCACTATACAAAAATATAGTGTAAAGAAGGTAAATTATATTATTTTTACATTTTGAGAAGAAAATCCCAAAATATATTATTTATATTGTGTTTTAACATATACAGAGACAGGTGGCAACCTTTAATTCTTGTGGTAAACATTACTATTAGTATCTTATCACATGTAGCAACAAGTATATGGCGATGAAAACAAACAGTCGTTGCTATGGTAAGAAACAGGAAGTGAGCAGAGGAGGTGTTAGATCAGTTATTACAAGCAGCAGAGTGACTCATTACCCCATGTTCCTCTGTTTACCCACTTCCACAAACCAACCTAAAATGGCTTATACCAAGCATCATTCATTCAACTATGACTCCAAGTCAAATCCAAGTGCAAGCTTAAGTGCCTGTGAGGTCCAGCGTGCTTCTTTGTTCCCTTTGTTCTTTAGTGTCAAGTACTGGTGCCTCGTGTATAATCTAATCAGTAACACCTTTACAAGTAGGGTAAATTGGACTAAATGAAGCCTGAAAAACCCTTCATGCCAAATTGATGAACACCTACATAAACATTTATAAAAGCTTATTTCGATTAGCTTAAGATTATGATGATTGATGTATCACCTGGTCATATGACAAAGATTATTGGTAGCATAGGGTTAAAACACTTCACAGGCAAACTTATTATATTATACCATGTATGTCAGAGTCACAGTATGGTTATAATGCACCATACCTGTTCAAAAAACTAAACAAAGTTGAGCACCGGACTGTTTTGTGGTGGACTGTCAATGGTACTTCTCCAGCCTGTGCGAGCCAACAGAAAGACCGTTTATTCGGTTCATCATGTCTCAATTTTTTGGCCCAGCTCGCACATGAGCACAGCGAGTAGCTGCCATGAGACCCTGGGTGCTGTAGAACAGTAGGCAGTTTGTGGACTTATTTTTGGAGGAGTTCGGAGAACCAGGGCAGAACTATGACGGATAAATTGCTGAAGGGAGTTAATGTGGCAACTAGTGCTGAGCTCCAATTCCACGTGCACTATGAGCGGGTGAGGCACCAAGTCCAAGCCATGTCTCAAGTCCAAGTCTCAGTCACAGCCAAGTCTCACATCCAAGCCACAGCCAAGTCCAAGGTCCAGCCACAGCTCCAGTCCCTGCTGTCCAAGCTCCAGCCACAGCTCCAGTCCCTGCTGTCCAAGCTCCAGCCACAGCTCACGTCCCTGCTGTCCAAGCTCCAGCCAAAGCTCACGTCCCTGCTGTCCAAGCTCCAGCCAAAGCTCACGTCCCTGCTGTCCAAGTCCAGTCTCGAGTCTGTCACGATTCCCCCGTGAAGCAGCATGCGTTGAGCATGGATGCGCATGCTTCTATGTCAACAGCGTTGACGCGTGTGTTTTGTGATTGTTGTTGTTGTTGATGTCATGTATCCGCCCCGTCTTCTCATGTGTCGTCGTGTCACGTGTGTTTGTGTATTGCCTGCAGCTGTTAACAGTTGCGGGTCTAATGACCTGTGTGTGTGTGTATATATACCGTGAGCCGTGCCTCACAGGGCGCGGTTAATTAAACTTAGAGTAAACTAGAGTTGGATGTGGCTTAGAGTATAGAGTCTTCAAGCCATGTTTGTGCCTTAGCCTTAGCCATGTTTTAGGTTTCTTGCTTCGTTTCTGTTTGTACTCCTCTTTGTTAATAAAACCACCATTCGAACTGTACCTGCATCCGTCCTACTTCCCTACCTGCATCCGTCCTACTTCCCTGACGTTACGTCGCGTGACAGTCATCCCCAAACCATTGCCAAAAAGTTGGAATCATGCAATTGTCTAGTATGTTTTTGAATGTTGCTCCAAACCTGTTCCAGCATGACAATGCCCCTCTGAACAAAATGAGTTCCATGGAGACATGGTTTGCCAAAGTTGTTGTGGAAGAACTCAAGTGGTCTGCATGAGCTCTGACTTGAACCCCACGGAACCCTCTTTTTTGATGAACTGGAACACCAACTTTTCTCCAGGCCTTCTTGCTGGACAATAAGGGCTTTTTAAGTCAAGTTCAGTGGGTTTTTATTCTCATTTCACTATATAGCTGGTATACATTGGAACGAAATGTAATTTCTCCAGGACCATGGTGCAACAGTACAGGAGCAGAGTATACAAGACTACAGTGCAAATGTCGGTATTGTGGCTGAATGAGCATAAATCCACAAAACCACGGTCCAAAATCTAGTGGAAAGCCTTCCCAGTAGAGTGGAAGCTGTTACAATATAACGGCAAAGGGGGACCAAATCCATAGTGATACCCATGGTTTTGGAATGGGATGTGCAATGGTTAGCTGTCCAAGTACTTTTGGCCACATAGTATATAATTTATCATTTGTAGCCTATTTATGTGTTTCTAAATTAGAGCGATATTGATTATGTAATTTTAATGCTCGACATATAACATACCAAAAATGCACTGAACTACAAGGTCAGGTCACCAATGTTACCCACAAGGTTTGGTTGCAGTTTTAATTTCAGGCCAAGCAGAAACCACACCTGAATTCATTTGAAGACTGAGAGAAATTGATTGAACCAGTGGAATTAGGTGTGGCTCTCTCTCAGGTGGAATGGAAACTTACAGCCACATGGGTACTTTGCAGATACGATTGGACACCACTGTTCTAATGTAAACCAAAATGGAAAACGTCATATATCAGCAAAGAACTGTCACTTGCCTCATGTGTCACATCAATTTGACAGCAGAAGTAACAGCTGATGTAACAGTAGCGACTCCCAAGAAGAAAATTGAAATCAATAATTAAATTAAATTACATTATTTGGGCCTGAGAAAGCCTATACATGCAAAAAAAAAACCACAACATAACGGAAAGAGAGTTTTAGTCAGCTTTTAGTTATATTTGCACAAAAATCATCAATATATTATATATTTATGCACACACAAAAACATGTTTCACACTTCTTTCTTTTCTTTTTTTAAACTCTCAGTTTGACCCCAGAGAACAAGAACACCCCCGAGAAACAAAGAATAATCACGGCCTATAACAAAACCAATAACACAGTGTGCGCCCAGCTGATGCTGCGTCCTACTCCGCTCAAGTACTCTCGTTGTTCTTTCTCTGTCAGTCTTTCACTCTCCACACACTTCCCTCTCCTTTTCTCTTTTTTCATCTCTCTTTTTCTTTTCTTCACTCCCCCTTTTATATCCCGTCTCACGTCCAGTAATTACTTCCCTCTGCTAAGTGGGGGGTGGCGATAACAGTAACAACAAGGGCTCATTTGTATTTACTTAGTTTTTTCCAGCTCTGCCACATGACACGTTCAAATAAGTATTTGTATTTATGTCAGTTGTCATGACAGACTAATGTAGATGATACGTAGGCCTGCAGTACTGTGCAAAAGTCTTAGGCATTTTTTTTTTGTACAAACTTTATATATGAGTCAGTACAAAAAACTTATTAGATTCCAAGCATTAGTTTTAGAGCACAAATTTCAAAATTAAATGTTACATAAAAATATTTTTGTCAGTGAAGAAAGCAGCGTATTACCTAAGAGAACACTTTTCAGACAAAAAAAACAAAAAAACACAATGAAGGTTGCTGGTTTTTGCTGAAAAAGTAAGAAGCAAGTGCAACAGTCAAAATCTCTAGAAGAGCTGTGACTGGTTCTGCAAGATGCGCAATAAAAACTTAACAATTGATTTCCTTATAAAACTGCAGAAAGTGTACCTGAGACTACTCTGGGACTTTTTTTTAAGCAAAAGGTCATCAAACTAAACTATGACTTTGTTTCATTTATTTCTGTTTATTGCTGCACTTTATAATATTTTTATGTAGAAACATTTTATTTTTGAAGGCATCTTTGTTGTACAGTATTTCTTTGCATGTGCTTAGGACTTTTGCACAGTACTGTAGCTTAGTGGTCACTTACTGTATAGCTAAAGTGTTTCTTTTACTTTACCTCTGCACATGGACTGACATTACTGTCACTGGTCAATGGTCAAATCACCAGCATTTCACAAGTTGGGAATTTCCTTATTTTCATTAGTCACTGATGGTCATTGTTGAATTGCCTTTGGTCTTTAATGTGCTGTTTAGTTTCACACTCCATCCATCCATCCATCCATCCATCTTCAACCGCTTATTCCTTCTTCAGGGTCGCAGGGAACCTGGTGCCTATCCCAGGAAGCATCGGGCACAAGGCGGTGTACACCCTGGACAGGGTGCCAGTCCATCACAGGGCACAATCACACACACACCCATTCATACACTATGGACAATTTACCAACCTACCAATCAGCCTACCATGCATGTCTTTGGACTGGGGGAGGAAACCCCCACAGCACGGGGAGAACATGCAAACTCCGCACACACATGGCCCCAGCGGGAGTTGAGCCTGGAGGTGTGAGGTGAACGTGCTAACCACTCAGCCACCAAGGTTCACACTAGATTTTTTTCAAAACAAATGCTATAAAATTCGGTGTATCAGTGGAAATGCATAAAAATTAAACATAGGAAGTGATACAAGTAATCAATAATGCTCTTACTGAGATATTTTAAAGCAACTTTCTCTATTTGCCTGTTGGTGATAATCCACCCATCCATCCATCTCCAACCGCTTATTCCTTCTTCAGGGTCACAGGGAACCTGGAAGCATCAGGCACAAGGCAGGGTATACCCTGGACAGGGTGCCAGTCCATCGCAGGGCACAATCACATACAAACTCACACACCCGTTCATACACTACGGACAATTTACCAATCAGCCTACCTGTCTTTGGACTGGGACCTGGAGGAAACCCCGCAGCACGGGGAGAACATGCAAACTCCGCACACAGCCCCGGCGGGAATCGAACCCCGGACCCTTAGGTGTGAGGCAAACGTGCTAACCACTAAGTTGTTGGTGATAATAGGTGTCAAAATACATCATGTGGATCAACTGCGATCTGCAAACACAGCTTTTCTCACAACATCTCTGTGTGTAGGAGAGAGTGGATAATACTCATGTTAAATTAGATGCCTTGTAACAACTGTGAATAAATCATTATTTTTATTGGTGTAATTTGTCTTTACTGCATGGATAATCCTCATAGATGCGGCAACATTCAACATTTATGCCATGTCTGTCACCTGTTCATGAAATGTCAGCTAGGACTCAGGAGTTCAAAGCCTTTACAATGCATACACACTACTCATCCACAGACATCTATCATGAGCCATCACGTTCATTAAACAGAAAGAGGGTGTGTTTTTCTTTTTATACATATTACAATGATTTTGCTCATGCCACAGTGAGTAATAACACCTGTAATAATTAGGGTTTCTGAATCACCATACTGCTGGCCGCATCATTGGTTTAGCTGATTTGACTTATCCAAAACGCATTGATGGGTGTTGGCTGTTGGAGACATTAAAACACTTCCTCT
Source organism: Ameiurus melas (assembly GCA_012411365.1). Taxonomy (NCBI): domain Eukaryota; kingdom Metazoa; phylum Chordata; class Actinopteri; order Siluriformes; family Ictaluridae; genus Ameiurus; species Ameiurus melas. The sequence goes on from CM022764.1 coordinate 13,417,473, forward strand.
CAGTTGCTGAATTGTTTGACATCAATGAATCATGCTTTTAAATTAGAATTTGCATGAGTAATTTCTTATGAAGGTTAGACTCTAAGGGGAAAAAAAGAATATGTGGGAAAAGTGCACAAAGGTTTCAATTTTCCAGTTTCATTTTTATTTAACATTTCTGCTGAAAATTTCTGCTGAACTCGTCTACCAAACATGTTTCTCTTCTCTCCTCCCCTCCCTTTCCCAAATATTCCATTGAGAAGAAAAAAACAAATTGATAAATATTTTAGCAACACAGCATTAAAAAAAACTCCGGCTCATCATACACAATAACTTGTAAAACTCAACTACACGCACAAAAATTTAAGTGGGAAGTCTCTGTAACAATAATTTAAGAAGTGTCTGTAACGCCATAAAGTATACAATAAAGGGATGCCATTTATTTAAAAAAAAAAAAAAAAAAAAAAAAACATGTCCGTACAACCATTCATCATATACCTTATTTTCTTGAGCTTTAGAAAAAAACTTCACATCCTTTAGCCACTGGGAGATAGTTGGGTATTTAACAGACTTCCAATGCTACAGTAGGGAACATCTTGCAATAAGGGATGTAAAAGCAATAACATCCTTTTGTATCGAGCTCAATGGAACTGAGGCATCAGGAATCCCAAATACAGCAATCAGTGAGCAAGGTTTTAAATCTACCCTGAGAATAGTGGGCATGATGGTAAAAAAAATAAATAAACAGACCAAAAACCATGGAGATCAGGGCAGAAGAAAAACATATGGCCAAGAAGGCAGGGAGAGCCATGGCATTTATCACACTTGTCCTCTACGCTCGAATACATCACAGAAAGAGTCGACTTGGACAGATGGACTCTGTGTATGTAAATATACATTTTGTATATCGCTGGATATGTGATATGATAGCTATTAGTTTCAACTTCCATTAGTACCCAAAAAATCATGTGTCGGAGCCTTTTTAACTTAGGTGTACATGGTGACCAAGAGCCCTTTGGAGTTTCCAAAAGGTGATTTTGGACAAATGCATGGACATACCCTTAGAAAAACAGGTTTAAGTTATTTATTTATTTTTATTTTGGTATTGATATTAAATTTGTACTTGGACTAGGAAATGCTTCATGCAATGGTCCAGTTGTGTTTTTCAGCCAATAGCTCTTAGCTGTAGACATCTCTATGATTGTGACTTCTCGAGTACCACCTTTCAAAAGAGACCAAAACCATACATGTACTTCAAATGGTTCAAGAACAGCTTTAATTTTACCTTGGATATGCCTTGAATATGCATTTTAGGCAAATTTTACAGGAGTTTAAACAGATTGGGGTTCATTTTGTCCATTTCTGTAATGGTTCTTTATAGAGGGTTTCCCTTTCCCCTTTAAAAAAAAAAGAAAGAAAAAAGTAGAAATTCTTCAGGAAGGTTACAGTTCGGTTTGTATCTTCTCTTAATTTATACAAAATCAACCAATTGTTTTTTGTTGCTCTCGTTCATTCAAATTCGTATGAATGTCGCATGAGGTTCAGTTTAAACAATGCTGTGACTTATGTTTATATATATATATATATATATATATATATATATATATATATATATATATATATATATATATATATATATATACATATATATGTGAGAGAGAGCGTGAGAGAGAGAGAGAGAGAGAGAGGGAGAGATGTATACATATGTCTTAAATGAATAGGTAACAGTTTGAAACACTGTGTAATTATTGCTTAGAAAAGTATTTTTTGTGTGCAGAGTAATAGATTCTTCTTCTTGCATTTTGCACAAGGAGGAGTGAGGGGGTGAGACGTCTGGCTGAAAGAAAAGGTAGTGAATTGAGAGCCAGTTCAGAAGGAGGCAATTACAAAGGAGCAGATGTGTGCTGTGTGGATGTTGAGGACTTTGGCACACCGAGTAGTGAAAGAGAAGTGGCTGAGCAGCGAGAGAGGCTTTGACATGGAGCAACAGGAGACCTTAACTGAAGCAATAAAACCATACAAACCAAAGCTAAGGGTAAGAGAGAGGGTGAGAGGAAAGGAGGACGGGAGGGAGAAGTAGAGGGAGGGGCAGAAGGGTGTGTTCATATACGCACCACCCTCTTCCATCACAGCAGTGATAGTGAGACCTTCTCTCTCTCTCTCTCTCTCTCTCTACACACACACACACACGCACACCCAGACGCACCAGTGAAAAGTTAGAGCGAAGTCTTTCGTCTTCGACAGGCTAGCAGCAACCCACTCCCCCGAGGGCATTGGACCCCTACTCCCTCCCTCTCTCTCTCTCTCTCTCTCTCTCTCTCTCTCTGTCACTCATTCAGTCACTCCCTCACTCATACTCATTCATTCAGTCAATCCATATTCTCAGCAGCTTTACTTCAGTCAGAGAGGAGGTAAAGGAATACAAGAATCTTCTACAGTCTCTCCTCAGCCAGCATGTGGATTCTTGTACTCGGACTCACCTCCGGATTGCTGGCCTCCACTTGGGCAAGCTCTGTTCAAGGTGAGAGAAAAGCACTTGTTTTAATGTAGGTAATTTATTGTGTCTTGATTTTTACGTATGATTTTTTTAAATATATATATATATATGTATTCATTTAATTAATATTTCTGTACTGATTTTTGAAGGAAGTGAATCTTACAGCTGTGTGCTTTTTTGTGCTTTGTGGAGTGATTTCATTGAATGTGCATGCAAATGTGTGTGGCTGTAAGAAATGAACACACGGATGCCGGTGACAGCATGCATTTCGTGTGGCAGACAGAGCAGACAAAGGAGACGGCTGCCAGACAGAAAGGGAGAGATATGGAGAGAGAGAGAGAGAGAGAGAGAGAGAGAGAGAGAGAGAGAGAGAGAGAGAGAGAGAGAGAGAGAGAGAGAAAGAAAACTGGGCAGAGGCACAGACATACTTGGTGAAATTGAGTCTGTGCTTTAAATCTATGTAGGTCTCTCTTTTTTAATCTTCAAAATCACATCATTTTATTCTGCCTACACTGAAAAGCTCGGCTCGATCAGTGTGCTTCTTCCATTGACCGCTTTTCCAGCTTACAATAAGAACTGAGCTACACAAAGGAAATTGATCAACTGTGCTTCTATTATTCTGCTTTTCCTTCATTCATTGTTTCTAGCTCAGTCTCCTCTTATCATGAGGTTGTGGTTTTGAAGTGTGGCAGTCCTGAAAATTCCAGCTTAGGAAGCTGGTAGTGAAGCTAGCAGGTCTAACTGTAAGTGTATTTCTTTGAAGTGAATAGTGAATATATCTGGTCTAACTCTGTAGGTGTGTGTCTGTGGGGTGTGTGTGTGTGTGTGTGTGTGTGTGGTAAGGGAGATATTGGGGAGACTCTTTGGATGGCTGCCAGTGAGCTACCACTGTGGAGCTGTAAATGTCTTGCATGGCCAAGCAAGTGAAACAGGAGGTGGTTTGGGATTGTGTTTGTAGGTGTAGGGCTTGTACTGTGCACTGTGTAATAGTGAAAATTGAAAAGAGTGAGTGCAAAAGGGAGGTTGCTCAAAAGTATCAAGTCAGCAGACAAATCACAACCTCCATGGTGAGCTGAGAAAATGAGATTTGTTGTGAGATAAGCACCACACTGCTTACTATCTATCACACAGTGAGGCAGCCAGGGTGGCATGAAGCTAATATGACATTGAGAGAGCCAACACAGCCCAACAGGCACTTAAAATTTGTAATAATTAATTTAGCTTAATTTGTGCAAAGTTGTAAAGATAAAGAATAGGGTTAGAAGCATGGTTCTCTTACTTTTTCACTTGATCATTTTGACATTGACATTCTGTATGTGATTTCGAACCACGTTGCCCTCACTCGTTTATCCTGAAACAGGGTTTCACGAATTCACCCAACATAAACACTAACTGGGTGTGTCTTACTGGACTCCATGTTGTGGTTGATGAGTACTGTTCTTTTTTTTCTGTAAAGGATGAGTAATCTGCCTAGATTACTCAAGAGCCAAGATACAGGACCATGGGCTTTCTCTGGTGCTCTCAGGAACATACTTGGTTCAGTCTGTCTGTATCTTCAAGGGCATTCTGATAAAACATGCAACTTTGATTGCTTCACTTGGATAGCTAGGATTTTTTTTCCACATATCCTGACTTTCCTTGTTATACATAAGTGGAAGTATACGGTCAGATTTCCCAACTGTACTAAGACAGAGTGGTGAAATTGGTCTATCTTTGGTTGCAAGTTCACTCTCATCAACTCTTTCCAGTTCTGGGACTTGAACTCATGATGATCTGGTCACAAACAGAAAATACAGTAAATCAGTTAACCAATTTCTTCTATTTTGGGCCTTCTGATTGTATTTTGTAATTGTCAATTGTCTAGTAAAAATAAAGTCATCAGTTTGGGCATAAGTTAAATGACGTTTCCTGTTTTGAAAGTCAAAACTAAACCAAATGTAGCCCCTCCCTTTAGCACATCCTGCAAAATCACATGCTCAAAGCACAGGTTTTTTTATACTGATTTTATACTGATTGCATATATCACAAATATTACAAGTGTGTAAAATTGTTCAGACCTAAAAGTCACTGACAGCTTCCTTTTATACATTTGAAATTGCTTCATTCAACATATATAAATGTCACCTGCCCTGTTTCCTGTGGGGGTTTTCCTAATCTATAACATTAATGGGGATTTTTTTTTTTTTTTTAGCAAATATTACCTTTCCACCTTCCTCCCACATTAGATGCAACACATGAGCATGATCAGCAGTGTGTGGGGTTTGAAAAAAAAAACACGTTTTTCCACTTCATAGATACACATTTCTAACAAATGTGTTGCAAAGTTTGTGTATGTGTTTGTTTACCTAAGGTGAATGACCAGCTTTGCTAAACGTCAGCAAGCAGCTCAGCCATATACAGTTATGTCGAACAAGGAGCATTTGAGTGGAGTTCTAGTCACAGGAATGTGTGTATCATTGAACACCCCCTCCCCACACACACAGACACATTAAAATACGCACACACACAGCGACACACTTGAAGACCCTCACTCTACCTGGAGTGTCATGTTTCAAGGTGAGGAAGGCCATTTGGTGTTGACTCAAGCCTCACAAAGAGGACTTGTACGTGGCCAGGCGTCACCTGCTTTTTCCCAGCTTTTCCACATGCTACTGATTTGGTTTCATATCTGCTTTTATCTTTGATCAGGGACCAGCTGGCATTAGTACAAACATGCTTACTGGCATGTCTAGTAGTAGTAAATCAGTGATACTGGAATTGTGTTATAATCTTAAAGACATCTCTACAACATGCCAGTTGAACTAATGAGCAGTGAAGCATTTTGAATATAACACAGTTGCTTAAATTAGTATTAACCTAATATTCAAAATGATCCATACAACTGATGCTTCATAGACATACAAGCTAAACTGGTTTCTGCTACTAGCCCCCCCACACACACACACACTACCCAATAACAATAATCTTGCATTAAAGTGATCTTAAATATGTGGAAAGGCTCTCATATTAAAACTGAAATGTATCTTCTGCACTGTTAAACATATTAATTAGATTTTAAAATGTTTACATTTAAACATTTTAATGCTTCCTTTTACTCCTCTCACTCATTTTAACATACACTCAGCCCAAGTTCAGTGCAGATCCAAAATTTGCCTACTATACCACTATATAGCTGCATTAATTTCTAGATCCACACTGCCCTGTCAAAGGAGTGGATCCAAACAATCCAGTGGAAATGAAGCTTGACGTTTTTGTACATGTTTGGAATGTTTTGAGAAATAGAAAGTCATTGAAAATAGTGCAGATGAGCTATTATTTGCATAAATCGATTTATATTATTTTAATGCAGCTTTCAAATATGGTTCAATTGTTTTAAATAAAGAGATGCTTAAACAGAATATCATAGCATGTAAGCAGAGAGAGAAGTGCACCTATTCAAAAAAATTTTGTGCCTTCTTTAGAGAAGAGTACTTCTTGCAGACAATGTCTTCCAAAAACAATAGAGTTATAGAGAATGGCAGGTGGGGGTGAGGGATGTCCTACAGTTGACTTTGACATGGGTGCATTAGATCTCTGGTTTCACTGCCTGCCTACACTCATGACTGTATGTGGATGGATCAGTCTTAAAATACTGTGACTATGACTGAACAGCATATACTGGGGACAAAGAGTACTCAAAGCATTGTGCTGAATTGACATGAACTTTTGCACAGTCTTCATTATATTGGTCAATTGGTGTATTAATTGTGCCAATAGTACTTTTGACAATAATTCACTTATTTAATTGCCATATTATGAGCTAAAATCATAATTTCAAATAAAGTAACTCCAGTTTGAAAGGTGCCTTTTAAGCTTGGCTTAGAGTCACGTTAAGATGTTAGAGCAACATTTCATATATCACATTCTCTGATCATTTCTATGTTGATGTTGTTGCTGCTTTAATCGGAAACCCTCAAGCCAGGGCAGAAATACAAACCCCACCTAGAGCAGCTGGAGGTTCTGGCAACCTCTCTATAGGCAACATCACTCACGCTTTCTTTCTTTTCACATCATTTGTTTACTGCCCAAATCCCTTAACTCTATTAAGAGACAATGGCTGCTTTCAAAATCAGCGCTTTTGAACTAGCAGGACTCAACATGCTGTGTAATCCAGCTTGACTACCAATTTTGCATGTAAATGAAGACACCTTGGATGGGTTTTTCCATCCTGTGATGCTGTCTTTAATCTCTAAAGTGACTCTGCAGGCCCAGAAGCTATGCTTTTCCTTCAGGACATTGTATTCAGTAGGTCTTTGTGTGCCACTGCTGGGTTGATTCTGAAAGTGTGCCAGAGTAATCCTCTGCCCAACTGTCATTAACAGCCACACTATCTCTTCTTCCTGTTTGAGTTCCTGATGTGCGTTGAGGTAGTATGCTGAGTAATGAAAGTAAACTGCGTGGCTGTTGCTATATTTTAATCTCTGACCACAAAGGTAAATGAGCTTAGAAGGATGCTTGTTTGTGCTCAAGTGCTATTTTATTAGTTTCCTAATAATGAAAATGGAAACAATATTGTTAAATTAAGGAATATTTGAGGTTAATGATGTGATGGTAACAATTCACGCAGCGACATAATGACAATATCCCACACTCTTATTAGTTATTTTTTTTAATGCTTGTATTAGTCTTCCTTTTTTTGTGTATTGTCTTCTTGATTTTATGTTACATGCTATTATAGTTGATAGCAAATAATAAAAATGCAATCTGCTTCTTCAGTCAACATTTTCTATGTGTCCAATGCTTCTATTCTAGAAAATTCTGCCAAGTGAACTATACAAATTATTTTAATATTCTGAATGGGCCATACACAAAATAAACTTAATCACTTGCATAAATCAACTCTGAATATGGAGTAAATATTGATGTATCTTTTGAACTAACGGAAGTTGCCGTCGCATCTTTGAAGTGCACCATTTTTTAATACATGATTTAATATTTTCTCAGAAAGTGGTATATGCAAGTGAATAATTAATAATAATTAACTTGATTCAGAGTATAATTGAGTTATCCCCTAGGTTATGCATCTGTTACAGGATAATGCTAATGAACAATATAAAAAACCTAATGGAAAATTACAGTGGGAACCAGTAGATCCTAATGGAAATTATCCAGTATTTTTTTTCTAAATGCTTATGAACCTTACATTCTAATAGCTGAACATGTAATGGAAACCATTAAACATTTAAATGAGACTGATACCATCACTTGCATTTATTTATCTAAATACATGCATGCTGTTTATGCATGCTGTTTGTGCATGTCACCATGGCATCAGCTTGCTGATGAAATAGGTGCAATACGATTTCCTGGCTATTTTTGCAACAACACAAGATACAGAAGCAGGATGTGAAAACTGCACTTAAAGCAGAAACAGAGAAGTGGCCTTTGTGTGAACTGTACAACATTTGTGGTTTCTCTGTTGCTATGGCGACTGGATGCTGAGAAGTTTGTTGTCTCTTCAGAATCATAGTTAATTTTGAACTACGGTTTATCTGGCGATATGATATCTGGTAGTGTAATTTAAGAAATATGGTATAAGGGAGAACTTGCGAGACAAGTCCAACAGAACTGGTGGCACATTCTATTAGTTTTGAAGTTGCATATGCAATATGCATACTGCAAATGTTAGCATTTAAAAAAACAAACAGGCTTGATTACAGTGAAACTATTTATAAACATGCATTGTTTAATATTACTCGATGTTATATTAAAGAGATATTCTTAATGTTTCTTAATGAGCATTTCATGTATTTGCTGGTCAGAGATCTGGATCTCCAAACTCTAGGAGAAAATGAGGAAGTGTGTGGCCATGGTGACCAAGCCACATTGTGCTCTTAAAAATGAAAATCTCAAATCCGTATTCATGGTCACCCTCCCACAGTCAATGTGAAGTAAAATGAGATTTGAATTTTCTCCCCTGATGTTTCTTAATGCTGTTTTCTACCTACCGTGCTGGTTGCTGTTATAATGAAACTTTATTGTGTGCTTCAGCACAGCCTCTGCATAGCTTTCTCTCTCTTTGTACATTCATCATTTTAAATAGATCTTTAATCTGATTTGCATTTTCCTGAGAATAATTCAGTTTGACTGTGGCAATATGTCTGAAGTATAGCCATTGGAGCCAGCATAGTGACTTTGAGTCCTGGGAAACAATCCACTGTTTTTCTATACTCCTATACAGCTTTGCTCCGCTCATGAGGGACGTGATAATTAGGCATCGAGCTGAGTCAAGGGTGTTACTTCGTGGAAAGCAAAGAAAAAAAAATTCAGTGTAAAGATAGAGAAAAGAGAAGTGAACACACAGGGACAAAAACATCATAGCAGTAAATTCATCAGAACTGAATTAATCTTTAGAGTGTTGTACCAGCTCTTCTGGGGGTTATTTGTGTTTAAAATTTATCTGATGTGTGTGTGTGTGTGTGTGTGTGTGTGTGTGTGTGTGTGTGTGTGTGTGTGTGTGTGTGTGTGTACTAGATCAGGAAGTTTGATTTTTAACGCATCAGAAAATTGCTCCCCTTCCCTGTAAACTGAAAATAATTTAGAGCACATGTATGCTGTTCCTTACCTGAAAGTATTTTCATGTCTGGAAATGAGTGACAAACAAATAGAACATTTAAATGCCATTTAAATGCCTGAGGAGAGTAAACACCATTAATGCATATCTCTCTCTCTCTCTCTCTCTCTCTACTCAGAGGTGAAGCTACGATCCTGCAGTTATGCAGGAGTATTCCATATTCAGGGCAATGATCGATACACTTTGGACTTTGAGGCTGCTAAGGATCTATGCGAAGTGTTGGGAACAACCTTAGCCAGTAATGAGGAGGTGATTGTTGCTCATGGCAGGGGCTTGGAGAGCTGCAGGTGAAAATTAAATCTCTATATATATACCTATATTTACATGCCTGTGCTCACAGGATATCAGCTGAATTAATAAGAGAAGTTGAAAAAGAATCCTCAAATGCATCTGTTGAGATGATTTTGGGGTGGACTTCTGATATGGGGTTAGAATTGTTTTATAATTGCCAATAAATAGATTATGATCCATGAATAAATGTAGTGAGATTCACAAAAAATAAATAAATTCACAAATAAATAGAATAAGACCCACAAATTTATGTTAGGAGTTTCACAAAAGTTAATTAAATTCACAAATACATAAAATGAGATTTGCAAAAGAATTTTTTTTTTTTTTTTTTTTACATATATGTGTTTATGTCACAAACACAAATTTGCCTGGCATTCATTTGTGGATCAAGTCCTGTGCATTTCTGGATTTTTAAACATTTCTAGTGTCAAAAGTGCACAAAAATCAACAAATAGGTGGACTCTGCCCACCATCTACTCAAACCAATCGGATAACAGCCACAGTGCACTGACCAATCGTAGCACATGTTCTTAGTGCCACAATAGTCAGAGGTCAAATCCAGATATTTTTCTCTATGGTGTGGAATAGAACACTAATAACACTAAACAATCATAGGCATGGTAGCTTGTGTATATAGAATAGAATAATTAATCCTTTCCTCGAAGCGTATTCAGCTATCATAGAATTTTACATGAGCCGCAGTCTAAACAGATGCAGTGAATGGCTTCTTGTGTCATGGAGGAAGCATGTGTTAGCCATTGCCCTCCAATGACCATAAAAATAGCATTCAATGTCAGAAGCACAGGTTGGATCACAATTGCCTTAATTACATAATGTAAATTATGTTTGCCTTAATACTCACCTGAAAGTGCATCTGCACAGCCCATTCTGTGGTATTAGGAAAAAGCAGACAGTAGCAATCCTGAGTATGTCCTACAATACCTTTTGCAAGTATTTTTATGCTTCAGCTTTTGGATTTCTTCAAAGGTTACTGCAACTCAGTTTCTGATTTAAAGTAGCATTATCTCCAAAGACAACTAGCCATTAAATACAATTTTGCTACAACTTTACTGCAGTAATTGGGATTTTTCTGTTTAATTATAATCTCTCTGACAGCAGTTGAACAATTGGAATTCCCTCTCATTTATTGATTACAAGTTCAGTATACATGCTATAAATGCAGCTAATAGTGATGAAGCTACACTGTAATTTGTGAACAGGTATGGCTGGGTCAGCAGTGGGAACATCACCATTCCTCGACAAGTGCCGAACGCCCTGTGTGCAGCAAACATGACGGGAGTTATCACTTTGGTGCCTCCAGCTCCTCACTATGATGCCTACTGCTATAATCAGACAGGTAATTATAATGAAGAAAAAATATATATTATTTGGAGTTGGAATTCTATCATTTGATATTTTTCTGACTACAGCATATACCTACACAGGTTGAGCTGTGAGATCTATCTGTAATAATACATATACAGTCTCTTCTGAAACTATTGGAACAGCAAGAACAATTCATTTGTTTTTGCTGTATTGTAGACTGAAGACATTTGAGTTTGAGATCAAAAGATGAAAATGAGAAAATAATTTAGAATTTCTGTTTTATTTCCTGATATGTATATGTAGATGTGTTAAACAACATAGAACATAGCACATTTTGTATCAGACCACCCAATTTATAGGATGGAAAAAATACTTGAACATGTGACTGACAGGTGTTTCTTGTTACAAAGGTGTGTCCTGTTAGATTGATTGTGTAAACAATAAATAGCTCTGAACATCTATAATTGGTTTTAGCCTTCAGTTTCACCTGTGAAGACTGCATTTGTTATTTAAAAAAAGATAAGCCAACATGAAGATCAGAGAGCTGTACTTACTGCGTTTACATGGACAACAATAATCCACTCTTAATCTAATTAAGACCATACTTTGATTAAGAAAATACCATGTAAACACCAACCTTAATCTAATTAAGGTCATAATCTAAGTAAGCTCTAATCGAATTAAGACAAGTGGATTACTCCTGTTTTAATCGTATCACATTATGAACGTCGTGTGAGCGTTTTCACCACATTTCACCACACACGGCAGTTTAACGTTTTACGGCGAACAAGAGAGTTCGGTTGCGTCCCAAACCGCATACTTGCCTACTATAGGCCTGTAGTGGGGAAAAAGACATGTATCTCAGCTAATATACAGTAGGTAAGTATGCGATTTTGGACGCGCCCACGGGTTCAAGCAGTCGTCTATTAGCACGTACAGCATGACTAATAATTAACTGCGCGTTCGAAAAAAATGTATCAAAAACACCCAAAACTGTATACGGTACCATAACGACCGAACTGTATGTTGATACGTGAAATTCTTGATTGACGTCGAACAGCGTGGCGCGGTGACGTAATTACGTGGGCTGTTAATCTAATTATGAACTATAACATGTAAAACGGGAACATGACAGGAGTATTCTAAAAGAGACTCATGTAAACACCTTAATCACATTATTACCGTACTTAGATTAAGGTCAATAATTAGATTATTGCTGTCCATGTAAACGTAGTCTATGGGAGAAAAGGAAACCATTTTAAAGCTTAAAAAAATAAAATCAGAGGCATTGCACAAATGTTCGGCATAGAAGATATAACAATTTTGAATGTAGTGAAAAAGAAAGAAACCCTGTTGTACAACAGACACCGAGTGGGCAGCCAAGAAAACAACAACAGATAATGACAGAAACACACGTTGTCCATGTAAACGCAGTCAGTGTGAGTGATGTGAAGAAAAACCCCAAAACATCATTCAGTGACATCACCAACAACCTCCACAGGGCAGGGGTGAAGGCATTACAATCCACTGTTTGAAGAAGATATCAAGAGCAGAAATATAGAGGCCATACCAAAAGATGCAAACCACTCATCAGCAGAAAGAATCAGATTGGATGCAAAGACCTCTACAAAATTGATGTAAAGTCTAAAATGTGGAAAAAGAAAGGATCTGTTCATGATCCAAAATATAGCTCATCTGTGAAACATGGTGGAGATAATGTCATGGCCTGGGCTTGCATGGCTACTTCTGGAACAGACTCACTAATCTTCAGTGAGCAGCAGAATGAATTTAGAAGTTTACAGGAACATTTTGTCTGACAGCAAAGAAATTCCTTACTCTTGGGGTGGGGGTGGGGGTGTGGGTACTGGAAGGTTTTAGACAGGCCAAGTCAATCAATCAATCAATAAACAAACAAACAAAAACAAACAATTGAAAGAGTCTGTGTTAAAAACCTTGAAAAGCATCACAAAAGAAGAAACCAGTAATTTGGTGATATTGCTGAGTTGATAAGCAAAAGATATTCCATCCATCCATCCATCTTCAACCACTTATTCCTGCTTCAGGGTTGCGGGGAACCTGGAGCCTATCCCAGGAAGCATCGGGCACAAGGCGGGGTATACCCTGGGTGCCAGTCCATCGCAGGGCACAATCACATACACACTCACACACCCATTCATGCACTATGGACACTTTACCAAGCTGCCAATCAACCTACCATGCATGTCTTTGGACTGGGGGAGGAAACCGGAGTACCTGGAGGAAACCCCCGCAGCATGGGGAGAACATGCAAACTCCGCACACACATGGCCCCGGCGGCAAAAGATATTATTTAGTGTTATTCATTTTAATTTACTTCAGACTGTTCCTATTTTTTTGATCGCCTAAATATTGGGTGGTCTGATATATTTTGTTTGGTTTTTACACGTTTAGATGTAAATGCCAGGAAATAAAAGCTGAAATCCTAAACTCTCATCTCATATCAATCTTTTGATCTCAAACCCAGATGTCTTTGGTGTATAGTTCAAACAAATGAATTAGCCTTGCCGTTCCAATAGTTTCAGAGGGGATTGTAACTATGTTGTTTAGGATACAGTGTTAGAAGATCTTTCGTTTTGATACATTGTAGGTAAACAGTTGGAGACATTCTGGTTGGTGTCTCATTGTGGGCAGATTATAGGCAAATAATTCAGGACTTGTGGGGCCTCTTTTAAACATGTAACCATGCTTCCCAAAACAGATCTGTCTAACAGAAGCTGCACTTTTGAAATAAAATCTGTGGGGAATGATCCTGCACATCCTGAGACCAGTGGTGAGAACACATTATTATTATTATTTATTATTATTATTATTATTATTATTAGTAGTAGTAGTAGTAGTAGTAGTAGTAGTAGTAGTAGTAGTAGTAGTAGTGCAGCAGTAGTAGTAGCAGTAGTAGTAGCAATAGTGGTGGTAGTAGCAGTAGTAGTAGTAGTTGCAGCAGTAGTAGTAGTGGTGGTGGTAGTAGTAGTAGTAGCAGTAGTAGTAGTAGTGGTGGTAGTAGTAGTAGTAGTGGTGGTAGTAGTAGTAGTAGCAGTAGTAGTGGTGGTGGTAGTAGCAGTAGTAGTAGTAGTTGCAGCAGTAGTAGTAGCAGTAGTGGTAGTAGTAGTAGCAGTAGTAGAAGTAGTTGCAGCAGTAGTAGTAGTAGTGGTGGTAGTAGTAGTAGTAGTAGTAGCAGTAGTAGCAGTAGCAGTAGTAGTAGCAGTAGTAGTTGTGGTGGTAGTAGTAGTAGTGGTAGTAGTAGCGGTGGTAGTAGCAGTATTGTCCTCCATGGTAAGCATAAGAAAAAAAAATCAAAAAATTAATTCTAGCATCATCTAAATGGTTCTGTACACTATTAAATCTGAAATAGTTGTGTCATTATCTTTAAGTGCTACTGTTATTAGATAATGACATAACAAGTGAAGTTCTAATCATATTTTGATAAACACTAAACACTGATATTGCCTTGTATGTTTGCTCATCCCATTCTGCCCCTATTACAGAGAACATTGGAACCCAAGTTTTTAACAGCACTATAATTCCAGCTGAGCATGTTTCTGGGATGGATTCAGTTGAGTTAAACACCAGTCGCACCGTTACAGCTGTTAATGACCTAACTCTTGCCACAGAGAAGATGAATCCCACTGCAAACAACTCTCATGATGAGCCTGATGTGTCAGGAGATGTGCAGGAACAGTTTTCAGGAAAAAATAAAGAAGACTTTGCAGATGAAACCACCACACTGTTTAGCCAAGACAACACTGGCTCAGGTATGGGAGAGACAACACACACCACCACAAGTGAACCAAACACTGAAGGCTCAAAGGACACACAAGAGGACTACATAAATTACACATCTAGGAGTCCAACAGGTATGGAACAAGAGACAACAAGATTTCTCCACTATGAAACTTAACAATTTTTCTTCTTGCCTAAATATTTTTTATTACCTTTAGTAGTTTTAAAATGACTGGTCTCAATGCTTGATTCGTATTGGTCAGAAGATTTGTTTCTATAACAGCAGCTCTGAGAGAACTTCCGGATGCAAGGTCTATATTAATGCACTCATTTTAATATGTTATTTATTACATTTATATTGTAATTGCATATATACTGTAGGGACTTGTATGGCAGCCGCTCCACATCATCAAATTCTGAAAAAAAAGAAAGAAAAAAAAATATGCACTTTTTGATATGGTGACTGTTCCTCTGAGGACACTTTTATTTAGCATTTTTGCAAGGAGTCTCCAGCGTCATTGCTTTGTAACAATCAGCGTTAAAGCTGTAATAAGTTTTTTCCATCACAAGAAAGTCTTCACGACTTTGTGTTTTGCTGTTTCTCAGTAGTATGACAAGCTGCA
This sequence comes from Ameiurus melas, assembly GCA_012411365.1. Lineage (NCBI taxonomy): Eukaryota > Metazoa > Chordata > Actinopteri > Siluriformes > Ictaluridae > Ameiurus > Ameiurus melas. Next base: position 13,432,558 of record CM022764.1, read on the forward strand.
TAGTTTTTCTTATTAACTTCAGTAGTGAAACTGGCTGGTGAGGGAACAACTGTTTAAAGCTGTTATGGTATAAAAGATAACATGGATTTTTCCTCATGTATTACACAATATATTTTTAGAATGTACAATAGAAGATGCTTCATGAAAAATACAAAAAATGGTCTGACTCAATATACAGTCTTACGAACAAAGTTTAAATCTAGCACCCTTAATGTTCCTAATGTAGAAACCTACTCAAGTGTTTCCCATACACAAATGTTCTTTCCGTAGAACCTCTTTAGGAAACTCAGTGAGAGACAGAATAACAATGAAAAAATCCAGAAAAACGCATGTCAAAAATGTTATGAATTGATTTGCATTTTAATGATGGAAATGTGTATTTAACCCCTCTGCAAAATATGACTTAGTACTTGGTAATGACTTAGTAATTACTTTTAATTTTCAATGCCCTGGCTGAGGGAAGGAGGTTCTCACCCAAGATTTGACGGTACAAGGCCCAAATAAACCTACCATTAAAATTATAGACTGATCACTTCTTTGTTAGTGGGCAAACGTACAAAAGCAGCAGGGGATCAAATACTTTTTTCCCTCACTGTATATACATACATACACACACACACACACACAATATTTTGTATGGCCACCATTATTTTCCAGCACTGCCTTAACCCTCTTGGGCATGGAGTTCACCAGAGCTTCACAGGTTGCCCCTGGAGTCCTGTTCCACTCCTCCATTACGACATCACAGAGCTGGTGGATGTTAGAGACCTTGTGCTCCTCCACCTTCCATTTGAGGATGCTCCACAGATGCTCAATAGGATTTAGTCCATCACTTTCACACTTAGCTTCTTTAGCAAGGCATTGGCTGTCTCCGAGGTGTGTTTGGGGTTGTTATTGTGCTGGAATACTGTCCTGCAGCCCAGTCGCTGAAGGGAGGGGATCAGTCTCTGTTTCAGTATGTCACAGTACATTTTGGCATTCATGGTTCCCTCAGTGAACTATAGCTCCCCAGTGCCAGCAGCACTCATGCAGCCCCAGACCATGACACTCCCACCACCATGCTTGACTGTAGGCAAGACACACTTGTCATTGTACTCCTCACCTGGATGCAGCCACACACGCTTGACACCATCTGAACCAAATAATTTTATCTTAGTTCTAGTAATCCATGTCCAAAGTCTGCTTGTCTTCAGCAAACTGTTTGTGGGCTTTCTTATGCATCATCTTTAGAAGAGACTTCCTTCTGGGACAACAACCAATTTGATGCAGTGTGCGGCGTATGGTCCGAGCACTGACAGGCTGACCCCCCACCCCTTCAACCTCTGCAGCAATGCTGGCAGCACTCATATGTCTATTCATTGAGAGAACCATGAATGCTAACATATACTGTGACATACTGAAGCAGAGCATGATCAGTATGCAGAATTCCAGCATGATAATGACCCCAAACACAGCTCCAAGACTACCATTGCCTTCCTAAAGAAGCTGAGCATGTAGGTGATGGATTGGCCAAGCATGTCTCCAGACCTAAACCCTATTGAGCATCTGTGGGGCATCCTCAAATGGTGGAGGAGCACAAGCTCTCTAACATCCACCAGCTAGCTGATGTCGTCATGGAGGAGTGGAAGAGGATTCCAGTGGCAACCTATGAAGCTCTGGTGAAATCCATGCCCAAAAGGGTTAAGGCAGTGCTGGAAAATAATGGTGGCCACAGAAAATATTGACACTTTGGGCCCAATTTGGACATTTTCACTTAGGGATGTACTCAATTTTGTTGCCAGCGGTTTAGACATTAATGGCTGTGTGTTGAGTTATTTTGAAGGGACAGCAAATTTACACTTTTATACAAGCTGTACACTCACTACTTTACATTGTAGCAAAGTGTCATTTCTTCAGTGTTGTCACATGAAAAAATATAATCAAATATTTACAAATGTGAGGGGTGTACTCACTCTTGTGAGATACTGTTGTGTGTGTGTGTGTGTGTGTATATATATATATATATATATATATATATATATATATAAGGGTTATTTTTAGCCCAACGGCTGGGTAAATATTTTGGGTTAATTTTTGTACAAAAATGCTGCGTTAATTTTATTTCATAAATGGGTTAATACTTTCAGGCTTATTTTTACCCTTTGGAAATGTTAAATATACCACATTATAAACAAATATTTCAATATGGTGTCTCATTTATTTATACACAAGATGTACAGAAATGTATTGCTAGAGTTTCTAAAGTGGTGGTCATATTTAGACTTTGAAGTAAATGGTTCAAATAAATAAATAAAAAAGATTTAGTCAGATTTAGATCAAAGGAAGAGTTTAAAACATATATATATATATATATATATATATATATATATATATATATATATATATATATATATATATATATATATATATATATATATATATATATATATATATATATATATATATATATATATATATACTCCCCTTGTTGCCTGGTGGAAGCATTTTAAACATGTGACTCAATTTTTTAGTGCAGTGCAAAGCCCCCTCTGCTGTTAGACATTTAAAGTTTCTCATGCTGTAACCCGTGTCTCTTTACATTCAACCATGTTTGCTGCTTACTTGCACTCGCCCCCTGCTGCTCAACTACTGCAAACATTTTTTTTCCCTTTTGAATCCATGTGTAAGGTTACTAATTCATATATCCAAATGTATATATTTGTGTGTATATATAGATTTATGTGTATACACTCTTTAAATTTTTTTTTTATATCTAACAACCTGAAAGATTCACATTCTCTGTTCGAGGGTTCCCCTCTGGGAAGCATCCAACTGAGTGTAGAAATAGGTCCCAGTAGATTAGCCACTCAAGTCATATCTATTTATTTATTTATTTTATCTCAAAAACAACAAACAGAACTTTAATGCACTTTCTTCTGCATATTATTTCTAAAGCACCGACCACTGAAGTGAATTCAGGTCAGTCTGTGCAATCAAAAGGGAGGAAGGGACCTGGCATGGCTTCATCACCAGAGGAGAATACCAGCAATGGCAGTACTAAAGGTTCACACACAGGTTAATCCATATTGAATCTCTAAAAGCACAAATATTAAATGTAAATGATTCAGGATCCTCCCCATGTAGGCATTGTTATCAGTTAATATTAATCAGTCGTGTCATTATTGTTTTAATTAATAAAAGACATGAAACACTAATGCAAATATGGCATATTTCCACCAACATTGGGCACTGTTGAATTCTCATATCTGACTGGTCAGAAGGTGTTGGTTAATTTTCTATACCAGAAATTTTACAATAGTAATAGAACATAATAGAACAATAGTAGTGGCTGTAATTTAAAACAAAGGTTTATATTTTACACTCATTCTAATATGCTATCATTTCAATAGTAACAACTAATTCAAAGGGACTTGTATACTGGCTGCTCAAAATATTCTAAGAGTAAAAATAAACAGATTAAAAACTGTCTTGTTAATTAAACAATGTAACACTTAGGTGAAAGAGTCTCCAGTGTCAACACTATGTTATGTTCAAGTTTTCTGCTACCAGAAAGTCTTGAGGAGTTTTCTGGTTTCTCAGTAACATAACAATCTGCATTATTTTGCGTATTAAATTCAAGAGAGAGCGAGAGAATGAGAGACTGCTAAGGAAATTACTGTTTTATATCTGTTATAGCATGAGAGACAACTTGTTTTGTGGACATTCCCCAACATTAAATGTAACTATAATCTCATAATAGTATGACGTGTTGTCTTTAATTAATAGGAAAAAAAAAAGTTGGCAAATTGCTTTATTAAGAGAAATACCACCCCACCATTAAATATTTCCCTATAAGAGCATATTTGCATTTTATTCTTTTCTTTCTAAATTATTTGAACTGATGAAATGTATTCTGTCTCCCGTGCAGATTGGTTGGTCATCTTGCTTGTGATTGTGGCCATCGTTGCTATTATTATTGTGGGTGCTGTTGTGGTAAAAAGGAAAAGGTAAACCTCACTGATGGGTCTTTTGACCATCTTACACTAACATAATTAAGGTGTTCTTAGTATTTCACCATTATAAACAATGTGCCTAAGCAGTGTATTGTTGATGAAGCATACAAATGCAATATTTTGGCACTGTCAATGGTTATTTGACATTATTCAGTGAACAGTGAACCAGATGGTGCCCTTATAGCAGTAGCACTATACTATTGGGAGGAGCTTACCAGTCTGCATGCTTTTTAGCAAAACTAATCTAGTAATAATCAACAGTACACATTTTGAAACAGATTAAAAAGAGGCAATATGGCATGAAGCATGCAGAACAGTGGACCCAAAAACCACATGCTCCCAGAATCTAAATGTGTGTTTGGTGTCTTGGCATAGGTGGTGTGGGAGAAGCCAGACTCTGATGATCACCTCCAAGAGCAGCGGTGAGGGCAATGGGACAGCAGAATCAGCAGCCAGCCCCCAGGCTCAGGAGAGAGAGCAAGAAATGGTGACACTTATGAACAAAGAGAAGATCCAGGAGAATGGCAACACAGAGGAGTTTACTGTGATCACCCTGGAAGAATCACCAGAGAAAAACCAGGAAGCATGAAAGACCGAATGAGACGGGTTGAGAATGAGGGGTTGAAAAGTTGGGGGAGAGAGAGTGATGGGTCATGGCTTAAGTCTTAATCAGAGAGATAGAAGCTGTTAGACACTTTGGGAGCCAGACAGACGCTCAGATACTGTTGGTGACATAAAGTGTCAAAAGTCTTGTTGGTCTTTTTATATGAAAAATTTCAATTTCCTTAAGGGTAAGGAATCTACTATAATTTTCCTGTGGCTTCAAAACAAACAACACAACAGAGTGTTATATTTTAGACAAAGGAGGAAAATTAAAGATTTCTCTACACACCATGGAGACATCCTAAATTTAAACCTCTAAGTTCATAATTGTTTTATAGTTTTATTTTGACTTTCACAGTGAGAGAACCTGATGGTTAATCTAGCACAAATGAGAATGTTCTTTTGAACTGATTTCACCTTTTCTTGCTCCCCAGATTTAGGGCTAATCAACCTTACAGCTCCTACACTATAATAAATAATGTTAAGGATAAAACAAAAGCTGACGGAAAACAAATTTTCTTATCTTAATATAATTACAGAGATGGTGATACTGCTCACCAGCTCATGTCTCTTAACTTCCCCATCTCATGCCTGATACTACTGAGGCCTCTTAACACAGTTAAGACATATTTATCATCTATTATTGTCAGCTATTAGATGTAAAAGTAGATTATAGCTTCCAGCTTATCTAAAAACCTTTTCACAATAATGAGTATTTATTTAAATTGGATTTGTGGGCAAAAACACTCAAACTTTATTTCAATATTGTGGTGTGCAGTGTGGTTCTGTGCAGGTGATAGGCTAGTAATGAGGGCAGCAGAGAAAGATGTAAGGTTTAAATAAAGGTCATTAAAGTCCATGCACAAAGCCATCATAGTGCTATAATTCCTCTTCAGTGGGTTTGAAATGAAACAAGAAAGGACAAATAAAGTGAAATGAGGAGGCAGAGATGCTGATACGTGTTTTAGAGTCTTTTGAAAATGTATTTTCTGTCTTTATTTTTTAGCCTTGTGTAATTTTTTTACCCCTGCGAATGATGTGTTTTTGTTTGTTTGTTTTCTGGTTGGTTGCTTGGATAATTGGTATTTTTTATTTTATTTTTTTGCACTTAATTTATCCTTTTGTATATACCACTATGCTTGTTTACTATTGTGTGAGATTTGAAAAGTCAGACCATCATATCCATTTCTTTAGTCATTGTAACTGAAAACCCATTTGCACCCTTATTGATGAAGTAATATCACACTGTAACTTGATACCAATGTTTTAATATTTTTGATCTCCAAAAGCCTATCAAAGAACATGTTGGAACAAAAAAAAACTATTGAAAATGATATATCATTATTCCTATCATCTGATCATGCGTATGCAATTTACATATATTTACTCTCATGACAGTTGGGCTATAAAATGCCAATAATACAGTGTACCAACATAACCAGTGATGCAGTTATTTATTTTAAGATGGAACAAAGTGTTTAAATTATGTTTTTTAATGTCCGTACTTTGCACCTTACATTGCCACCAAAAGCTTGAAGCATATGTACATATTAGCATACATAAGCTTTCTCCACATACAGACATTTCAATTTCATATTTCTGCTTTTTTCTCTTTGTCTTTTTCAGATGGCATCTACTCTTGAACGTGCTTTCTTTAAGAAAGATTAGCATATGCAGTAGTGGTAGGAGTGTGTACATTGACCAAATAACTCATTATTGTTAATTAAAAATAATTTTGTGAAGTCCGGGATTAAATAAAAAATGTATAGATGTGTTTTCTTGCATCATTCTTGTTTGATATGAAACTGCATGAGCGATTGTTAAGAGCGCTATGTATTTGAGAAAGACTTGGGTGGGGGGTGCAGGTGGTGAAAGTGTGCGGGTGGTGTTTCTTTGAAGCAGGAGGGAGTGTAGTTGCCATGGCATCCAAGTCATGATGGAAGAGGGTATTATTTCTCCCCCCAGCATAGAGACACGAGAGATGGAAGCCATTTTGAGCAAATAGAATTTTTCTGGTTATTGTTTTTGCTTTTTAGAATTAAAGTTTTGTTCAATTTAAATTACACTTAAATACTGAAATATGACAAAGACAAAGTAAAAAGAGTTGCACAGTGATATTTAACCAATCAGATACCAGGAAAGATTTGTTGAATATTGATATTGCTCTCATGGACTTACAGTATTTAATGGTGTGTATTTAATTTTACAGTAACCACACTAACAAATATGACCTCAAAACAGAAAAATGGACATCATCAGACTATTAAAATTACAATTGGTGACTCCATAATCTCGAAATACAATTATTATAGATTTTTAAATAATGCACATGAAAGTTTTTACATTAAAAAGAATAAATAAATAAATAAAAAATTCAAAGTGTTTTTCACACTGAGTTTCTTTTCATTTCTCTAGAGCTGTCATATACAGTATAATATTGAACTACTTTCCCTGTTGGTTTAAAGATTGCCTCAGACTCATCCTCAAGAGAGGCAGCATTTCCTCCATGTATGTCATTCCAGTGTTGTATGTTCTTGCCATATTTTGACTGGCCCAATAAGGTGCCATGCTGCTCCCATATCTCAACTGTCACAAGATCACAGGTAATGTCCTCACCTTCAGTATGTGCCCAGTAGATGAGAAACCTTATGGATTATTGTATAATCCATGTATAAGCATCTTTAATACTTAACAGAGTGTGTTTGTAGAAACTTCGAATCACACATATAAATGATGTCAGTTCAGTCCCCTGACCAGCAGTAAGCAGTGAGCAATGACTATGAAATTCAGGAAGTGTGTCTTCTTGGAAACTTATTTTACTAAGCTTTAACAGATCTTGTAGAAACCAGTCAACTGAATGAAGCAGAAAGTGTAGGAGTCAGTGGGCTATAAATAGTGTTTTGGAATAGTGTTCGGCAATATCTGAGAGGTAGCCAATTTAACTTCTTCTGCAATCTTCTTCTTTAGATAGATCGCTGATAATCTCTTACATGTACAGAACTCAATGTTAAAAATTTAGGTCAAAATATTTTGTGTGTATGTATGTGTTTGTATTCCAGGTCCAGCCCATAGACACATCAGAAAAAATTATCCTTCCTGATTGATCAGTTTCCTGGTTTTCAGTTCTATTTGAATACTTCACCTTTTTGTGTTGCACAGAATCCGTTTGGTAAAACTGTAGGATGTTTTTTTGGTTTGTCTTAATCCTTTTAATGCTTGTGATCTATATGTAAATATCAGGCATACAATTGTAAATAACCTGATTGGGCAGTTCAGAAAATAGGGAGACCAACATCAACCATTTAAAATTTTTTATTAATTTGTTTTTTCTGTTAGTGCTAGTTAGTAACATTTTTGCCTACACTTTTCTAAGTGAACTGTTGGCCAAAATTATTTTCCAGCATGCCTTAACCCTCTTGGGTATGGAGTTCACCAGAGCTTCACAGATTGCCACTGGAGTCCTCTTCCACTCCTCCATAATGACATAATGGAGCTGGTAGATGTTAGAGACCGTGTGCTCCTCCACCTTCTATTTCAGGATACTCCACAGATGCTCAATAGGGTTTAGTCCATCACCTTCACCCTTCACACTTGGAGGTGTGTTTGGTGTCATTATCATGCTGGAATACTGCCCTGCAGCCCAGTCTCCGAAGGGAGGGGATCATGTTCTGCTTCAGTATGTCACAGTACATGTTGGCATTCAGGTTCCGCTCAATGAACTGTAGCTCCCCATTGCCGGTAGCACTCATGAACTCATGCACACATGCAACACACACACTTGACACCATCTGAACCAAATAGGTTTTTCTTGGTCTCATCAGACCACAGCATATGGTTCCAGTAATCAATGTCTTCAATCTGCTTGTCTTCAGCAAACTGTTTGCGGGCTTTCTTGTGCATCATCTTTAGAAGAGGTTTCCTTCTGGGATGAGCCATGCAGACCAATTTGATGCAATGTGCGGCATATGGTCTGAGCACTGACAGGCTGACCCCCCACCCCTTCAACCTCTGCTACAATGCCGGCAGCACTCATATGTCTATTTCCCAAAGACAACCTATGGATATGACGCTGAGCATGTGCATTCAACTTCTTTGGTCGACCATGGCGAGGCCTGTTCTGAGTGGAACCTGTCCTGTTAAACCACTGTATTGTCTTGGCCACCATGCTGCAGCTCAGTGTCAGGGTCTTGGCAATCTTCTTATAGCCTAGGCCATCTTTATGTAGTGCAACAATTATTTTTTTAGTTCCTCAGAGAGTTCTTTGCCATGAGGTGCCATGTTGAACTTTCAGTGACCAGTATGAGGGAGTGTGAGAGTGATGGCACCAAATTTAACACACCTGCTCCCCATTCACACCTGAGACCTTGTAACACTCACAAGTCACATGACACCAGGGAGGGAAAATGGCTAATGGGGCCAAATTGGACATTTTCACTTAGGGGTGTACTCACTTTTGTTGCCAGCGGTTTAGACATTAATGGCTGTGTGTTGAGTTATTTAGAGGGGACAGCAAATTTACACTTTTATACAAGATGTACACTCACTACTTTACATTTTAGCAAAGTGTAATTTCTTAAATGTTGTCACATGAAAAAATATAATCAAATATTTACAAAAATGTGAGGGTTCTACTCACTTTTGTGAGATACTGTATGTAATATATGAATATTTGTATATACAATCAAAAAGGAACACACTCTAGCATAAGTTACCTCAACCCCAACCAGCTTAGTTAATTTCAGCCATCATAAGGGGCTTAACCAGAAAGTGGTGATAAGTGGCAGATAAGGTTCTGTGTTAAGGCTAAGGCTTTGATTGGAATTTCGGGGGTTCAAGCCCCAGCCATACCAAGCTGCCCTGTTGGGCCTTTGAGCAAGGCCCTTAACCCTCTCTGCTCCAGGGGTGCTGTATCATGGCTGACCCTGCGCTCTGATCTTAACTTCATGACATGCTGGGGTATGCGAAGAAAAGAATGTCACTCTACTGTACTGTAATGTATATGTGATTAATAAAGACTCATTATCATTATAATCCTCAACTGAAGTTTTATAAAAAAATTAACCCTTAAACTTTTAACATCTAACTATACAGTGAGGGAAAAAAATATTTGATCCCCTGCTGATTTTGTATGTTTGCCCATTAACAAATAAATGATCAGTCTATAATTTTAATGGTTGGTTATTTGAACAGTGAGAGACAGAATAACAACAAAAAAATCCAGAAAAACGCATGTGAAAAATGTTATAAATTGATTTGCATTTTAATGAGGGAAATATGTATTTGACCCCTCTGCAAAACATGACTTAGTACTTGGTAATGACTTAGTAATTACTTTAAATTTTCAATGCCCTGACTGAGGGAAGGAGGTTCTCACCCAAGATTTGACGGTACATGGCCCCGTCCATCGTCTCTTTGATGCGGTGAAGTTGTCCTGTCCACGTAGCAGAAAAACACTCCCAAAGCATAATCTTTCCACCTCCATGTTTGACGGTGGGGATGGTGTTCTTGGGGTCATTGGCAGCATTCCTCCTCCTCCAAACACGGCGAGTTGATGCCATAGAGCTCCATTTTGGTCTCATCTGACCACCAGAGGACAACTGGGTGAAAGTGTTGTGTTCAGATGAGACCAAAATGGAGCTCTTTGGCATCAACTCAACTCTCCGTGTTTGGAGGAGGAGGAATGCTTTTTTTTTTTAAGTTTTTTTGTTGTTATTCTGTCTCTCACTGTTCAAATAAATCTACGATTAAAATTATAGACAGATCATTTCTTTGTTAGCGGGCAAACGTACAAAATCAGCAGGGGATCAAATACTTTTTTCCCTTCACTGTATATATCCTTAGCATTATCCTAATTACAAAGCCTTTAAGGTAAAGTGAGTAGCTAGCTAAAAATGTAAAATTTAGCAAGAGAGGGTAGGTTAAAATTGTAGTGTGGCAGAGTGCATTATCCTGCTAAAGGAGATCACTGCTTCTTCCACTCCTCCATGACGAAATCACAGAGCTGGTGGGTGTTAGAGACCTTGTGTTCCTCCACCTTCCATTTGAAGATGCCCCTCAGATGCTCAATAGGGTTTAGGTCTGGAGACATGCTTGGCCAGACCATCGCCTTCACCCTTAACTTCTTTAGCAAGGCAGTGATCATCTTGGAGGTGTGTTTGGGGTCGTTGTCATGCTGGAATACTGCACAGTGATCATACTCTGCTTCAGTATGTTACAGTACATGTTGGCATTCATGGTTCCCTCGAACTGTAGCTATAGTGCTGGCAGCACCCATGCAGCCCCAGACCATGACACTCCCAGCACAATGCTCGACTGTAGGCAAGACACACTAGTCTTTGTCCTCCTCACCTGGTTGCCTCCACACACGCTTAACACCATCTGAACTTGTAACCGTAACAAGTCACATGACACCAGGGAGGGAAAATGGCTAATGGGGCCAAATTGGACATTTTCACTTAGGGGTGTACTCACTTTTGTTGCCAGCGGTTTAGACATTAATGGCTGTGTGTTGAGTTATTTTGAGGGAACAGTAAATTTACACTGTTACACAAGCTGTACACTCACAACTTTAGATTGTAGCAAAGTGACATTTCTTCAGTGTTGTCACATTAAATAATATAATCAAATATTTACAAAAATGTGAGGGGTATACTCACAAAGTGAGTATACCCCTCACATTTTTGTAAATATTTTAACCCAAACAAGCTGTTCTTTCTATTATTTTACCTAATTAAAATACTTAGCTCTGAAGCTGAGCATTAGTTTTGGCTATCTAAGGTACTTTGATTAAATTGCTAAGCAGTAAGTGGATGTATTATCTGTGAATTATTTATTCTATCAGGTGGCTCTGTCTTGAGAAACAAAGAAAGGCCAGAATTAGTTATGAATCAACATTTATTAGTTATAATAATTGTATGTACACCAATAGTACAACACATATTGATATGTATGAACATACTTTTATTCCATGGGTACATTTTGTTTATTTCTTTGCTCATGTTTTATCCTTCCTTTTTTAAGTCAAAAGAAAATAAACATCATGAAAAGAATGAGAGGAATTTAGAAACAGAACAGATAGTCCCAGAAGTGAAGTGTGAGATGGGTTATATCAAACGATTTTGAGTTTTGAACTAAAACATAAATTATGCATGTAGAATGACATAAGGTGAGTAATTCTGTGGTATTCAGTCATCTATAGTGGTCAGGTTTATTTTCTTGATCCATTCAACAGTAAGAAGAAGAAAGGACCAGTTTGCCTTGGGGTTTACCAGTTTGTGCTAGTGACAGATTGATAAAGAACAAAAAAGAATATCAGGATTAGCAGAAATGGAAAGGGATTATACACAGTAAATGCCTGTAAAAGAGGATGATTGGGGATTGACTAGGTTTCTTTAATTCAGGAACAGAACAAAGACCACTGGACTTGTAATTACTGGATTGTCTATTGGACAGTCCAACATAAATCAGATAGGAGCATAGGACATAATAAGAATGTTGCCAGTTTGATGAAAATTACTGACCTTACTTACTGCTACTAGCTTTCAAAGAAACATTTTACTTATTTTGGAGCTTTACACTTGATCACCAATACTACTCTGTATTAGAAAATACTCTTGGCATCCTAGTTGAGATGTCAAAAAGTCATTAGATGCTTTCAGTGCTTATAGATATTCACATACAGGTCAGACCAAGAACAAACACATCCTTATATGTCAGCTTCCATTAAGGTATTCAAAGCATATATATGTGTATATATATATGTGTATATATATGTGTATATATATATATATATATATATATATATATTTATTATATATATATATATATATATATATATATATATATATATATATATATATATATAATCAATCAATCATAGTAAATCATATATGTATACATTTATAACTATGTACAGTGAAAATGAATGCACACATGACTTTTCCTGCAGAGAACAAACATTCAAAACTTACATTAGATACAAAAAGATATATATTGGATATAGAACATTTATGTGAGACAGCTACATACAGCTTTTTAAGCTTAGGAACAAGCAATATATTACACACAATTTTCTAATCTAATTAATTTAGCCATTACATAGAAGGTACACTTCTATAGGATTATAAAAAGTCACACAATTAAACACTACATTAAAAAACAAATCCATTACCTACAATATGTACACAAAGTGCATGGAGGCACTTTCACATCATGCTTTGAAGTATCTGGTTAAAAAAAAGAGAGAGAGAAAAAGAAATGTCCACACTTGTATGAGTTGAGGACAGTCCTTATGTACTAGAACATCATCAGATCAACATCTCCTCAGATGTGGTAGTGCTTGATATGCATTAACACTGCAATATTGTAACAGTGAATCAAAACACAATACTGAGATGAAGTAATGATTCTCTTGGCACAGAAATCAGTTGTGTGAAATGTCACAAAGAGCTGTGATTTTGCCATGAGATAGTGCTCCTCACAATGTATCTTTCTACCGAAATAGCTAGATAGCTAAAAACATATGTGTTAAGCTTAATAATAAAAAATAATAATAAAAAATAATAATAATAAAAAAAAAAAACATACAGCATACAAACAATACACACAAACAATACATAGTGGTTAATGGTTTTTTGAGGCAAGGCAGATTCTAAAGGAGGTTACTATGCAAATTTTTCACAGGCATCCATAAGAAAAAAACATACCTATGAATAAGTTTTGTGCATTCTTTTCATTCATCATTTGGTTAATTGATAACACTGCATTTCTGGTATCAGTTACTATATTTCTCGAGGTTTGTGCTGTCATTGTAGGTAGGCATTGCAGCATGGTGGGTCTGCCACAACAGGCGTAGTCATGTTTTGAAGAGGGGGAATCTTAAAGGACAGAGACATCTAAGGAAGTGATGGAGAGCAGTGGGTGCCTCTAGTACACAACTCTACTGTATTGAGGTACTCTTATTGGTAGTGTTTACTCATGCACGCCTGATCACCTCCTCTTTTATTTATCCTTTTTTGTCTTGCATTTCTCGAATATATCAAGATTCTTTTTAGACTTGCTTAATTTTACTTAAGTGTGATTGTTTAGTGTGCTTTTAAAGGAAACAAGCCAAGGTAATATGAATTGGAATGTTAGCCTTAACATTGTTCCTTAAAATGTGCTTTTCAAATTATATTATTTTAAACATATTCCTTTTGGGGGGATATGCTTGCTTTCTTGGGGTTTAAAAAGTTTTGTTTTATAATGGAAAATCATAGGCAGTAAGTGTGAAAGAAGCAGATACATACAGTGCAAGCTTTTATAATATAAAGGCAATAGGCATTTGGCAAGCTGTAAACCAACTGTGAAATTGTAAACAGTAATCACTCTACAGCATGTTCAGAGGGCTTAGTATAAAATATTTCAACTGGCTGCATTAGGAATGTGTCTTTCCTGATAACACTGAGTGCATCTTTATTTGCCTGAGTATCTAATGTTCTACAATCTGCAAATAGGAGGAGAAAGAAGGGAGAGTGTAAATGCTTTGTGTTACGCATTCATTCATTTAGAGTACTTACTTATAATTTTTGTTTTTGGGCACAAAGTTTTATTTTCAAATACTTACTATTATTTTCAACTAATTTTAATGTTTCACCCAATCAAGGCAAACATGGAGATTAAGTGTGAATAACATTCCAACGTGAATAACATTTTTAAATATACCTTTAAAATAGCAATTAAAAAGCTTCATTCTTTTGCTGAATGATGTGCTAAATATTAGTAGTCAGAGATATTTCACTAGGTTCTGGTGCTGTCTATAGAAGGCAGTGTGTGCTTTTAGGCTAAAGGTTGATTGTTTATTATTCACATCATTTTTAGGGAATGTCAGTGACACTGTGGGCTGTTGCTTGTTTTGTCCATTCTCTGATGCTCTTATTCACCCTAATCTCTTCTCTTATCAGTTCCCTCATGTGAAAAGAAAAGGAGAAAAGGGGGAAAGAGAGGTTAAAAGGTCCCAAAGCGGGATTCATACAGACTTCTGGCTTTTGCTTTTGATTTCTTCAAGCTTATACAGAGACCTCTGCGGTTATTAGCAATTTCTAGTAACACCAGGGGTGTGATAGAGGAGTTCTTATAATAATTCATTCTACAAGTGACACTTGCTAAGAAAACTTTTTGAAAATCATATGAGAGAGTGTACACAGATACTGTTAGACAGAATAATTGCTAGAAAAGAGAACCTCATTCAGAACTCACTCAGTCAACCCTGACAGAGGGCAAAGAGATGATAAACACAAATGATATAGCTAACCTTAAGCTTAATTTCATTGTATAATTATTAAAATTTTGCATTCATAAACCAACTTACTGGTTGTATTCATTTCATTCAGTACAGTAGGAGGAATAAACACTATCCCCTGGTCATTATGCATATGCTACCCCATTTAAATAGATTTTAGTGCTGGGGTGATTTTTGAAATGGTGGTGTTACACAAGCCCAGATCTGCCTGCAGATGACTGGGGACCGCAGACACACTCAGATAGTAAAGGCACTAACAAATTGTGCCAGATACTGTAGGTCAGAGGTCATGGAGTAAGGGTATATGGGGTAAATGACTATTGCTGTAAAAGAACAGGAAGGCATTGGCTCTGCACAGGCTTGTTTAGTTCAAACTGAACTGATGGGTTTTCTGTGTACTTTCTCCCAAATTTCTGAAAATCATTAACTATTCACATAGTACAAGTTCTGAGAGTCATAGAATGCATATGATATATATTAATATCAGGAATAATTTAAAGTATACAATATATTATTTCTACTTTTGCTCAGCCAAGCCTTGCTTCTTGTGCAAGTATTAGTTCAGACAATGTGCTTATAATCCATTTTTACATTAGTATATGTTATTTCAGATAAAATTAACTTAATTGGAGAATCATAAAAGCCTAAACTACTAAACACATTATTTGTTCTGTTTGCATGATTTTAGCAGGTCTTTTTATTCCTCTCTTTTTTCAGTAGATAAAAAGCTTGGAGACTTGGATACAGAAGGGGTCTGTGTGCTCGCATTAATCACTCTTTCGTGGGTCCTCTTCAACGAGCGCATACTCCGTAGTTGAGCCATTTGTGGCTGCCGAGGTTACCTGGAAGCAATTATCAAAATCTAAACAACACTGCATATTCAAATATATATATATATATATATATATATATATATATATATATATATATATATATATATATATATATATAATATTTTTTTAAACATCATATATCAGTTTTTTAGCAGGCTGATGTTTGTTTACACGTTGACAAAGTACACCTGCCTTGACTAATGACTAAGCTACCTAAATTAGTAAAAAAAAATAATTTTACAAACCAAAAAATATATATATATTACAGCATGTTTCTACTTGTTGGAAACTTTCGAGAACTGTGGTCTCCATGTACAAATATAAAACTTTTGTTCAGCCTGATTTTATAATTTTGCTAGTTAAAAAACACAGGCATGTAAATTAAGGTGTTGTTCATTTTGGTCATTATATATATTATACATATATATATTATTATTCATGTTGATGAAACTATGTTTCCGTGGCATATTAATGCTGAAATCCATGGTTTGTTTAATGCCATAAATAAAGTCTAATGATGTCTTAAGCTTTACCATACACTCACTGGCCACTTTAAACCTGTACATTCATGCAATTATCTAATTATTTAATTAGGTGGAAGTAGCACAGTAAATAATCATGCAGATACAGGTCTAGAGCTTCACTTAATGTTCACATCAAACATCAGAATGGGGAAAATAATGTCATCTCAATCACTTTGATCATGGCATTGTTACTGATATCAGTTGGTTTGAGTATTTTAGAAACTACAGATCTCCTGGGATTTTCACTCTCAGCAGACTCTAGAGTTCTGCATGTGTAAATGCACAGGTTAAGGAGAATGGCCAAACTTGGTCTAGCTTGACAAAAAGACTACAGTAATTAAAATAGCCACTTTTTACAACCGTGGTGAGCAGAAAATCATCTCTGCATAACACATCAGACTTGAGGTTGATAGACTAAAACAGTAAAAGACCACATCGGGTTCCACTCCTGTCAGTCAAGAACAGGAATCTGAGGCTATCGTGGACACAGGATCATCAAAACTGCATAGTTGAAGAGTGGAAAAAGACCAGGTAATTTTTTCCCCAATCTTCCAGTTTCAGTAATCCTATGCTCACTGTGGTTATCTGCATAAACTTTGCATGAGCTTCAAGCTGTAGGAATGCCTCAGCGCATTACCGGTATCTCAAGTCTGTGTAAAATTCCACCAATTTATGGCTTTCCTGAAAATTATGCCTTCCCTCCTCTGTCAGTATCCTGTTGAGGTAGAATGAGTCAGAGAAAATTCAGAGAGTGTGATACTCCTTGCTCTAGAAAAAAGATATATTACAGAGGGGGATGGACACGTTTTCTCTATGAAGTGTATGGGAGTAGGATCATACTGCAGCAGCCCTTGAGGGGGCTGACTGCATTCATTGTGAACACCATGCCACTATTGATGGAGCCTTTGTGGAGCAACATACTCTAACTTTGAGGTTTATTCTTGGTGTCAAATGGCTGAGGTCCAACTGTGCTCTTAGCTCTCTCACTTCTCAGCCGAAGCGAGATGGGTTTTGGAACCTCAGGACTCTGTGCCAGCTGTTGTCAAGGCAGCCAGCCGGCTGGGATCTTTGGGGTCCCGTATGGAAGACAGACTATGTCTGCTGCCAGTAGCACCTTATTGGCCAGCTCAAATATGGTTCACTGAGATAATACCTATGCTGGAAAAATCTCCCAGAGAGATTCCTGTTTGCAGGGATCTATTGTCTCAAGCCAGATTCTGGTCTCTCAAGCAAGGTTGTAGAGGCCTTATTAAATGCTAGAACACCATCCACAAGAAAATTGTATGTGTTCAGTTAGGGCCAGTAAACTGTGCAATTGCTACAGTCCTAGAGATCTTACAGGAATGTTTCTCAGCAGGGTTGGCTTCATCTACAATTATGGGCTATGTGGCTGCCATTTTGGCCAACCATGCCCTAATTAAAGGAGCCTCTGTGGGGCAACAACATCTAACTTTGAGGTTTATGCGTGTTGTCAGATGGCTGAGGCCCATCTGCAGACCACTCATACCTTTCTGGGACCTTTCTGTGGTCCTGGAAGGTCTGTCAGGTGCCCCAGTTGAGCCCTTAGAGTTAGCCTCAAAGAAGTTTCTCACCCTAAACATAGCTCTTTTTGCTGGCCCTGACATCTCTGTTGCCCCTTCCTGCCTTGACTTTGCCCCTGGATTAGCCAAGGCCCTCCTATATCCTAAGACAGATTATTTTCCTAAGTGCCTATATCTGCTGCCCAGTTGGTAGTGTTGCAGGCTTTTTGTGCTCCTCCATTCCTTACACCAAAACAAGAAAGATTGCATCTACTGTGTCCAGTAAGGGCTATTTGTACTTATGCCCATATCTCCGGCCAGTGGAGTAATTCAGACAAGTTGCTGGTCTGCTTTGGCAGTGACAGTAGAGCTGATGCTGTGTGAAAGCAGTGCATCTCGATTTGGATAGTAGACACAATCTCTATTCCTTATGAGGTGCGTGGTCTTGCGACGCCTCTGGGCATAAGGTCTCATTCCAGATCTTACCTTGGCTGTAACCATTCTGGCCATTCTCCTCTCTTGACCTGTATCTGCATGATTTTATGCAATACAGTATACAGTAAATCATTCTCCTGTTTGATTTATGGCACAAAGAACCATATTGGACATTTTTCTGATACATTTGTTAGTTATATTTACTTTTTTAAGATTTAAATAATATTGGTGCTGAAAGACACTATGAACAAATTGTCAATCTTTAACATTATGAGTTACAATGGATCATGTTGAGAAACTGTAGATATTAAGACAATGTGAGTCTACAATCCTGTTACAAAGCTGCAGAGATGAAGCATTGCTATTGAATTATTTATCTGTTATAGATTTCAACCTGGTAAAAACTCTGAGGTTACAAGTTTGAAATATAAATATTAAAATATTTATATTCAGAGCACCTTCAACAACCCATTAAAACATAAAAGTGCATGCAAGAGTCACTGGTATTTTCATGCATACTGTTTGTTTCATTGTTACTCATAAAGCATGCATTATCATGCAGATCCAACTTTAACAGTCAAAATTCACACAGCATTATTTTTTTTATATATATTTGGAATATTTTCTAAGACACAAACCACAAAATAAAACAAGAAAAAAAACAATAAAATAAGACACAATATACAAAGAGACCTAACAACAAAACAACCTACACATAAGTAAGTGGCAGTATTATATCTAGTCAATGTTATTGTGCAAAGCCACTACAATGGTTTGCTTCTTTGGGTAAATTAAGTTAGATGGAGTTAATTTATTCTATATTGACATGCAAGCATAAATGAAAATAAATGAGCAGCAGCATTCCTGTCATCCTTATAGTACTTCAGGTTCCAAATGTTATGGTTAATCCTCTTTATGTAGTCTGTATTAGAGCTAATAGTATCTTAACAACCAAATTAGATGTGAGAGTTGTTTAAATATATACAGTATGTTGTTTACTGGTGTTGGTATTGTGCTATAAATGAACACAGTTAGTTCACTGAAAATATATATTACTTTTTTATGTAGATCCTATTTAACAGAAATTTTGGAAGAAAATATGACAGGAGAACTGCTGCCTCAAGAAAATGGCCATTGAAATACAGGTGCATCTCAAAAAATTCTAATATCATGGAAAAGTAATTTTTTCCCCCCATAATTTAATTAAAAAAGTGGAACTTTCATATATTCTAGATTCATTACACATAAAGTGAAATATTTGAAGCCCTTTTTTTGTTTTAGTCTTGATCATTCCAGATTATGGTTTACAGCTCTTGGAAATCAAAAATCAAGTATCTCAAAATATTAAAATAAAGAATTGATAATAAAGAAATGTCTTGGAATATTTATATATTTATACTTTATGTGTAATGAATCTAAAAAATATAAAAGTTCCACTTTTTGAATTAAATTTACTGAAAAAAATTTACTTTTCCAAGATATTCAATTTTTTTTTTTTTAGATGTACCTGTATATACACCATTATTTTGGGTGGTTGTGTACATATTTATATTTGCATCAAGTGCACAAACTTGCAGTAAATAGCAGAGAAAGAAATGCAGTCAGCATGCAGCGGGGATGAGCTATATACAAGTCTCTATGTCCACAAGCATGAATTGTACCTTGCACTCATCTACTATGACTGAATTTGGAGCAGCAATGACGCACTGGTTGGAGTTGTTTTCATGATGGTTCTTGAGGTCATCATAATAGGACTGTGTCTTGGTCATCTCTATGTCATCAGACTTCCCATGCTGAGCATCCAAGGCATCCAGCTCAGCTTTAGACAAATGATACACAATCCCAGCACCATATGAGTCGCCCACCACATTGACGGAGGTACGGAAACGATCCCTAAAATAGAAAAAAAAAAAAAAAAAGATACATGAGTAAGTAAGTGTGTGTCTGCATGAAGCTACATTCCATTAAACTTCCACTGTAATTCTTCTCTGTTTACTTGTGAATGATGCCATCTATTCAATCAACCTTTTCTGCAGCAATTCAATGGCTTTTTTCCCCCACTATTTTCATGTCAGTTCAAATGAAGTTGCTATCATGGGCTCGAATATTATACATACCAAAAAAGAAACGTCACTTTTTCAGGAGACTATATTTTAAAGATAACTTTGTAAAGTCCAAAGAAGCTTTACAGATCTTTATTGGAAAGGGTTTAAATTATATTTTTCATGCTTGTTTAATCAACCATAAACAATTATTGCACATGCACTTGTGGGACAGTCCTTAACCCTCTTACCCTGTAAGGCCGAAAAACCGGCTTGCCCGTCTTTGACCTATTCACATAAGGACGATATACCGGCTTGGTTGTCCATGCCAAATCCCCGTAAGGCCGATATAGCAACTTTACAGTGTAAACATTATCCCCGTAATGCCCCGTAAGAGTCTTTCCATAGGACAACAATCAGTCGTACACTGCACAAATCTGGCCTTTATGGAAAAGTGGCAAGAAGAAAGCCATTTCTCAAAGATATCCATAAAAAGTCTTGTCTAATGTTTGCCACAAGCCACCTGGGAGACACACCAAACGTCACACCAAACGTTGAGAAATGGCTTTCTTCTTGCCACTCTTCCATAAAGGCCACTACACTCCATTTGTGCAGTGAACGACTGATATTTGTCCTATGGACAGACTCTCCCACCTCAGCTGTAGTTCTCTGCAGTTCATCCAGAGTGATCATGGGCCTCTTGGCTGCATCCCTGATCAGTCTTCTCCTTGTCTGAGCTGAAAGTTTAGAGGGACGGCCAGGTCTTGGTAGATTTGCAGTGGTCTGATACTCCTTCTATTTCAAAATTATCGCTTGCACAGTGCTCCTTGGGATGTTTAAAGCTTGGGAAATCTTTTTGTATCCAAATCCGGCTTTAAACTTCTCCACAACAGTATTACGGACCTGCCTGGTGTGTTCCTTGGTCTTCATGATGCTCTCTGCGCTTTCAACAGAACCCTGAGACTATCACAGAGAAGGTGCATTTATACAGAGACTTGATTACACACAGGTGGATTCTATTTATCACCATCAGTCATTTAGGACAACATTGGATCATTCAGAGATCCTCGCTGAACTTCTGGAGTGAGTTTGCTGCACTGAAAGTAAAGGGGCCCGAATAATTTTGCACGAACTTCTTTCATTTTATTTGCTAAAAAGTTTAAAATATCCAATAGATTTCGTTCTACTTCACAATTGTGTCCCACTTGTTGGTGATTCTTCACAAAAAATTTAAATTTTATATCTTTATGTTTGAAGCCTGAAATGTGGCAAAAGTTTGAAAAGTTCAAGGGGGCCGAATACTTTCGCAAGGCACTGTATGTGTGTGTGTGTGTGTGTGTATATATATATATATATACACACACACACACAGGTGCATCTATCATTTTATATCATGGAAAAGTAATTTTTTTCCATGATTTTATTCAAAAAGTGGAACTTTAATATATTCTATATTCAGTAAGCATAAAGTGAAATATTTCAAGTCTTTTTTTTTGTTTTAATCTTGAAGATTACAGCTTACAGCTCATGTAAATCAAAAATCCTGTATCTCAAAATATTAGAATAAAGAATTTATAATACAGAAATGTAGACCTTCTGAAAAGTATGTTAATTTATGCGCTGATACTTGGTCAGCGCTTTAATCCTTTTGCATGATTTACTGCATCAATGTGGCGTGGCATGGAGGCAATCAGCATGTGTTCAGGTCAGGCGAGTTGGCTGGTTACTCAGGCACAGTAATACCATGCTCAGCAAACCAGTTACTAATAGTTTTGGCACCGTGGGCAGGTGCCAAGTCCTGCTGGAAAAATAAATCGGCATCTCCATAAAGCTTGTCAGCAGATAGAAGCATGAAGTGCTCTAAAATCTCCTGGGAGATGGCTGAATTGACTCTCGACTTCATAAAAGACAGTGGATCAACACCAGCAGATGATATGGCACCTCAAATCATCGCTGACCGTGGAAACTTCACACTGGACTTCAAACAATGTGGATTCTGTTCCTCTCCACTCTTCCTCCAGAATCTGGGACCTTGATTTCCAAATGAAATCCAAAATTTACTTTCATCTTTCCCATGATTGTGGTTGTGTACTGAACCAGACTGAGAGATTAAAGACTCAGAAAACCTTTGTTGGTGTTTTAAGTTAATTAGCTGAATGGAGCTCTCGACATTTCTGTATTATAAATTCTTTATTCTAATATTTTGAGTTACTGGATTTTTTATTTCCACGAGCTGTAACCTGTAGTCGTCAAGATTAAAACATTTCACTACAATTGAAATATTTCCCTACATACATAATGAATGCATATATGAATGTTAATTTTTTTTTTTATTAAATTCTGGAAAAAATTTACTTTGAATTTTTTTTTTGAGATGCACCTGTGTACATAATACATATATATATATATACAGTGGTGTGAAAAAGTGTTTGCCCCCTTCCTCATTTCCTGTTCCTTTGCATGTTTGTCACACTTAAGTGTTTCGGAACATCAAACCAATTTAAACAATAGTCAAGGACAACACAAGTAAACACAAAATGCAATTTGTAAATGAAGGTGTTTATTGTTAAAGGTGAAAAAAATCCAAACCATCATGGCCCTGTGTGAAAAAGTGATTGCCCCCTAAACCTAATAACTGGTTGGGCCACCCTTAGCGCAACTACTGCAACCAAGCGTTTACGATAGACGTGCAATGAGGCTTTTACAGCGTCCTGGAGGAATTTTGGCCCACTCATCTTTGCAGAATTGTCCTAATTCAGTTACATTAGAGGATTTTCGAGCATGAACGGCCTTTTTAAGGTCATACCACAAAATCTCAATAGGATTCAGGTCAGGACTTTGGCTAGGCCACTCCAAAGTCTTCATTTTGTTTTTCTTCAGCCATTCGGTGGTGGACTTGCTGGTGTGTTTAGGATCATTGTCCTGCTGCAGAACCGAAGTTCGTTTCAGCTTGAGTACACGAACAGATGGTCGGACATTCTCCTTCAGGATCTCTTGGTAGACAGCAGAATTCATAGTTCCTTTTATCACGGCAAGTCTTCCAGGTCCTGAAGCAGCAAAACAGCCCCAGACCATCACACTACCACCACCATATTTTACTGTTGGTATAATGTTCTTTTTATGAAATGCAGTGTTCCTTCTATGCCAGATATACTTGGACACACACCTTCCAAAGAGTTCCACTTTTGTCTCATCGGTCCACAGAATGTTGTCCCAAAAGTCTTGGGGATCATCAAGATGTGTTGTGGAGAAATTGAGACGAGCTTTGATGTTCTTTTTGCTCAGCAGTGGTTTTCTCCTTGGAACTCTGCCATGCAGGCCATTTTTGCCCAGTCTTTTCCTGATGGTGGAGGCATGAACGCTGACCTTAACTGAGGCAAGTGAGGCCTGCAGTTCTTTGGACGTTGTTGTGGGGTCTTTTGTGACCTCTTGGATGAGTCGTCGGTGCGCTCTTGGGGGTAATTTTGGGCGCGCGCCACTCCTGGGAAGGTTCACCACTGTTCCATGTCTTCGCCATTTGTGGATAATGGCTCTCACTGTGGTTCGCTGGATTCCCAAAGCTTTGGAAATGGCTTTATAACCCTTTCCAGACTGATAGATCTTAATTACTTTCTTTCTCAATTGTTCCTGAATTTCTTTGGGTCTCGGCATGATGTGTAGCTTTTAAGGATCTTCTGGTGGACCTTACTGTGTCAAGCAGCTCCTATTTAAGTGATGCCTTGATTGTGAACAGGTGTGGCAATAATCAGGCCTGGGTGTGGCTAGAGAAATTGAACTCAGGTGTGGACAACCACAGTTATAGTATGTTTTAACAAGGGGGGCAATCACTTTTTCACACAGGGCCATGATGGTTTGGATTTTTTTCACCTTTAACAATAAACACCTTCATTTACAAATTGCATTTTGTGTTTACTTGTGTTGTCCTTGACTATTGTTTAAATTGGTTTGATGTTCCGAAACACTTAAGTGTGACAAACATGCAAAGGAACAGGAAATGAGGAAGGGGGCAAACACTTTTTCACACCACTGTATAATACATTATATATATATATATATATATATATATATATATATATATATATATATATATATATATATATATATATGCTGGACCTGCCAAAACTGCCCCAGCGAACGAAGGAAGCACGAGTGTGGCAGGCCTACATGGCCCGAGGTGAGGTGGACGCCGGGACAGAAGGTAAGCTTCACACACACTCTATCCCGCTCTCGTCTGTGTTCCAGCAGGTAAACCAGAAGGCGAACTTCGGCCGAGAGCAGAAAGAGGATAGCCGCCCGAAGTATTGATGGGCCCAGATGCGTCAAATCGAGGGGGTTGACCAAAGCCTGAACCAGAGACTCCTCTCCTCCTACTTTCTGGTCAAAGGAGGCTTACTGTACCACCAGACCAACCGCAGAGGGGAATCCGTGGACCTCTTGGTCGTCTCCAAAGCCAGAACACAGGCCCTGATGCACCTGGCCATTCCACTCGGGGGCCACCTGGGGGTAAGAAAGACCCAGGAAAAGCTGAACAACCGCTTTGTCCGGCCATGCATGGACGCAGAGGTCGAGGGCTTCTGCCAACAATGCCCCCAGTGCCAACACACGGCCCCAAGGAAGCCGGCGCCAGCGCCCCTCATTCCGCTTCCCATCATAGGCGTCCGCTTCGAGAGGATAAGGATAGACCTCATCAGGCCGCTCCCAAAATTGGCCCGAGGTCACGAGTATATATTGGTAATCGTGGATTATGCCACCTGGTACCCTAAGGTGGTACCACTGCGTAAAGCCACCTCCCGGAACATCGCTAAAGAACTGGTGCTCCCGTTCAGCCATGTGGGGATCAAAAAAGAAATCCTAACCGATCAAGCTACCCCGTTTGTGTCAAAGCTTATGTCTGATTTGTGCCGGCTGTTGCAGGTGAAACACCTAAAGGCATCTGTCTACCACCAACAAACAGATGGGCTGGTCAAAAGGTTCAACTGGACCTTAAAGCAGATGTTGCGCCGGGTGGTAGATGAGCAAGGGAGGAACAGAGACCTCCTCCTGCTGTACGTCCACTTCGCCGTCCAAGAGTGCCCCCAGGCATCCACGGGCTTCACACCCTTCGAGCACCTTTTTGGACGGCAACCTCGTGGACTGCTGGACGTGGCATGGCAAGAACAGCCATCCCCATTCCACTCAGTCATCAAGTATGTACAGGAGATGCAGGAGAAGATCGACAGAGTGGCCCAGATCATCCAGGAACACACATGTCTGCTGAACGGCGGGCGGCACGGGAAAATTCCACTATACCGCAGGCGACAGGAGAGTAAAAAAGGGCCAATAAGCCACTCAAAATGGAGAGATGGCTCTCCGGGCACGTGTACTAATCTGTGTTGTGTTTTTTTTAGAAGACCGATGCAATTGGAGACTCCGCCCCCTGACTGCACCCGCGGTGCTGCCTGGCGGAAAAAAACGGCCACTCGGGAAAACGCCAGCACAACGCCAGCAGTCCCGCGACGAATGAGCACTAAATCTCACGGTCACCCTTGTGTACACACACACACACACACACACACACTCTCACGGACTTTTATAAATAAAATTCCCCACGTGTTCACCCAAAGCAGCCTCCTGCGTGTCTGTGTTCTGTATCCTTTTTTAATCAATTAATATTTAAAAATGACTGCTAACTGAGACCATGAGACCTATTGACATTATACTCACAGAAGCCAGTCAACAGCTACCAGAAGACTGATATCCTGAGTCGGAAGTCCCACTGCAGTCAGAATGAGCAGCATGGTTACCAGCCCTGCACTGGGAATGCTGGCAGCTCCAATGCTAGCCAGAGTAGCTGTAAGACTGATAACAGGGTATTAAACATTTTCACAGGTGTTAAGATAAAATATCCTTCTGTATATGTTCTATATACAGTAAGGGTAAAACACAATACCACTATATGTATTTGTCTAGCGCTCTAAATATCTGTATCAGCATCTTGATTCAAATTCAAACCTTGAAAACACTATAAAAACCCAGTGGGAGACAACTCCTCAACCTCAGCTATATCACTCGAATTACATAACTGGTGTAGAGATGTGCACCGGACTGTATTTTTAATACTGGTCACAAAGTTCGTATATGTTTTGTCCCTGCATATTATATTTTCTTACAATTTTAATTGGTTCTATTCTTTCCAAAATAAAAACAAGCTAGTAGCCTTATTTAAATCACTGCAACCAACACCAGGCGGTTGCTAAATGTAAATGAATGAACTGTAAATGTCTCGAATTTTAATGAACGTGGCCTCGGCTTGTCCCATAACCTTCATGTCTGAACACTCACTCATGCCAGCTTAAAAGTAAAAACC
Organism: Ameiurus melas; assembly: GCA_012411365.1. Taxonomy (NCBI): domain Eukaryota; kingdom Metazoa; phylum Chordata; class Actinopteri; order Siluriformes; family Ictaluridae; genus Ameiurus; species Ameiurus melas. The sequence goes on from CM022764.1 coordinate 13,459,132, forward strand.
TCCTGTTTGTGCAAATTTTTTTGTTGAGTTCTGTGGGATCACACTGCACACATCTAGTTTCAACTAGATACCCTAAAAACCTTTCTGGCAAGCTTTCTAAAAATAAAAAAAAACACAAATAGTGCACATCCTGTTCGTATCTGTATCTGTTTACAACACATTTTCTGTTATATCGCTAATATACAGGTATCAGCTTGTCAGTTGTCTCAGTCTTGGGAGAGCCCTTTGCTTTTACCCTTCATAAGATGTTTCTTGTGTGAAACCTTGGTAACGAAAAGTCTTTATAGACCATCAATTTACTAACCCAGCTGATATTAATTTGCACAGAGAGGAGGTATAATTACTTACGGATTTCAGTTCCACGGTTCATTGCCTTACCTTGCCTTGGAGAACTGCTTTTTCCTTGTGTGTTCAATACTTTTTTCCTGTATCATTCCACTATATTACACATAACTTTATTTATGGACTTTAATGTTTTTAATGATTTCTTGAGTTAATAATAATGCCTGGTGAAAATTTCATGTGAAAATTTTTTTTTCAATACTTATTTCCCCCACAGTAGTATAGCCCACATAGATAAATTTTATACTTTTTAAAAGCCTTCAATTTGCACTGTTTGCAAAAAAAAGTTAATTTTGAAATACATAAAATAAAAATGGGCCTTTTAATCCAACTAATCAATTGATCGATTATCAAAATGATTGTTAGTTGAGGCCCTAAATGCCCCTCTCTCTCTCTCTCTCTCTCTCTATATATATATATATATATATATATATATAAATTTATCTGATGTGTGTGTGTGTGTGTGTGTGTGTGTGTGTGTGTGTGTATGTATGTATGTATGTATATACAGTGCATCTGGAAAGTATTCACAGCACTTGTCCCACATTTTTTTGTTACAACCTTATTCCAAAATGGATTAAATTCATTATTTTTTTCAAAATTTTACAAACAATAATGACAACGTGAAAGAAGTTTGTTGGAAATCAAATTTATTAAAAATAAAAAACAAAAAAAAGCACATGTACACAAGTATTCACAGGCTTTGCCATGACACTCAAAATTGAGCTCAGGTGCATCCAGTTTCCACTGATCATCCTTGAGATGTTTCTACAATTTGAGTGGAGTCCACCTGTGGTAAATTGGACATGATTTGTAAAGGCACACACCTGTTTAAATAAGGTCCTGCAGTTAACAATGCATGTCAGAGCACAAGCCATGAAGTCCAAGGAATTGTCTGGAGACCTCCGAGACAGGATTGTATCGAGGCTCAGATCTGGGGAAGGGTACAAAAACATTTCTGCAGCATTGAAGGTCCCAAAGAGCACAGTGGCCTCTATCATCCATAAAAGGAAGAAGCATGGAAGCACCTGGACTCTTCCTAGAGCGGGCTGCCTCGCCAAACAGAGTGATCGGGGAGAAGGGCCTTAGTTGGGGAGGTGACCAAAAACCCAGTGGTCACTCTGACAGAGCTCCAGCGTGTCTCTGTGGAGAGAGGAGAACTTTCCAGAACAACCGTCTCTGCAGCACTGCACCAATCAGGCCTGTATGGTAGAGCAGCCAGATGGAAGCCACTCCTCAGTAAAAGGCACATGACAGCCTGCCTGGAGTTTGGCAAAAGGCACCTGAAGGACTCTCAGACCATGATGAAACAAAGATTGAACTCTTTGGCCTGAATGGCAAGTGTCATGTCTGGAGGAAACCAGGCACCACTCATCACCTGGCCAATACCATACCTACGGTGAAGCATGGTGGTGGTAGCATCATGCTGTGGGGATGTTTTTCAGCAGCAGGAACTGGGAGACTAGTCAGCAACGAGGGAAAACTGAATCCAGCAATGTACAGAGACACCCTTGATGAAAACAGAGTACTCTGGACCTCAGACTGGGGTGATGGTTCATCTTCCAACAGGACAACGACCCTAAGCACACAGACAAGACAACAAAGGAGTGGCTACAGGACAACTCTCTGAATGTCCTTGAGTGGCCCAGCCAGAGCTCATACTTGAACCCGATTGAACATCTCTGGAGAGATCTGAAAATGGCTGTGCACCGACGCTCAATATCCAAACTGATGGAGCTTGAGAGGTCCTGCAAAGAAGAATGGGAGAAACTGCCCAAAAATAGGTGTGCCAAGCTTGTAGCATCATTCTCAAAAAGACTTGAGGCTGTAATTGGTGCCAAAGGTGTTTCAACAAAGTATTGAGCAAAAGTTGTGAATACTTATGTAAATGTGTGTGTGTGTGTGGGGGGGTTGTGTGGTTTTTTTTTTTTTTTATAAATTTGCAAAGATTTCAAACAAACTTCTTTCATATTGTCATTATGTTTGTAAAAAAAAAAATTGTAAAATTTTGAGGAAAATAATGAATTTAATCCATTTTGGAATAAGGCTGTAACATAACGAAATGTGGTAAAAGTGAAGTGCTGTGAATACTTTCCGGAGGCACTGTATATATATACAGTATCTTACAAAAGTGAGTACACCCCTCACATTTTTGTAAATATTTGATTATATCTTTTAATGTGACAACACTTAAGAAATGACACTTTGCTACAATCTAAGTTGTGAGTGTACAGCTTGTGTAACAGTGTAAATTTACTGTTCCCTCAAAATAACTCAACACACAGCCATTAATGTCTGGCAACAAAAGTGAGTACATCCCTAAGTGAAAATGTCCAAATTGGGCCCAATTAGCCATTTTCCCTCCCAGTTGTCATGTGACTTGTGAGTGTTACAAGGTCTCAGGTGTGAATGGGGAGCAGGTGTGTTAAACTTGGTGTCATCTCTCTCACAATCCCTCATACTGGTCACTCGTAGTTCAATATGGCACCTCATGGCAAAGAACTCTCCTGAGAATCTGCTAATAATAATATTTGCTCTACATAAAGATGGCCTAGGCTATAAGAAGATTGCCAAGACCCTGACACTGAGCTGCAGCACAGTGACCAAGACCATACAGCAGTTTTAACAGGACAGGTTCCACTCAGAACAGGCCTCGCCCTGGTCAACCAAAGAAGTTGAGTGCACATACTCAGCGTCATATCCAGAGGTTGTCTTTGGGAAATAGCCATATGAGTGCTGCTATCATTGCTGCAGACGTTGGAGGGGTCGGGGGTCAGCATGTCAGTGCTCAGACCATATGCCACACACTGCATCAAACTGGTCTGCATTGCTCATCCCAGAAGGAAGCTTCTTCAGTTTGCTGAAGACAAGCAGACGAAGGACATGAATTATGAGACCAAGATAATCTTACTTGGTTCAGATGGTGTCAAGTGTGTTTGGTGGCAACCAGGTGAGGAGTACAAAGACAAGTGTGTCTTGCCGACAGTCAAGCATGGTGGTGGGAGTGTCATGGTCTGGGGCTGCATGAGTGCTGCTGGCAATGGGGAGCTATAGTTCATTGAGAGAACCATGAATGCCTACATGTACTGTGACATACTGAAGCAGAGCATGATCAGTATGCAGTATTCCAGAATTCTTACGACCCCAAACACACCTCCAAGACAACCACTGCCTTGCTAAAGAAGTTGAGGGTGAAGGTAATGGACTGGCCAAGCATGTCTCCAGACCTAAACCTTATTGAGCATCCTCAAACGGAAGGTGGAGGAGCACAAGGTCTCTAACATCCACCAGCTAGCTGATGTCGTCATGGAGGAGTGGAAGAGGACTCCAGTGGCAACCTGTGAAGCTCTGTTGAACTCCATGCCCAAGAGGGTTAAGGCAGTGCTGGAAAATAATGGTGGCCACACAACATATTGACACTTTGGGCACCATTTGGACATTTTCACTTAGGGGTATAATCACTTTTGTTGTCAGCGGTTTAGACCTTAATGGCTGTGTGTTTAAATATTTTGAATGGACAGCAAATTTACACTGTTACACAAGCAGTACACTCACTACTTTACATTATAGCAAAGTGTCATTTCTTCAGTGTTGTTACGTGAAAAGGTATAATCAAACATGTACAAAAATGTGAGGGGTGTACACACGCTGATATATATATATATATATATATATATAAAAAAAAAAAAAAAAAAAAAATGGGGTCAAGGTCAATGCCGTTCATCTGGGCAATGAAGATAGCAGCTACTGCCTCATAAAGAGCAGTGCCATCCATATTGATTGTTGCACCAACAGGCAGTACAAATCGTGTTACTCTCTTGTCAATGCCCAGGTTCTCCTCTAGACAGCGGAAGGTGACAGGAAGTGTGCCAGCACTATAGGAGGTAGTGTAAAATGATAAATCAATTATTTGAATCTTGTACTGAGGTATGTCATTTGCAATCTATCACCATGCAATGTTTTAGAAATGCATTCCAACTTCACTCTTAATATGGCAAGAATGAGGCTAAGGTCTAAAACATTGTCCCATGAATGATTACATGATTGGGCTGCCATATGTATTCCACTGATATTACATTTACAAAAATGTATAAAGTAAAGATAAAATACATTTTACCTTCACAACATCTACATGCATGTTTCAGATAAATAGCTTAAACCTAAATAAAAAAATATCTACAGTATTACATTATTAAAATACTTAAACCGTATTATATTTACACCCATGTCTGAATCCATTTAACGCATCATGCTTGAACCATCATTTTCAGTAAACAATGCATTATAGCTTATGAAAATTGTACAATTGTACATTTGAGTTTCAAAACAGAGAATAACTTATTTGGAATATTCCAAAAGTCGCATGTTCAACTAGATATTGCATCATACAAATTTCCTGAAGAGTATGCGAAGAAAAATTTATAGTTTCATTAGTATGGATGCTAGGTAACCCCATTTTGTAAATTTGCTATTTCTAAAGGGCTAAATGGTACCACAATTGTGGATTCAACCTCCTACAAAGCCTGACACTAAATCTGTTATCCAAACTGAATTAACAAGATACTTTTGAATACAAGTCTGATAAGATTTCTGCTTTAAAATGTTGTTATATCATATCTGTATATCACAGACATCGTGTTTGTCAGGGTCAAAAGAGAAATAATGTGTCACACCTTGAAGCTGTTCCCAGGGCAGTGATCCAGGCTTGGAAGATGCCTATGAAGAAGCTGAAGGGATTTTTTCTCACAATGGCAAAGTAAATGCATGGTAGGAATATGGCACCATGAATGATGAGGCCAATGATGACTGTGACCATGTACATCCCCAGCTGTCTGGCCACTACTTCCAAATCCTTGATGGAGATAATTTTGCCACAGATCAAGCAGGCAATACCGAAAGGAGAATACCTGCACGTAAAGATATTCTATGTGAGGACATTTAATTAAATTTTTTTTTGACCATGCAATGTCAATCTCTTTTTCTTTTATTTATTTAGGAATTAGTCCCAAGCTGCATGCACAGTAACTGGTGGAGAAACAGATTTCACAGACAACCCAACTGCAATATTATCACTTACCACATGATCATAATGACCAGCTTCATCACAATCTCATTCAGGATGTTAAAGAAGTCAATCATAAGCCTTGCCCTCTCACCCATCTTCCCCATGCAGATTCCAAAGGCAATAAAGAATCCAATCACACCTGAGAGAGATTGCAATGACATTGATATTCAGATTTGAGACAAATTGTGAACAAAATAATTCTGCCAAGTGTTTGGTCCCATACCCAAAACATTCATTCCACTCTTATACTGCAAGGACTTCTTTTCCTTGAATATGGGAGGAGGATTAGTGGCACCCGAAAGGAAGTTCTGCATCGAACTGTTGGTGTCATATTCTGGCTCAATCTCAACTTTCTTCACAACAGTCTGGATCTATAAATGCAGTCAAAGGCTTGTTCAAAATGTCATAACTGACATTTAAAATCATAAAAAGGGTTAAAATATTTTATCACTAACCTGCTGGAAGCAAGCCTGCACCAAGTTCTCAGGGAATAGGTTCCTAATGAGGTCAAAAAAAGCATCAAGACTAGAGACGTCATCGTTCTTTAGTCCCTCCCCAAGGTTTTCCTTTAGTTTGGGGTTGCCAGGATGGATAATCAACACCAATATTACTCCCAGCACGGCGGCAATTATAGTGGTAGACATGTAGTAAATCATTGCTCTAGTACCAAGACGGCCACTAGACTTGGCATCCAGACCTGCCAGACCTGGATTGAGGATATGTAACAGGTTAGGGCATGTACCTCTAATTTTTGTGAGTTGTATATTGCCATATACTGTTATACTGACGGCCAGATAGTTTAGATATGTAGTTACCTGTGATTAAACTGGAAATGATGAGAGGAAGGATAAGCATTTTTAGCATCCTCATTAGAATATCTCCAGGGAATGCAATTACCATGACAATGTTGTCATCTATAGGAGAGGCCACACGCAGAAGCATACCAGCTACAGCTCCCAATATCACACCTGGGGGGATATTAGATGGAGAATTGGACTCAGAAGAAGAAATCAACAGATGCATTTCTCACATGGGCAGCTGTGGCTCAGGTGGTAGAGTGGGTTGTCCACTAATCATAGGGTTGGCGGTTCGATTCCTGGCTCAGGTGACTCCCACATGCCGAAGTGTCCTTGGGCAAGACACTGAACACCAGGTTGCTCCCGATGGCCAGCTAGCGCCTTGCATGGCAGCTCTGCTACCAGTGGTGTGTGAATGGGTGAATAAGACATAGTGTAAAGCGCTTTGAATAAAAGCGCTATATAAGTGCGATAAATTTCTCATGGACCTATTCATTCTTATTGGTATGTAGTTTGCATAGATTTTCCTATCATTGAAAATCTGAATATCCCGCATTATCCAGTCTGATTACCATAGATGTAGAAATCTTGGTGATATCTTGTGTAATTAAAAAAACGATATGACTGTGAAGTGAGAGGAGTGAAAGGACATAAAAATGCATTGCATCATCAATGTCATAAACAGACACAAATATTCCCCATAAGGAGTAAGCAGGGTCTTTAACCACATCTTTGAAGGTGGGTTGGAATGATGCTTCTGAACTCTAAATTTGAAGCCATGATGAAAATTTTTTAGTCTTCCTACAATAATTTCCCCAGAGATTATGGAAGGCCTTTCTGTATTAATGCACTCTCTGTGGGACAATGAACAGAGCCCCCACAGCCAGACAATATTGTGTTCAAGATCAGTAGCCCATCTGCCATATAAGCAGACTTGTGTCTTTTGTTCTTGTGCAAAAGATTAAAATCCAGAGATACTGTTCAATAATGCTTTACGTTATTAAAGCACACCTGATTCCTTAGCAAGCATGTCGTTTACCAGCAAAACCCTCTTTCAATCAAGCCCACTGGCTTCTTAAGATCCAATCTGTAAAAGAGTCTGATGTTTTTAATCCACCAAACATGTCTTAACATAAATATATTGTCATGTGAAAAAATAAGTACACCCCATGGAAATCGTTGGTTTTTCTGATATACTTGGATAAGCAAACATTTGATCATATTTGAAATAGTGTCTATTAATGAAGTTGATATACTTTAACAAAAACACAAGGAAAAATAGCATTTTCAATCATTTCAACACAAATATCAATAGATGTGATATTCTTCAATGAAAAAGTAATTGTCAGAAGCTAGTATTTCCCCTTTAGTAGAAATAACGTCTTGTTTTGCATCATTGTCCCCCAGCCTCTGACATCGACTTTCTGGAATTTTTGACCACTCTTCCATGCAATATTCTTTCAGTTGCAAGATGTTTGAGGGTTTTCTTGTATGTACTGCCTGTTTCAAATCTCCACACAACATATCAATGTCAAATCTGGGCTCTGACCAGGCCATTCCATAACTCTCCATCTCTTCTTTTTGAGCCATTCCTTGGTTGATTTCCTAGTGTGCATAGGATAATTATCCTGTTGAAAGGTTCACCTTCGGTTCAACTTCAACTTTTGGACAGATGGCATAACATTATCCTCAAGCACTCTTTTATATGATGCAGAATTCATAGCTGAATAAATCAATGCAAGCTGTCCAGTCCCTGAGGCAGAAAATCTACCCCAAACCATAACATTTCCATCACTATGCTTCACAGTTGGTATGAGGTGCTGTGGACTGTGGACTTTGGACTGTGCCAAACATGTCTGCTGTTACTGTGGCTAAACATGTCTATCTTTGATTTGATTATTCCAAAAGGCCTGGACTATATGCTCATTGGCAACCTGTAGGCTTGCTTTAATGTTCTTTTTAGACAGAGAAGGCTTTTCCCTGGCATGCCTACCATGCAGGCCAAATTTGTGCAATCTCTTTCTGATTGTAGAAGCATGCACTTTTTATAGCAACAGTTGGAGGACTTACTAGCAGATCTAGTGATGAAATTTGGGGGTTCTTGGAGACTTCTTTTTGCATCAGACACTCTGCTCTTGGGCTGAATTTTACTGGGATGGCTAGTCCTGTACAAATTGGCAGTCATTTGAAATGTGCCCCACTTGTAGAATGCTGACACTACACAGCTTAATAGCAAAGGCAACACAAGACATGATATGAGAGGAGAATAAATCAGACAGGTTCCACATGCACTCCCTAAGTAGGTTCTAATAACTGGCACCCAATCTTGAACACTTGATTCTAGTTTTATGGATTTGAAGGTATGATAAATGCAGGGGTGTACTTATTTTTTCCATGTGACTGATATGTTTCTTTGTTAAGTTAAATTGTGAAACTGTCAAAATGTCAGTTATATGTGTCATTTGATAGTGTATCAACTTCATTAATAGGTACTGTTTCAATGAGGATCAAATATTTGCTTGTCCAAATATGTCAAAAAAAGCCAACAATTTCCATGTAGTGTACTTATTTTTTCACATGACTATATCTGAACCACTACTTTGCTCATGCTCCCATTGCAGCAATGAAAGCAAGGAGTTGGGTGCCATATGCATTTTAGATATGCCCTAAATACGCTGCATGTGTTTACTGTATGTGCATTTTAGGCACGACTTCAGATGTGATGTTGATACAAAATGACAGTGTATTGTTAATATACTAGAATCCGCACTGTGCTTGCTCACGCTGAATAACTTTGCAGAAAATAATCATGACTAACAGTTTTTGCCTTTTAAATACATCACAAATTAAGTCAGCACATCTTCATGGTAGAAATGTTGGAGTAGTGGCTTACATAAATATTCACTCCCCTTGAACTTTTCCACATTTTAAAGCCTGTAAATGAAATGGACTTAATTGGGATTTATATGTCATAAATCTACATTAAACAGACTATAAATATTCAAGTCGGAGAAAATTCAATATAGTTAGAATATATTACCAAATTACGTTCGGTGCAAATTTCAAATCAAGTGTGATATCTAAGTAAATATTCCTACTCCTGGAAGGCCAGTCAGAGAAGTCGCAATCAAGAGGCCAGGGAGAACTTTGGAGGAACTCCGATGAAGCTGGATGGATCCACAGCTCAGATGAGAGAAGCTGTTCATAAGACAACCGTGGCTCCCAAACTCCTTTTGGCAAACATCTTATCATAGATTCAGCAAATGTGGAAAACCTGTTTGGGCTTGGCCAAAAGCTCTATTTTTGGAAATGCTCATTTCTCTGAAAGCACTATACCCAATGAAGCATGATGGTGGTAGCATCATGTTGACCATTACAAATGACCTTTTGGCTGCTTCTCTGACTAATTCCCTCCTTACCTGGCCACTGACTTTTGAGGGAAGGCCTCCTCTAAGGAACCATGTTGTACCATATGTGGTTGTACCATATTCTGTCTTTTTTTAATAATGTTGCTCCGTAAGATGCTCACACTTTGCTAAAAAAAAATACACACACACACACATATATATACACACACACACACACACACACACACACACATATATATAAATATATATATATATATATATATATATATATATATATATATATATATGTGTGTGTGTGTGTGTGTGTGTGTATTTTTTAGCAAAGTGTGAGCATCTTACGGAGCAACATTATATATATATATATATATATATATATATATATATATATATATATATATATATATATATATATATATATATATATATAACCCTGATTAATACTTTTCCGGAAATTGGTCCTGGATCTGCTTTGCTTTAGATAGGCCATTAAAGTCAAAATCCTATTCTTACAAATGTTGCATTCAATCAGGTTCATTAAGCACATGGTAAATGGAAAGATAACTCAGGCTGATAGAGAGATAGATTGATACTCACCCATTACAGTGAGTGTGAGGAGCAGGTTCTTGAGCATCTTCTGGCAGATGAGGGCACATTTTGAGTGTGGTGTGGCCTCGATTGGCTCCAGGTGGCTCTCATGCATTCGTACCTCCACTTGCTTAGGCATGCTGTTGGCACTGTAGGGTCAGACCGAGAATCAAGTTGCAGTACTGTATAATTACACAGTGCACTGATTGAATGAACTGAACTGAACTATACTAAGTAAACAGTTACTTAGGGAGAGGAACAGATGGATGGTGGTTGTAGAGTGACTGTAGGCTGCTGATGATTAAAAGCAAAAAAAGCAGATTTTGTCCATAGTACGCTTTACATGAGACACTGAGCTGTTAAGAAAGAACAGATGTTGAGTTGTTGAGAGTGCTCTTGGGCTCCTATCACAAACACGTCAAAAGTAAAATACGTGAAACCAGGCATTAGTTGTATGCTTGTCAATGACAGCAGTTGTCCTTCAATTAGTAAGTAGACTGGCAGAATGATTGCATGTGTTTTAAAAAATTAACTGATGCAATTCACTGGGTTTATTCTATAAGTGTGCATTTCACTATGATATATCTTGGATATTACTACCATTAAATTAGGTTATGCATGCTTTTGTTCATATTGCACACTGCACAGAGTAATGAGTAATGAGTACTATCCATGACCCCCCCAGAAACAGATAATGCCAGTGTCTTGCCTATACATGGAGTTTCTGAAAACAAATATGCAACCATTTTTACCTTCTGCACCAGCTCTCTACATTACCATAAAACACTGCACAGACTTCCATCCTGCTTTGCACTCTCTATAAACATGTAGTGATGCTCACACATTTTTTTCAGAAACTCTGAAATCTGAGAGAAAGGTCTATTTCCGACCGCCTGTTAGATGTTTTAATTATGTGTGTGTGTGTGTGTGTGTGTGTATGTGAGAAAGAGAGCGAGAGAGCGAGACAGACAGAGAGAGAGAGAGAGAGAGAGAGAGAGAGAGAGAGAGAGAGAGAGAGAGAGAGAGAGAGAGAGAGAGACAGGTGTGAAAACAGAAGATATTGGCTTCATCTTTCTCTCATGAAGGACTCATGGGTAGTTTTCTCCTATAGTCACCATATGGGTGCCAAACTAGCTATTTGAGTAAATACACTCAGGAGCATTGGAAACCCAGTGGAGCATTTCTTATTGTTTTAGGGATCATTTTAAACCGTTATTAAAACTTAATCATGAACTGTTTCTCAATCTTACACTTTATATTGTACTAGATAGATAGATAGATAGATAGATAGATAGATAGATAGATAGATAGATAGATAGATAGATAGATAGATAGATAGATAGATAGATAGATACTTTATTGATCCCCAAGGGGAAATTCAGGAACTATAATGTTGTGTAACAAATTAGAAGTAGAGTAGAGCTTTCAATTAGATTTATTATTATCATAAGGTGAATTTGTTGGCTGAAAAGTAAGGTGTTTCTCTCTTCCCTGTTCATCAGAGTATTTTAGCTCATTAACACCTAATAGGGAAATAGTGGTCACTTCCAAGTGCATTCAGCACCTCTAAGATTTGGCAGAAGAACTTTTAAAAAATATGGAATAGCTGGATTGATGTAAAATTCAGCCAATATCCTTCCACACAGGTAGCTGTCACATGATGGAGGAGACCTACCTAGTGTATGGAAGTAGAATATGGCAAAAATGCACAAGTATTGTGTGTGCGCGCGCATGTGTGTGTGTGTGTGTGTGTGTGTGTGTGTGTGTGTGTGTGTGTGTGTATGTGTGTGTGTATTCTAACCAGTGCTACAGTGCACTCAAATTATGTACTTCATCTTTCCTCCTTGTTTTTCATGTATGTTCTTACCTAATTAAGCACCTTTTGTTAGATAAGTTAGGTGTGTTGATAAAATCATTATGGAAAGGCTAAATGTTTCTGTCCTAACAATGCACTCCCTCCAGGCTCCCTATAGGCAGAACAGCTGGTCAGCTTTCAGGCACACAGTTGGAGCGTCATAATAGTTCATATGTGTGAATGTGTAATAGTGGCATTTTACCAGCAAGGCGTCTCAGCAAATGCTCTGACACCATCCTGACAAATTGAGATCCAGATCAGAAAGAGTGAAAAATCTCAGCTATTGTGGATCAGAGCTATTGTCTATCGGTATAATGTAGGACACCAAGAATGCTAATATTTATTATTATTTATTAGAACCAGCTGGTAGAAGGACAATGGAAGCCACACAAACCATAGGCGGAAATGGTGAGGTAAATCAGTGTGTGGAGGATGTACATTTATTTTTATTTAATGCAGGATCTTGTTATTTTTTAGACCTTCTAAATGAGTTAGGCTCTTACTGAAAATGTAATTGAATTTCTCAGCAGCAAAGATTGACAAATGAACACTTCTAAAAGAAAAATACATGGCACAGACCTGGCACAACAGATTTCAGGGCTGCCTTGTGAAAAGGTTAACACACGTTTCTTCAAGGTGCCAATCACAGTGATGTTTCTGCACCATCTGCCTTTATCAAGCCTTAAAATGCCAAGTATCTCTGGTATGACTTCTCTTTTTCTCTCCCTCTTTCAGATAATTTTCTCAATACTTCATTTAAAATTTTGCTTCTGATCTCAGACACTCTGTTTAATGATTTTATTGAAAACAGTTCTATTTTACTTGCTAATTTTGGCAAAAAAAGATTTCTAGCTTTCTTACTCCCCCGCCACCGCAGTGAAGGCTACTTAAGTTCAATCAACACAATGACTCTTTGATAGAGCATACGTATGACCCACTCTCTATTCCAATCACATATGGTGACCTTCCATGCAATAGAACAAGATCAGACAAACAACAACCTGCAGTAAAGTTGGGCTAATGTGTAATATGGAAAGCTCTGGGCCCTGTCTCACTCCAGCCAACTGACAATGCAGAGAACACACTGATTCATTAACATGAATATTCTGAGGCTGTTTCTCTCTTCCTCATTACAGTCAATACAACACATGACCCTACAAAAACATGGTCTGATCACGACACATGCTTCGAGCACTGACATTTGGAGGTCACTGGTAAAATACTATAAAGACTATTCATTTATAGCATATGCAATTCAAGGAACTTTTCAAAAATTAATTGGGTATATAAAACAACAAGGGCAAAAGGTATAATTTAATGCACGTAACCATATATAAAATAATAACCTTAACCCAGTATGGCAAGCATTTAAAGCTGCCAGAAAGAAATATATATATATATATATATATATATATATATATATATATATATATATATATATATATATATATATATATATATATATACACACATATACTTGTGATGCAAGTTTTCAGGAAAAAATAATTGGGGGAAAAAACTTACGTCATTACAGTTATTCTGATAGATAATAGCCAGCAAACTCTTCAGTCCAGATGAGAATGCTCAAATTCCTGGTTTAAACGTCTCCAAATAAATAAAAGAACAAATCTATGATTTCCAGAGTCCCAGGCTTCAAACTCCCCACTAATGATAACTTCCAGATTAGTTTCAAGTTTCCATATGAGCCCCTTAAAGGCCTTTCATTCCACTCCAAATCCAATCCCAGTCCACCTCCAGATTTCAGATCCTGACTGCAACCTAACTTGCAGACCAACTGTAAAGCCTCAAGTCCTGAACCCCTTCCACCAGTGCAAGTCCATCTTAGTGATACAGAGAGAGCCTAAGATTCTCCAAAGGAAGTAGCTACAGTGGGAAGGAGGAGTTATTAACCTTAATCCCCCAGAAGGCATTCTCACCCACTTTTAGGATAAGTCTCTATGCAAGAGCCACTACCATGATAACAGACCAAACATCCCATCAGGGCTAAATTGTCACAACATATTCATATTCAGAATTTTTTCTAAAAGTCACAAAAGTACACAGTACTTGAACATTTACAGTATATTTACAACTATCTTCTTGAAAGTTATTGTAATTAATATTTGCAGGTATTTTCTGTAATGTTTGATTACATTAATAACACATTGTATTGTGTTTTTAATGCAAAACTGTATTTTTTACCTGACAACATATTCATAACAGTACATTACTATGAAACCACCACTGCAATTTACAATTATCCTGTTTATATGACAAATGATAGATAGATAGATAGATAGATAGATAGATAGATAGATAGATAGATAGATAGATAGATAGATAGATAGATAGATAGATAGATAGATAGATAGATAGATAGATAGATAGATCGATAGATCGATAGATAGATAACCCTAACATAACATAACATAACATAACATAACATAACATAACATAACATAACATAACATAACATAACATAACATAACATAACATAACATAACATAACATAACATAACATAACAATATCAAACTGTAAAACACACTTAAAGTATTCTACTGGTTTGAAGACAGTATTTCTAAAGTTTGAATTTTTCAATATTGAAGAAAGTGTATAATAATGACTAAGGGCACAGTCCTGGTGCTAATCCCTAGTCCTACATTAACAACATTTATTATTATGAACAGAAACATTAGAAATGAGTGTATTATGCAAGAATGGCAAATGAATCTAAAATTTACCCGGATTTTACACTTTTGGGTACCAAAAGAACACTGCAAAAACAACATATATCGTGCTAGAAAAAGCAATAAGTCCATTAAAAGTTTGGTTGAGGAATGAAAATAGAAAGCTGGGGTCACATTAACGCAGAATGAAAGACAGCTCTAAGGTAACAGCCACTGGAATCCCATAATTTTCTATGGGGCCAAAGACACCCTGCTTATTGTGTGTAGAGAATCTTGATGTATTGGGAATGTATAGGAAATGTGGACATTTGTGTGCATGTGTTGCTGTGTGAGGCTCACACTAGCCAGCCAAAAGAGGCCAGTGAGAGGCATATTAATCTCTCTCTCCATCTTTCTCAATCTCTTGGCTAGCACCATGTGAAGTTCCCCTGCTACCCCTCTCCTCATCTGAGAACTCTTTGTCCCACACTCAAACAGTGTCAGTGGCCTCTGCTATCCCATAACCCCCCACCTCACGGCACCCAGCCTCGGTGCCCAAGCTCAGCCTCCGAATTTGCATAGTGAAGGGAGGGATGGTGGGCACATGCAGAATGCCAGCTCCATTTAGGCCACTGATGTCATGCCTGTGCCCACCGTGGGAGAGCTGTGGAGGGGCTTAGAGGGTGATGGAAGGCCCTTTCTCCTCTCTCTTCAGCCCTTCTTTTCCGGTATGAATGAATCTTTCAGAAACGGCAGCCCATTGTGCAGAATAATCGACAGCGATTATCCCGATTTTATGCTGCCTTCCCGAAGATAGGTCTCTCTCTCTCTCTCTCTCTCTCTCTCTCTCTCTCTCTCCCTTGGTATTGCTCTCTCTCTGTGCATCTCCAGCTCTTTCATAGAGGATGCAAGGCAATGATGGCCTGACAGGTTGTCTTAGCAACCACAGAAAAGAAAAGAGGGAAAAAGAGAGAGAAACCTTGCTCCACCTTGGCTGAAGTCACTCTAAAGAATTAATAAAGTAGAAGCTGAATAATACAAGAATATAAAAATATATGTGAAGAGACCGCCTGTCACCAGATATACATTAATGCCAAATTCCAAATAACTGATATTGCAGAATCGGTTGCAGGACACTATATGTAGAAACAGCATTGGTCACGTCAATCATTTTTCTGATTATTTCGGATACATTGCTTCTATAATATATCTTCTCTTACACTATATTAATAAAAAAAATCAAAACAACAGTAAAGCGTTCATTTTACTCTTTTTGAACACAAATGTCCACTTCAATATTTTAAACATTACAATGTTGATGAAGGATTTAAGCTTTCTGACAAAATTTTACATGACAAAGATCTTTACAGTGGAATAAACATTTTCATTCAAACATCATCTAAAGACCAATTTGTTTTGTTTTATTTAAGTGTTTACATAATACATACAGACCTCATTTACATAAATAAAAAAGTTTCAGTACAAAATATTCTTCTAAGAATATCATCAGTCAGCTGGTGAAGAAATTATGATACTCATACATAGTGTCTTGCCTTAAAACATTTACACAAACACAACATTTCCTCTCGTTGCACTTGACATATGTTCTCATATGCTCTCATTAGTAAACATTGCAAAGGCTCTATATTGGCTAGGCCCCCGTTCTCCACCCCCTGATCAACCTCTTGCCATGTTGATCTCCAGCAGTTTGGATACATTCTGCCCTTCTGGGCCTCACACTCACATGTCCAATGTGTTTAGCCATAACCATCAAACACTGGAAAATTACCTACATTGATATAAGCAAATTATGAAGATCAATTATTTTTGGTAATACCAAGAATCAAACATTTTCAGGTTACATAAGGAATTGTTAGTAGAACAGGATGAAAGTGCACAGTAAATTTCAGTTGTGCTGCAGGTGGAAGTAGAGGCAGAAAATGAACATGGCCATCTGACTATCAGTGACATACACACACACCACCACCACCACCACCACCACAATATAAATACGCAGTCTGACGTCAGAGCTAGCGGCAGCTCAATATCTGAGCAAATCCAGGCAAAGGTCAAATTACTGCTGTAGGATGCAAATGCACTTAAACACATGCAAAATGCAAAATGCTATCTCTATTGTATGTTTTTGGCTGTGCCTTCATATGATGTACTAATGCTTTATATGGATATGGTTGATTCTGCTCTTCTAATGAGTCAGTTGTACAGTTATGCAATGTCTTAGGATGCCTAATGACACAATATATACACAAGGCATTTTATTATTGGTCTCTTTGTTGTCATAATAACCATATCTTTATTTAAGTGGTTCTTATGGCAAGGGATGTAGTCATTAGATATCCTCAGGAGTTTCATAATGATTCAATTAACTCACATTTTGTAATTGCATTGTCTATATACAGTAACATCTATTAATCCTTTCTATTTAAAAAAGTACAAAATGAATTTTGTCACAGGTATAATCTATGTCAATAAAAGAGAAGAGATTATTAAAAGTGAGGTTTTCATACAGTTATTTCCTCCACCCATTTATCTACCTGTTCTGAGAAGTTGGACCTACATAAAAACACATTACTGGCTATTAAATACGAGGCTATCAACATGAGAAAAGTGCTTTGCTTTGTTTGGAGCGACCTTGTTGTTTTCATAATGAGGAGTTGATTAGGGAATTATGGGAAATTGCCATGCCACTGCATGTAGAAGACTTTCACATGTGAGGAGCTCCATCACAATTACGTGCTAAAAGAGCCATTATGCCAAGACCTGTAGCTAGAGCACAGTGGAGAATACTTATTCATCTGGTAAATTGTAAATGAATAAAATTGGGCCCTAGGGATGAAGGACTTTCTCACTTTCTGCTCTATTATCTTTTCTTTCTTACCTTCCATCCCATAATGCTTCTTGTGCTGTTACATCTCAATTGCTTGAAATAACTCTACTCTCAAGAATTTTGTCCACAAGATCCACAAGGGTTTTCAGTGATTAGTATCTGACTGTTGAGATCTCACATTCACCACTTTATTGATTAACGCGTACCAGTGGGAAATCGCCTTGCTTTATCTAGTACTGCATGACAAGGCTTTATGATTTGCATCAGCGTATATGTTTAAGGACTTGTTGTTGTGATGAACTGCTTATGATCAGCTCAGCTCAGCGTGAATCCCCAAGGATCTCATTAAATCAGCCTGGACCATCACCCCTCCCCCATCTACAAGTCATCCATACAGGGAAAAGAACACAGATTCGGAGAGTGAGAGAGAGGGCCAGTAAAAGACCCCAGTGGTCATTGTGCTTTGAGGTAGCTGATTGGATCAAAGATGGGGAGTGGCAAGAGTTTATGCAGAATGGATTTGACAGCAGAGACAAACATGAACATTTCACACATAACACACAAAACAGCAATGGAGCAATAAAACTATATATGTATGTATGCATGTGTGTATGTAATGGGTCATATATGATGAATGCACATGAATATGAAAAGAATTTTCACAAGGGCCAAAGAGGTCACAGTTAGCTCTACGGCTCGTAGCCGTGATATGTTCTTTAAAAAAAAGCCTGCAGATTCCACAGAACAAAACCTGAGCACCCAGAGGGAAGAAATTTCACAAACTACGTCAACTGCACAAAATCCACCTGTAATTTGAAGAATACCCAATGACATAAACCCAGTATTGGATACGGGCTTTTGAAATTGGTTCAGTACTAGTTACACACATTCCATGAAGATCTGTTGATAATATAATCCGTAACAGCCAAATTCGTTTGGGGAAAATAAGGTGGATCATGTCAACATATGAAATAAAACCTAAACTCCACCAAAAGAAATGCAAAGGAATGTGGTTCATGTAAAACTATGTCCAATGAAATTCATTTATCACATTTGGATAATGATTTTTTCCCATACAAGTACACATTTTGATAACAGTATCATCAGAACCACACAGAAGATAAAGACCAAATGCTGCAGAGAGCTTTGTTACAAATGTCCTTAGAGTTATGTTTAATTAACAGCTTTACACAAGTGCAAAACATAAAACTGATCTCTATCACACACTTGCACCAGGGAGAACTCATTTATGAACCTTAAAACAAAAACTATCTCTTACAGAAAATGTTCCATGTATAACCTTATTAAAAGATCTAACCGCTAACTATCCAAAAATCCTTGATGAACTATTTTATTCTAATAGTGCACAGAAAATAATAAGGATTTTCTTTCCACATAATGATTTACTAAATGCTTTTTCCAGCTGTGCAATTGTGCAGCAGATTTACTGATTTCACATAGATTTCGCAAATTAGTTAGACAGTCTTCCAACTGTTCTTTTTAAACAATTTCATTTGGTCATAAGGGATGCCAATGCCACTACCAGGCTGACCCTGTACTTCCTTGTGTATATGGTGCTGTTCATCAGCTGTCTGTACTCTAGAAAAGTGTTCTAGACACATTTGACTTCAAACTCATCAAAACTACAAAATGCCAATGTACTGATGAAACATGAGCAATGTTAACATAATTATATTAACAAAAAGTCATGAACCTGCTACTATGGTACAAACTATAATACAAACTTTTATTACTGAATCTAAACTATTATCTCTATAAACTATGTTATCCTTTGTTGTTTAAACCTCAAAGTTGAGAGATTTCTGAGATGTAACTCATATATTTGTATAACTGCCTTTTCATACAGTGAAAAACAGCACACTGAAACAAATAATGCGGTGTAGCTATGGAGCCTGCATGAGAGGTCATAGGTAGGTGGACAGACAGATGGATAGATAAATAAATGAATGTGATTCCTAATTAACCAGTGCATGGTATGGTGAGCCAAGTCCGCCACAAAACGTCCAGTGTGTTGGGCCAGCCATTGAAGCAAATCGCTCTTGAAATGCGCCAAGTGCAGAGGAATAATAGAGCAGTTTATAGGGCTCCATGCCCATTCACAGGCTCCCTGTGATGGGAAACTCTTAGCTCAAAGGTTCAGGAGGGGTTTTTTAATTGTTTCCTCATCTCTCTCTCTCCCCTGCTTTCAAAACTGGGACTGACAAAGAAGTAGTGAAGGGGATTGTTTAGTGTTCCGCTGGTCCAGGCCGGAGGTAAACACAGACAGCCCTGTGTGCCTCCACAGGGTTGCTGGGAAGAGGTGGGCAAAACACAGCAGATGAGGAGGAATGGGGGCCCTCCGGAAGAAGAAAGTGGTGGGTATAAGGTGCTGTAGTGTCTCCTGGGGAGAGCTAACATTGTGAATGGCATCAGAGTTCACATGCGTGCCTGTTAAGATCAAGTAAAAGTGATGAAGTTCTGCGAGATTAAGTGAGTAAGTGGCAGCTCGGCCCTCCGCTCCCACAGCTCTGGCTATTTACATACTCAAGAGAGGAATTAATGCCCTACAGTCCCTGAAGCTGGCACAAAGATGCACACAAAGCTTCTTCAAAAAGCCATTAGAGATTTAGCTGCAAATTAAATGAGGGAAGAGAGGATAGAAGAGGAAAACAGAAGAGGCATGCGGAGATGCCCTGAGGTTCATCCATAGTTCTTAAGAGGGGTCTGAGGTGAGAAGAGGTTGTTCCACTAACCCATGAGCCTCCTAAAGGACGACTCAACATTTTTTTCTCCTTCATCTATTAGTATGAAAAGAAAGGC
This sequence comes from Ameiurus melas, assembly GCA_012411365.1. Taxonomy (NCBI): domain Eukaryota; kingdom Metazoa; phylum Chordata; class Actinopteri; order Siluriformes; family Ictaluridae; genus Ameiurus; species Ameiurus melas. The sequence goes on from CM022764.1 coordinate 13,479,476, forward strand.
CACATTCCATCGTAAGACTGTCCAAGACTTTACAGATGGTTTTATTGTGTATAGAGGGGAACAGGTCTGACATGTACTTTTCATAGTTTTCCAAATGTGCAGAAGATGATTTGATGTCTTTTTTGTGTTTTTTTTAATTTTTAAAATAATTTTTTTAATATTTTAAATTTTTTTTTTTTCTTCAGTAACTGCTTTATCCTTGTCAGTGTTATAGTGGATCTGGAGATTTTAATATGCAGGAACTCCAATCCATCACAGTGCTCAACAAACGCTGAATATGCTAATATCAATAAATTTGAAATACATAGTGATACAATCAACTAAATATATAAAAAAAATTAAATTCTGAATTGACCAATGCCACAATACACAATAACAGTATTTATGTCTAAATTGATAACTGCAGTAATTTTGAGAGTAAACAGATTAAACCAGACTGTGCATGGTCTTTCTAGGCCACTATCAATTTGTCCATACAAATTATAACCATTAAAATGCATTTTATTCTGGGAACATCACACCTACAAAACAAGCACATAACAGCAAACACATTAAACTGAAATCATAAATTAGACAGCATGACTCAACTTTTTCTGTTCTTCCACAACTATACTTCAAGGCTGCATTTAATACTCAATAAACACTGGGTTTCAATAATATACTGTATGAGTTACAGCATTTGTAGGTAATTGAGGCTCAAACAACAATCACCTGAAAGCATAAATCACAGTTTTGCAGATGCCAAGTTTTTCTGTAAGGATTTGTCATTTTCAGTTCACACAAAAGTCTCTGTGAATTTTGTCCAGCCATGGCAGATTTTAAGTCAAGTCAACTGGGTTTTTATTGTCATTCTTCTATATAGCTTATATACATTGGAATGAACTGTTGTTTCTCTAGGACTTTGGTGCAAAACATAATAGTGCACAAGACTACATAAAGTGCCAATATATATTATATATATATATATATATATATATATATATATATATATAGAGAAGAGAGAGAGAGAGAGAGAGAGAGAGAGAGTATATGTTTTGAGAGACATTATATTTCAACCATACTTCGACTTTTTTTTTTTTTTTTGCAAAACAGAGCCAAGCCTCTATCAACATCTCAGTGGGTTTATTACTTATAGCGGTCTAAATTTCTAAAAATATGTGATCAATTTGTTAAACGTAGGATTATCTGGGTAGCAGATAGACTTAAAAGGCGTGAATTATGTGCATTAGAACAGTGATGCATGTCTATAGAGAGCTGTTCTGGCACTCTAAGTCTCAGGGGAATGGTTTGGTTTGTTAGCAATGTTTTTGGAAATGTTCACAGATTGTAGCACTCCAAACAGTGGAAAGAGCACATGACTAATCCCTGTGCTCCCTCAAATTAATTTATAGTTTACACAGGCACTGGGTGAGCAGGAGCAGGAGAAGAGAAAGAGGGAGAAATGTGGAGCAAAACAGATGTACAAGAACAGGGAGAGGTGATGAAGAGGAAAGAGAAAAGCATTTGGATGGCTTGGAGTTAGTGTCTCCCTGTTCCCATGTTTATTACTCAAGAGCTACAGTAGATGCCCAGTACCACCCTGTCCACAGCTCTGAATGGACTGAATGGATATGCACACATACATACAAACAA